>VZRW01014087.1:258905-384478 GCA_013398125.1 Aegotheles bennettii
TCGGGGGGTTCCGCTTCGCCGAGTGCCCGGGCCCTCCCTTCCGCGCTGTCCCGCGCTGGCGAGCCCGGCTGCCGGCCCGGGAGCGTTGTTGGTGCCCGCACCTGAAGCCCCCGTGCCCCAGCGCCCCCGGCCCTGGCTCGCCCGGGGAACTTCGCGCACGGCGCCGAGGGGTTGGGTCTGTCCGGGGGGTTTGTTTGCTTTGGGTTTCTTTGCTTATCCAGTTCGTGTTCCGTGCGCTCGGGCACCCCGCACCCTGCGTTACACCCCGGCGTTTCCCGGCGGGGGTCCCGCCGTGACCGCCCCCTCCGGTAACTTCCCGGTTCAGCCCTTGGCGCGGGTGGGTCCGGCCCGGGGGGGCTGAGCCGTCCTGGGGGGTGGCGGGAGCTGCCCCGGGAGCGGTCCCGGAGCGGCGTTGGCCCTGCCGGCCCCTCCTGCGGTGGGCGATGACCCTGCCCGCACCGTGGCCCCGCGGGTCCCCGTCTGCTGCGCCTGGCTCGAAGCAGATGTGGTTAATAAAAATTGCGATGGCTCCTTTGGGACACTCTGTTCTTTTTTTTTCCCCCCTTCAAGTCCCTGCCCATATTAAATATATCACATTACTGGGCTCTTTTTTTCCTCCCCGAAGTCGCAAGAGCTTGATGGGAGCGAGTTGCTCCTAACAGCCAGCGAGCAGGTGAAACGAGAAGGGGAAACAAGTTGTTTAGCCTTTGTCTGGGGTTGCCCTGGGCACCAGCTGTTTGCTGACATCTCCTCTCCTGGAGGTGAGGCTTAAGCTGGGCTTTGGGGAGAGTTTTGTGTGTTTGTATTTAGTGTTGTTACTGGTAGAGCAGAAGAAGGAGACTTCTGAGCCTGTGTTTGTGCAGAGTAGTGGCACAAAGCTCTGCACTGGTGTGAGGACAGTGACAGGATAGGATGGCTTCAGGAGGTGGGAAAAGGAGTCCGTTGTAATGTGTTCAACTTGGTGGGGAATGCTGCTCTTTGTAGTCATCTGAGAGCACTTCAGTCAACTGGAATATCTTGCTTTACCGAGTCCCAGGTGAAGCTGTGTGCCCAAAGCAGCTGCCTGGTGATTTTAGCTTTGATTCGGGAAGCTGGTGCTTCTGGCAAGTGGGATGCAAAGCGGTGGTACATCCCAAGGCTTCTCTGTGCGCCCTGGCATGTTCCTTGGAAAGGCAGCCTGGCCCATGGAGGCGACAAGGGTGATCTGTGCAGGTCACAAGCAGTCCCCAAGCATGTTCAGTGCTGCTTGTAGCCACTTCTATTTAGTTCATTGTATTGAAAGGGGAGAAGAGTTCTCAAACATCTTCATTGGATGGTGCTGAAGAATGTCTTTTATTTGGTTTTGAGTAAATTGCATCTACTGTAACTACTGACTGAATGAAATTATTGGAGGAGTTAAAGCAGTTGAGAGTCTTATCTCTTCTGGTGGCTTTTTGGTAATGTGATTATTCCTGGGAATTGCTTATGGAAGAGGTGTGGTTTTTCCTTGGCTGACATAGAGGCTTGAGAAATATCAAAGGGTAAGAGGTTTTGAGCGTGTCTATAATGTAATGCAGTTAGTAAATGGCAATAAAAGTGTGTGATACTGCTAGTAGCCTGATCTTTCTTTAAAATAGTTTATCAAAGGAGGGACTGGTGGTAGCTAAAAGTTTGATTTCTATGCAGGAGTTCTGTGGGAACTTGAATTCTCATCTAAAAGTTCCTTCTATCCAGATCTCTATGTTGCTTTAACAAGCAAATGCTTTCGTGGTTTACTCCACTGACCCACTATGTGTGGTGTAAAATGTTGTTCCAAAGTTACAAGCTACTCTTCCATTTGAATCATGCCTCTTAGTAGAAGTGTACAAAGAGTTTTACATCATGTGCAATAATGTTGTTCAGTGCAAAGACTTTGTTCTGCTGTAGCATTTTGAAACTTCATGTTGTCATGCTCCCATGACAAGGAGAACACAATAGGAGTCATGATGACACACAAGGTTTGCACAATTAGTAAATTAATTGCAAGTGGGCGGTCCCTGGTAAGTCCAAGCACAGAGCTGTGAAAGTACTTGCCTGATTTGTTTGATTGGTTCTCAAGTATTTTCCAGGAGTTCCTGGGGAATCTATCTGTGATCTCTTATTGAATATTTTCTGTGCTTTGGGAGGGTGGCCACCTGCACGTGGTGTCGACACAGTCTGTTCAGTTGTTCATTTATCTGTCTCTACATGTTCACATGAATAAATCATTTTTATAGGAGGATCTCTTGGTTTGCCTCTGCTAGTGCCCAACTGCTGCATGCAAGGTGCACCTGAGTGCTCTCCTGTTTATAAAACTGTGAGTGCTGTGGGGCTGGGAGTTGATCAGCAGTTGTGTTGTGGAAGGGAGAGCTCTGCATGGCCTCACTAAACTGTGCAATTAATGTCGTTAGAGCATCTTCCCGGTGAAGCCTTATCCTGGGAAAAGGGGTGGTATCTTACACTTTCAGCATACTGCATCTGTTATTCCTCCTGCTGTAGCAGTTCTGCTTGGCTTGTGCTTTCTTCTTGAGTATCTGTCTTGATAGCTCATTATAGATGAGCACGACTGTAGAGATGAACTTTACAGTGACAGCCTGGTTAAGGAGTAGGTAGGGGTTGTCTCACTAATTTTAAGCTAAAAGTGTTCTTAAACTTGTAGTTTCTCAGTGAGTCATGTCTGAGTCTGACGGCTCCTCTCATTGATTAACTTGATAAGACTACTATTGAAATGGTGCTTTGATCACTTTTGTTGTTGTGAGATCATTGGTGCTAAGGAATAGCTTTTTCATGTGCAATTGGTCCGGCCTCTGTCCTGTCGCTGCTGGCTGTGTTGGTAACAGGAACAAGGAGAACTTCTGGGTGCGGGAGGAAACCTAGCTCAGACAAGGCCGTGGCAGTGACTGTTACACGAGCACTAACTGCTTGTTGTTCAAACAAAGCTTGTTGATAAGGCTTCTTTTATTTTAGCAGGGTTGATAAGGTATTATCAGATGCATAGGTAGAAGTTCTCCCTTTAAAGACCTGTAAGCAGGAAGGAATGAAAAGGAGACCTAAAGCAAGACAGGATTTAAGAGCTCTTGAGATACTTGGTGGCATTTTGAAAAGAAAGCTGCTGGACTGTATCCCATTGAAAACCTGTTCAAGTTGAGGAAAGGTTGTCTAGGAAGCACACAGATGGTACCTTGCAACTCTCCTACGTGAGCAAAATAAACTCATTATGGGTATGTTTTTGTTGTGGAGTTAACTTGGGACCGTATCCACACTTAATACTGTCTGTGTAGTAAAAACCTCTGACCTGGGCTTCCTCGTCTTGTAAGACTGGATTAACTTGTGTGGTTGGGGCTTACAACATTGGTTCTCTCACACTTTTGGCTGGAAATTCCACTATCATGGGATGACATCCAAAAATTGCAACAAATTTTTGCGAAGGGTAATTCCCCCCCAGCCCATGCCTGGTTGATGGAGAATACCCAGAGTGTCTCAGCAAGCTGTGCACGGGCATCAAGACATTGGTGCGTGCAAAAGCAGTGAAGACAAAGCAAAACATGGAGCTCTGATGGGGTTGCTAACACACAGTAATGAGGAAAATTAGTACTTCTCCTAGGAGAAAGCATTTGGCCTTCTATTGAATATGGGTCTTTGTGAGACGTGACATGTGTACTTGCCATAAATCTCAACATCTAAAATGAACGGAGTTGAGCAAGGAAGCCAGAAGAAATCTGGTTTAGATGTTAACTGCTCCTTAGCCTGTGGTTGGAATCAGGGTCATCTTGCAACTCATGCTTTCATTGCCTTTCTGTATGAATAATGAATAGCTTTTGTTTTGTGGCTGGATCTAATCAAATGAGGTGAAAAAGGGTACCTCATCATATTTAGCTAAGCATTCAGCTAACGAAGCGGCAGGAGCTCGATGCCACAGGGTGCTCTGACCATTCCTGTCGGGTGTCCATGTATTGAATATGAGCAAATTGGGATTGATTCAGCCTTGGGCTATTGTTGCCTCTGAGCAGCTGACTTCAATGCATCTTAGGAGAAGAGAATGTTGCACATAGTTTCTGGTAAAAGGCTCATCTTTGAAAGCCTAAAGAATTGTTTCCCTGGAAAATAACAACATTAGATACATGCAGACCTGGCACGGCTTCAGAGGCTACTGGAGAATTCCTCTCTGGCTACTGGTAGCCACAACTGTTACCATATGGTTGTAAATGCTGACTGGCAGATAACTGCAGAGCACATGGGACCGGAGTTTTATGTAAGACACCGAAGGTGTGTGGTAGAGAAACTAGCCTGCTAATATGTAAATGTGCATCTGGAAGATAAGATTATACAGATTGTGGAATTTTTTTGTTTTTCTAGAATTGGAAAAGTCACTTGCTTATTGTACTAAAAAGAAAATTCTTGTGTTGGACAAGAGCCTTGTAATAATAACAACTCCACTTGGACAACCTGAGCTACAGTGGATTCTGTTCTCTTTGCTGTTCCTTCTCTGCCATTGCTCAAAGCTGCTTTTCCTCTCATCTCCTCCCATACTGTGACACTGAGGAATTCTTTGGCCAGGCTTGAAACCTTGGTACAAGTCAAGAAGAGGTGGCTTTTGTAGCACACCTTCTCTGTCGGTAATGGACACATCAGCTTGCCAGGATGACATTTCTTCAAGTCAGTTACTGCTTGATTCTGAACTATTATGTTCCTTAGCCAGTTGAGCAAGTTGTTGTGGGCTGGAGTGTGAATGCTAGATCTCTTGCATAAGAAGGTTGAAAAAGCATGTTTCTAGATGCAATTAATATTTCAGGATAAAACATTCTAGCAGGGTGTTAAATATAAAGCTGTCTCTCTCTCAAATCAAGGCCACCCTTCTGACTTTGCTAGTAACACTGAGTTTGTCTCTGGTGTCACAGCTGAGCTCTCTAAAGTGGGGAGGATAATTAGTAGAGTTTCTCTGTGGGTTTGCCTAGTTTAACAGGTCTTGGGGTATTGATTGACAGTGGGTAAGGGTGCGTCTTTTTGGCACTTTCCTTTCCTTGTCTGGCTGAGGGCAAACTGTGTTATACATGGGTGTGATGTGCTCTCCTTGCATAGCACAGCAGCTTGTCACTGCTCTGTAGCTTTTGCTATCTTGGAGTAAATCTAGCCCTGTGTAAGTATGTCCCTTTTTCACTCAGGAATGTCTGCTGAAAGAAGATTTATAATCTGATGCAGTTTTTGAAATTTCAGTTGAGGTACTTAAATCATTGCAGAATGATGTACTTTACAAGTAAACTACACTTTTATTCTTCCTCTCTTCCTTGGGGTCCCCTGCTGTATGTGTTTCTGTGCATATTCTTCACCCCTGCACGTGCTGATGGCATGGTTCTTGAACACAGATGTCTGTAGCTGCCTGCTCAGAGCCACTTCTCTCCATGGTGAGTGGAGATGCTAGTGATTGTAGGTGGGGACTAAGTGGCTCAGGCTCATGGTGCTGATGTGCTCTTCTGGTCCTCTGAACCAGGACTGTGTTGCAGTCCTCTTAGTGAGCTCTGGACAGTACTGTGTAGGTGGCTGGAGATTTTGGAGTGTGAGCAGTAAAGGTAAAAGGGGAGTAGTGCAACAAAGAGGTACAAGTTCTGGCTCAGGGAGTTTCTAAAGGGATTTCTTAAAATATAGCTATGGAGCATCCTGTTTATAATGCCATTTCCTTTATTTTGGTCCTTCATAGCTGGTAAGGCCTTGCTAGAAACCATTTGAAAAACAATTCGAGCTCCTCAGAAACGGCTGGCTGATTTAAGTCGTTAACCAAAGGCCATTGTTATTGACAGGAGCACACAGATAGCCACCTTGTTTGCCTGCTCTGCTACTCCCATGCATACAGATAGGCTGTGAAAGCTCTTTCCTCCAGCCCCACAGTTTGAACAAGGGCCCAAGGCCCTCTGTTCACTTGACAGTCCCTTTGGCACTCCTGGTCCCTCTCTTCCCCGTGTGATTCCAGCCTTCTCCCTCCTGCTCCCCACCTTGCTGTACATGTGTATGTACCTCCTCTGATGATGAATAATCAGTATAGATATTCTGTAGTAATTCATTGTACCTCAGAAGTTCTGCCCCCCACTGTGCACGTGTGTTGTGGACAGAGTAGCTGGTAAATTGCTATAATTTTCTGTCCAACAAACTAAAATACTGACTGGAGTGCCCAGTAGCTGCTTCACGAACAGCTGAGCTGTCTGTACACTGGAAACTGGAGTCTGTGAAAGATGGCCAGGGCAGGCAGGAGCACTTATGCCACAGTAAGTTGTCAGGATGCAATTTAAGCCTTTGCTCGAGTTGGCAGAGTTTTACTTGCAGCTTAGCACCTCTGCAGAGGAGAGATGTGACAAATCTTTTGAGCTGTACAGAATACGAGGCTGTAGCCTGGTGTCCCCGGTGTGACTGCTACATTGCAAGTCAAGTCTAATTTGTCCTGCTTGGATCCTCCTGGTGCTGAGAGAGACGAGGCAGTGAGATAGACTGAAAGGCTTGTGCTTCTAGCTGCATGTTGAACTGCAGGTGCAAGATTTCCTTCCCCTACCCCCAACTTGAGTGGGGAGTTAGGCTTGATATTTTACAAAAGCAAGTTAATAATTAATGCAGCTGCCCTGCAGGCAGCACAGCGCCCTTTCTGCCGTACCCATGGAGTGAGCTGAAAATGTGATTCTTTCTCTTTTTAGCTCAATAGCTAGAGGGTTACCTGGGGTGAAAACTGATACTAGTCAATAATGTCTGGGAGTTAGCCTTTAGATTGGGTTTGTCTAAATGTTTAGGTGAATGCGGTAGTTTTGCTTGCCTCTTCTTTGGAGAAGGTCAACTGAAGTGATCACAAAATGGCCAAGTGTAAAAATTCTTCTAAAATTCTCTGGGCTTCTCTCTACTGGTTTGCTTCAGCAATGTGAAAATGGTGTTGTGCAAGTCCTGCACCAGAGATGCTGCTCTGTGGTGGTATCAGGTTTTAGTTACTCGATAGTGATGTTGTCTCATTCTGCTCTGGCTCATTTGTGTTACCTTTTAAACCAAAATAAATAACCTACTTCTGCTTGCTTCTCTTCTCAAGCTGCTTTTGTTTATAAGGCGTTGTTTTGTTTTATTTTTTTTTTGTTAGGAGTTTTGGTGCCAAGATACTACAGCGAGGAAGATGAGAAGGTTCTTAAGACCCGGACATGATCCAGTGAGAGAGAGGCTTAAACGCGACCTTTTCCAGTTTAACAAGGTACAGTGCTTTCCTCAAACTTCGAGGCATATGTGTGCAAGGCAAATCTATCCTGAGCCCCTGCATAGCGTCGAGAAGGAGAAGCTACTTGAGTGTGGGTGGAAAAGTTAAATTTAGGAGAGGTAGTTTGTTCTCTTCTTCAGTTCTGTCCTTTTTCCCCGATGTGCCTGACTAGTTTTCTTTAAGCTCAGGAGCACGTTCTCAATTCTGACTTTTGTTGTTGAGAAAAGGGATATTGTCACTCTGCTGAGTGGCACTTGCTGAAAGAAGAGATCTTCACAGCAGCTTTTATATACTCTGAGTGTTTTGTAGTTTGTCCTGATACGTGCTTCCTTACGTTATAAGTAGTCTGTGCAGTACTGCTGTGAAAGTATACAGTTTTCTGAAGGTACACGTAAGCCACAGCTTATGATGCAGCTGAAGCCAGAGTTCTTTGTCTGTGATTATAATTTGGTTTCATAAGTGTACCTCTGTTTTTATATGTGAATTTAAAAGTCTGTGGTAGAAATGTGGTAGCACCTAGGCAGCACAACGGCCATTAATAATGAATTTGCTATTATCTTAGTCTGAATCTGTATCTTGTTTTTTCTTCCTTCCCTCTGTGAAGAGGAAATGGCAATGGCTGTGCTATGTATCCAACACTCTGGGCATTTTGCTTTTGAACCCTGGCCAGGAACATAGTGCTTTAGTCTGTGTAAATGCCTAGTATTAATTCATTGCTAGGCTAATGGCTACTTATGCCTTCATTGGGTATCAGATATGTATTTGTAGGTTTTGTATTTCCAAGGTTTAGATGGAATTTTGCAGAAAAGTATAATGGATAAATGAAGTCGGCCTAGGAAATCATGTCCTTGATTCCCTAAAATTCTAGTGTAGATACGTACTTAAAATGCAACTTCAGATACTTGAGATGAATGATTTAATGTAATTTGGTACTAAACCACACCATTTCCACACATACCTCCTTCCCACTGGGGAGACAAAAGGAACTCGAGTGCTTCAGGCCCATTTTCTGCTTGCTACTATAAGGGAGTGCTAGTGCAGATACAGTAAAAATTTCAGTAAATGAATACCAGGATTGAGTTGCTTGCATTCAGCTGAATGTAACGTCAGCTTCAGAAGACGTCCCAGGGATGGGTCAGAACTACTTATAAGCATATAAAATTGTATATATGTTGGAAAAACTTTTGCATTTTCAGGGATGTCTCTTCCTTGAATATACCTTTCTCTTATGAGAATGTTTGGCCAACCTTTACCTGCCAGAGACAGACTAATTTGGATGATGCAAAACAGGGTTGAAAGAACTATCTTTTGCAGCAGAGGGAAAATTCCAAATATATTAGAAGTTGGCATCAGCATTTGTGACTCCATTTGTTTCAGTCCTGGAGGTAAATATTGCATCTTGTTTCTAGGGAGGTGACTTGGACACTTCCTAATGGCTTACTCTCATTAACAACTTGGTAATTAAAGGCCTTGCAAAATGCATTTACATTTTTAAGCCACAGTAACTTGTTCTTTTCTGACAAGAATTGGAAAGGGAATGGACATTATACCATTACATTACACCAGGATCTTTTACATTATACTTATTTCTTGCATTAAAGGCATGTTGGGTTTTTTTGCAAGTCTGGTGTGTCCCATTCCAATATTTCCATAGATTGTGGATCATTTGAAAGCCTCTACCCTTTGATACAGTAACCATCTACTCACAGCTGGGTAGACTGAGAAGATCTGGGAAAGTCAGACCTTAATTCTGACCTGTTGAAGGTTGTGGCTTCAAGGAGCCAAGAAACATAGTCCTTTCTGTGCCAAGACTGTCCTTGTCTAATGGGCTAGTAAAGAAAGCACATTAGTGCTGGTAAGCAAGTTTTTAAATACTTGTTGTTTGAGGTCCGTGAAACACTTCTGGTCAAGAAACTGCTTGGGAAATACTTTGTGGGACTATGAAATTGCTGATCAGAGAAATTGCATGGTGTATTATGCACCTCTTTGGCGTATGATGCAGGTAGTCACTAAATGGAAGGTCTGTACCTTAAGTGCTGGGGATTCCTGCCCTCATTTATTGTTTACACTGAAGTTGAGTATGAATACACGATGTCACACAGGTTTAGTGTTAATATAGTGGAATGTATTTGGCCGTGCTGACCTAGTAATGGACTTAAATTTAAAAAGTCTTCTTAATCAGTGGTGGTGGTGGATTTTTTTTGTTTGTTTACTCCCTCAAGTGTAAGTAGTTCGTGGTCTTTTTACTGTTTCCCTCATGCAGTTCTGTTCCAGATAAGAGGTGGTCGAGATGGTTTTAAAGGACTGATTGACCACTGGACTAGCTCTTCAAACTGTCCTCTAACTTGTGTTTGTTTCAAAAACACCTTCTGAAGTTCTGCTAGTCGCTTAGCTTTGCATATCTGTTTCTCTGTATGAGTAAGAACTTCCCATACTTGTGTGTACCTGTTGCAAGAATCTGTTTTTAGCTCAGTGGATAGAATGAAGGATAAGGTATGTGGACTTGGCAGTCTACTTCTTTAAGTTTATCCTGCTTTTGGAAGTAGTGTTTGGATGCCTTTGGCTCAGTCCAAGCCCTGCAGAACAAACATGTTCAGGCTGGCATTGTCAGACTAGATGATGGGTAACACACAGGTGAACCAGCCTGTCTTACAGCTGAATGTTACCAAACTGGGAACATTGCATTTAATTTATGGCTTTGTGTTTTTTCCCCTCTTTTCAGTCTCCCTAACCCTTTGCTAATGGGTGTGATGGATAGCTTACCTACGATCTGAATTAGTGTCTATGCAAAGCAGATTTAACAGATACAGGCTTCATTGTTTCTTCAAAAGGCACATTAACAAAGGTACAGGGTTTGTATTGCCTGTGGTTTGGTTTGTTTCTGCTCTGTCATAAAACAATCTGAGAAGAGAAGCAGAGAGAAATGAAAGAAGGAAGGCAGCACTGAATTTCATCTGCACAGCTTTAGTGTGGGCTGGGAACAACTGTTAAGTTTGGCTGCATTTTTCCTGCAGTAAATATGACTGACATGAGGCATTTCTGTCAGTTAATGCTGCTGACATCAGGCATAGTTTTAGCGAGTCTGACAAATCTGTGGCCTGAGCAAAATGAAAACGAAAGCTCCTACCTTTCCTCAAAGAAACAAAGGCCCCTTTGAGGAGGGAGGGCACATTGTGGCCACTCCAGTTTCTTATTTCAGCTCTGCTGAAAGGCTCCATTGTAACCTCTCCTGCCTTCTGCCCCATCGCTCCCCCTTGCTGGGTTTACCTGCTGAGCAGGTGAAAGGCTTGGCTGATGAAAGGAAGGGAAGCCAGCCGAAAAGCTGCGACTTAACAACTGGGTGTAAACAAGTGCAAGGAAAAGAGCTGGGTAATCAGGACATCCAATGTGAATGTCTGGCCCTGGTGCTGTCAAATACAGCCAAAAATCCACCCTGATGCCTCCCTGGCCTGGCTGTGGAAACAAATGACCGACACAGGAGGGAGTTATCTTTGTTAGGTCTCATGAGCATCTTGGTTGAAGATTCAAAGCTATCAGAAACCATTAGTAATTTACTGCATAAGCAGTTGTGTAACACACTGTAGTTGTTACTGATACTTTCTTCTTGGGCTTCTGCATGTGGTACTGTTTTCTGCAGTGGCCTTCTATTACTAACAGTTTACTCCTGGATGTAATAGTTACTGTAGCTTTTGAAAATTTGCCTATGGGTTGGGGGGGGATACTTCAAATTTTCATTTGAAGGAAAAAATGAAGAAAAGATTACCCTCCTATTACTTAATGGTACACGCAGGGTTACGCAGTTCGTAGGTCTTGTAATTGAAAATTAAAGCTCTTATTTGACTTGTCTATTGTGTTTACAAATTAACAAGTCAAACCAAATATATAATTAGGCCAGTATTAAGGCTACTGTTGACAGCTTGCTAACAGGCAGCACAGTATTGTATAAGGCATGGGTTTCTATTATGAGAATTATGGCTGAAGCCTTATCTTCTTGGCAGGAGGAAATCTCAGAATAAACACTGTTTCTAATTGATGTTTCATTGGAAATGGCAACTAGTTGTGCTGATGCCATGACAGAGCAGCGACTGTGAACAAGTTCAAACTAAAACATTGGGAATTACACTGGTATCTCCCTAACAAGTTCCTCACTCTGTTTTGGGGATGAGTGGAATGGTGTCTATCGCCCACGCTACACCTGATGCAATTAAATGTCTGATTTGTTGTTAAGATAACGTTACCTTGAATCTTATTCCCATAATTGTATACTACGGCTTCATACTCCCACAACTTTGTCAACTAGGAAGCTTTTCTGTGTTGTCTTGGTAGCTGTTGTGGTACAGAGAAATTCCTCTTTGCCTGTGCTGAACTGGAAAGCTGTCCTGCTTCAGTTCTGAGTCCATAGAGAAGTTCTTGATTTCATACAGTCTCCTCTAGGAAGTTTTATATGTGTAGCTAAGTGAAGGTTGGCTAGCAACGACCTCAAGAGTGGCATCAAAAGTTTGGCTTCTCAGAATTTGTGTTTAATAGTAAAACTAACACTTAAATTGCCTTCTTAGAATATAAATAAGGCTGGAGATTAAATTATCGTGAAAGGACATAAACTCAGTGGTCTTGGAGCCAGTAATACTAATCTTAATTTACTACATATGAAAGGTTAAAAATTAGTTACTACTCCTTTGCCCAGTCTTATGAGTTGGCAAACGGAAAATTGGGAAATGCTCCAATATTTCCAATTTTATGTCTCCTAAAATGGCTCATCTTCCCCTAATTGGACCTCAGACTGGGGTAACTGATGATTTAGAAGAAGGAAGTCTATTTTTACAATTTATGAATTGTTATCAAGCGACTAAAACTGAAGCAATCTGGCAGACTGAGGAGGCAGCCATATCCTCTTATGTCTGTGTCTTTGAGCAGGAACAGTAAAGGGGCATTAAACTACTTTGTAGCAGCTGGGAGCACCTCAGGCTGATGGTGTGACCACAGAAATGAAACTGGCTTTATTTGATTCTTCTGCAAGGGATTAAGTTGGGAAATCACTATGCAGTAAATAAAGTCCAGGTGTTACTTCTAGGTTGAATAAACCATAAAGCCAAGTGATGTGGTAGCTGTGTCGCAAAGACACGATGGAAATGAGGATGGGACTGAGGTGTGAGTGCTTGCTTCTGCAGATGAAGGGTTCTCTGCTTATTCTTATTTTTTTCTCTTTTTTTCCTTTGCGTGAGTGGTCCTTGGGCTGTTTTGTAACACATTCCTATTCTGTAGCTGACCAGCTTGCCTTAAAAGAACATATTTTCCAGAAGCTGGGTCTGTAAGGATAACAGTGTTTTCCAGGAGGTAGCCTTATTGATCTCTGGGCACACAAATCCCTCTTTACATGGCTATATGTTGTTGAACACCCATGTATACTTTGTCTAAACCCTCATAATAGCTGTACATGATCACTACTAAAAACTGAACTATTTTACAAGCTGCTTTGTTGCACTCTGTAAGTATGGCAGGACATTCAAATGCATGGTGTGTACAACGTGCTCCAAATCTTCCTTTTGGTGCGGTGTAAATTGGCCACTAGAGCCAAGACACATACTGCTCCCCATGACAGTGATTGACCTCTTTTTATTACTAAATGGCTTTGAATTAGTCTGAGGTGGGCTAGCAGGCTCCTGCTCTTGTTAAATTCCAGTGTTCCTTGTGCTACCTCTGGAAAATGGATTCAGCTACGTAAGTTTTCCAAGCTGCCCCATAGGAAATCTGCATAGTTTTCTTCATGAGTGTTGATGTTCACTCAATAGTTCTCCATAGCTTTGCACCATTTCTTGATGTCGGTCAGCAAGAGGAGGTCATGAAAGCTGACCTGTGTGGAATTTGGCAGATAAAGCTGACCTTACAATACACAGTATTTGTGTCAGACACTGAAATTGTGCTGAGCAGTTGGTTTACAGAAGTAAAGTTGATGTGGAGTGATGGAGTGTATTGTGCTGACTGGGTAAGCTGTGTTTATGCAGAGTTCTGTATAATCTTAACAGAAAGAGCTGCTCGGGTTACTGTTTTCAGCATATTTCTTTCATTTCTGTTACACTTCTGTATATCTTGGCTGTGGAGCGAGGGGTTCTTGGAATAGTTTCACCTTTAGGCTGTTGTTCAGCAAATCTAACCTGTGTTCGAACACTTCAACAGACAAAGCTGCCGTTCAGTGCTGGATTTCACACTGCTTGGCCATATGTAACTTCTGGTTTTTTTAATCTGTGTGCCCATGAAACATGCTGTTGATCATGACTTTTCTTTCTCTCTCCCAGACTGTGGAACATGGATTTCCCCATCAACCCAGTGCGCTGGGCTATAGCCCATTTCTCCGCCTCATGGCCATTGGAACGCGATCGGGAGCCATCAAACTGTATTCTTTTGAACACCTTTGGCTGGATTTCTCTGGCTGCATCATAATGTGCAACTTTGAAGATACTGTAAAAAGTCAGACTAAGTATAAGTTTGCAAACAAGGGTAGCTGAACTTTGGAGCAGCTTTGCCTGGGTTTGAAGTGATTCTGGTCTCACCAGAATGGGATTATTTTGCCAAGAGCTGAATTATAGCTCAAACAGAAGCTGAGCTGATGCAGATATTAGACAAGGCTCTGCTTTTGCTATGCAGATGGTCAGGCTAGATCTGGCCTAAGTTTAGCAATCCTTCATGTTGTAAATTCCAGGCTTGTTTAAATATTTGGGGCAGAGTTCCTTTTTTTTTTTTTTAAAGCAATCCTATTTCAAATGTTAAAGCTGAAGGCAGAAATGCTTTCAGCTTCCTGAGTTTTTGACCATGCAGGCATTAAAGACCTAAACACTGAAGGTGGTGACTTTAAGCTAATGATGTCTGGTCTCATTTTTGTGTATATGGGAGGCACTGAGGTGATTCCCATGGCACAGTACCAGCCAGGCAAGCTGTAAAACAGGCATATCACTCAGCCCAGAAAGGAAAAGTTGGTGCTGTCTCTGCCTGCTTAATCATTCATTCCTGGTGGTGTTTGTGTTCAGAGGCTGGACTCCACATGCGGGCGGTAGCCATCTGTCTCTTGGTTACAAATTAGTTAAGCAGGATTGTAGTGTCTGGGAAACCACTAAATATTTCTGAGAAAAAACAGGGTCTGGGCACCTCTTCTGCATATGCTCAAAGGATGAAGTAGACTTCCATGTTCTGTAGTGTGCATAACCTGCCATGAGCGTATAAAATTAAAGTAGATTTGCATTGGTTCTTTTCTGTCCGGATCACTAACAGCAAAACATGGTTTCAAACTAATCTCTCTTCATCTTGCTTGCTAGCAAGCTGCTTTATCAATTAATTGTAGCTGTGGGTCATTTTAAATACTGTAGATCCTCAACAGACTCTTCAGATATGGTGCTCCTGGGGTGGAGTTCATGGGTTTACATGAAGAAAACAATACTGTAATGCAGATTCACTTTATACCTGATCAGGTAAGTGTATTTTCAGTACCTCTGTGGCTTACGTAGACCTCCTTTAAACAGGTGTCGAGTTTGTTCCAGGCAACTGGGCTCCTGTTACCAAGTATATTCAAATGCTGCTTGGTCGGGAATGCTTATCCCAGTGTATTTTGTGCTCTCAGCAGCACTTGTTGCTGTGGAGATGCTCAGTAAGACTTAAGAGTAGCTTTATTGTTTGTAACTGTTAGTCATTTATCTCGAGCAACATATTGGGAATGGTAATAAGGCTGGAATAGTTCAGGCAATCTGCTGCAGAAGCGAGAACTTCCTTCTCCTTTTGCAGCCCCTGTTCTTTCAGTAGGACTGGGTGGTCTTTCTTCTGCAGAACGGATAGAACAGTAGCTGCTAATGAACTGATTTAATGATTTTCAGGAGTTCGAAACAGCACTGCTAACTTTGCTTGCTGCTACGCTTGTTGCCTTTGTGTATTGGGGTATTGAATCTTGCTCCTGGGCATTGCTGAACAGTTACCACCACAAACTAAAAATAGGAAAGCAGAATTTTTCAAATGTCTGGTGGCTGTCTGGCCACTCTCCCTCCCCTCAAGTGGCAGACTGGTGTCTTGGCCACATATTTTGTTGCCCGATGCCCCCAGTATAGCACGAGTGGCCGCTTTATGAGGCATTTAATTCTTGAGGCGGTTTTGGGTGTCTGTTTGCTTAACTAATGGTATAAGCTGAAACTCCCATGGGGAGTGTTGCAGCAGGTGTGGCTTCAGCGGGTAAGTAAAATACTTCAATTTGAACATGCAGCCAGCAGGGCTGGGCTCATGAAAGGACTCTGACACAACCCTCCAGAATGAGGTTGGACACGAAGAATGCAAGGAGTGTGGTGTAGTAGACTGTATGAGCCCCACCCAAAGCTGGGGTGTGTTGCAGCAAACCATGCTGAGCGAGAAGGTGGTGAGCTAACAGCCTGCAGCTGCCTGGCTGAGCTTCACAGCACAGCCTGAGATTTTTCAAGAGCCTAAATCCTTGTCATCCCCCTCAGTGATAACCTGTGCCTTTGTCCTATATAAGAGGGTTTTCAGCCTTTAGGCTACTTCTTGTCTCCCCCCAAATCCCTTGCTGTTAGCTAACAGTGTTGCTGCAATATATACCAAAGAGCTGTGCCTGGCTTCTCAGTTCTGTTTTAGCAGAGAATTACAAATAGCAGAAACTTTATTGCTAGATTTGCTGTGTTATATTTAATATTGTGATTATGAAAAAAGCATGTTGTGTGGTTTTTGCAGTGCCAGCTGGTGACATTGCTAGATGATAACAGCTTGCATCTCTGGAGCCTGAAGCAGCACGGTGGAGCCTCTGAGCTGCGGGAGGAGCACCGCTTCACGTTGAAAGGGCCACCTGGGTAATCCGCAAGAGTGTTTTTGAGCTAGTTTGGGGATAAGCAAGCAAGTAAGAAAATTCTGCTGTTGTTCTAGCTAGTGCTTGTCCTGTTCTTACAGACTCTCAGTCCTGTGAATCCATTAAAGGGCTGTCCATGGAAACCAAACAGGAGTTGGCTAGGGCCCAGGAGACCACCTTTTAGGAGTGCTTTGCCAGTAGAAAGGGTGACATCTTTTTTATTATTGTGCATCCACTTCTGTGTGTACAGGAGCTGTAAATCTAAGCATCCTTTAAGTCAGAGTTTAAAATACTGCTATGGTTTTAGTTTCACTTGATCTTGCCAGTTTTGGGTGAGCTATTTTTAGGTCCTTTGGGGACACTTAATAAAAGGCATCTGGGTCTTTATCCATACACTTGTCAAAAGTCCTTTGACATAATTTAACTTAAAGCTAGAAAAATAATGCATGGCTCAAAATCTTTGCCTATAAAACAAATGACACTTGTAAATAATCCTGTTGAATTGTTACTTTTCTCAAATTCAGTAGCAATAGTCGTCTTGCCTGCAGTTGATGAGTCTCTTTGTGTCCCCAGGTCTCCACCGAGTGCCACGCAGATAACAGCTGTACTAGCCCATTCCTCACGGGAAGTCCTGTATCTTGGCACAGAGAGTGGCAACATCTTTGTAGTGGAGCTTCCATCATTCAGAGTGCTAGAGGACAGGACCATAACCTCCGAGGCTGTGCTACAGCGGTGAGTGAGCAAACAGGCACTGCTGTGTGGAGGTGGAATCCCATTAGCAAACATATCCTTTGTTAAAATGTCACCCTAGATTATGTACTGGGGCCTCACTGTTGTGATAAGCATTGTTCAAATCTGCATGACTCCTGTGAAAGTAACTTTTGGTCCTGGTATGTGTTAAATAACAGTTTCTGTCCTGGTGAACTCGGTACTGTCACCGTGGAGGTACAGTGGATAGGCAGAACTATACAAAAGACACTTGGAGTAAATCTGCAAACCTTGTGCCCTGTCCCTTGTGTTTACTTTTGCAAAAAATGTTATGCTTAGCTGTAATTACTCAATTATTTATTTAGACCACTGGGAGAGCTTCTGATGCTACTTTATCCAAATGAGGATTTTGTCACTCTGGAGATTCAAGGGCTGTTGAAAACTCTCCTACTTCATGTCGTTGTTTCCTCCTGACATTGCCATGTTACCTTTGTCCTGTAAGGGTCACAAGAGAATAGGGCAGGTGATTCAGACTGTCTTTTACACTCCTTGGATCCAGTCCCAGAATTCATTGTAAACCTTGGGTTTTCCCTGAAGAAAATGGGATTGGATGCATATTTATGTGACAGGCCTGGTGTGATGTCTTGTAAGATTTTTTTCTGCTGCTCGAAGGTTTTATTGTCTTCTATTTGAACTTTGTGTTGCTTAGTTTGTCATTCTTAGACCTTAACTGTTGTTACAGTTGTATTAAGTTGTACCTGGAATAAACTTCTTGTGGTTTTCTCTTTTGCTTCTGTAGGGTACCGGAAGATTACTGTAACAGGCGGTCATGTGAATTGGTAGAAGCTCTTCGGGAGCATCCTAAGAACCCTGACCAGATCCTGATTGGATACAGCAGGGGCTTGATTGTCCTCTGGGACCTGCAGAATAACAAAGTGACACACCATTTCCTAGGCAGCCAGGTATTAGTTCAATCCAAAGTCAGTTCGGCAGGGGAGGAAGGGGTCTCTTGGAGCACTCTGGAGACAAGTAGGTGCAGGGAGAGCCTGACAAAGCTTATTTTTTAGTAAGAATGCATTGGTTTTGGGGGTGTTAACAGCTCTCTGGAGAGCAGTCATTGTATGTCTTTCTCTTCAGCAACTGGAGAACCTCTATTGGCAGAGGGATGGCAGTAAATTCATTAGTTGTCACTATGATGGAAGTTACACCCAGTGGCCAGTATCCAGTGACAACAGGCAGCCTGAGCCTCTGGAAAACGTTGTGCCTTATGGTCAGTAAGTGAGGTTTAATTGTTGCACGTTTGTCTAAACTCAAACTCATTCTGAGCTTGTGTAGGATATTTGTGTTCTCCCTAGTGTTTAATCTCAATGGCAAAAAACAGAGCTGCCTTTTGAATGGGTTGTGAGCCTGGACTAAGGGATCTCAGTCTAGTTTTTTTCTTGGATTTTGCTCCAGCTTTATGTTGTTGAGGTCTGTCCTGAACATGGAGAGGAAATATGTTGAAGAAATTAATGCCCTTTATGAAGAAGGGTGTTGGTGATTCAGCTCTTTGTTTTAGTTCAAGTGTCCTGTTCAGCCAGAGTTGCTTGGATCTTCTGTAATTAATAGTAAGCTAATTGTACATTTTGTTGACCTGAGCAGTGATGAAATGATGCCTCTGATTTGCTGAAACCCATCAAATGGGGATGACTTCATCCTTCAAGCATACAGAAGCTTCTAAAGCTCTATTACTTTTACATTAGTTTCAGGAATGTCTATGTTTTTAACAATCCTTTCTAGTTAATCAGCTTCTACAGCAGTACTTCCACTGCCTGTCAGCTATCAGCAGCGTGGTTCAAAACTTCCCCTGAGTCTGAGCCTTGTTTTGCTGGGGGGTACTGTGGCCAGAGTGTCCCAGAACACTTGTTGCCTGATGTGGTTTGGTCTGGGGAGGTGATGGTGCTACCTACTAATTCAGGTGGCTCTCCTTGACTTTGAGGTGACCTAGGTGAAGCAGAATAAGGAACTTCTTAATGTAAAGATGCACTTCTTGAATGATGGCAAATAACTCTGTTCTCTTAGGTCCTTTCCCTTGCAAGGCCATCTCCAAGATCTACTGGCAGACAACAAAAAATGGGTAAGTTTGTGGTGTATGCATTCCCTCTTAGCCGTTTAAAGGGTGCAGTGTGCAGTACTGTAAGAGCCCTTTAGAGTAATGTTATAAGAATTTTTTTGTCGAAGTTTGACTTGCCTCATGTCTTTGAAATTTTGCTTAGTCCTCACTTCAGCGTACACCACTCTAACTTTGTCTTTCTCTTAAGGCTTCCTTACATTATATTCCAAGGCGGGATGCCCCGAGCTAGCTATGGTGACCGGCACAGTATCTCTGTTGTCCATGGCAGTCAGCAAACAGCCTTTGACTTCACATCACGGGTGATAGACTTCTTTATAATCTTCAGTTCAGAGCCTACTGCAGGTACGTGATGAAAGGGCATTACTAAGGAATTAGAATAGCTGTGTACGCACGTGGAAATCTGCCTGGTATAAATAGCATATGACATGTGAATGAGGTCAGTTGTTTAGGGTTTTTTTGTGACTTTAAAGGAGAATAGTAGAATCATTTAGGTTGGAAAAGACCCTTAAGATTGAGTTCAACTGTAAAAGAGACTTGCCATTTAAGTGAAGTGTAAAATACTGGTAGAAACAATGGGCTGGTTACAAATGCCATGCATTCCTCAAAAAACTGAGCTGCTCCATTAATGAGAAGATCTCTTAGGCTCACGTCTGTGTAAGCTGGACACTGGACATAACCTGGACATAACCATTGCACTTACTAAGGATCTGAATATTGCTGTTTGGAAATAGCACTTCAAAGGAGGCAATAATTAAAACCAGAATTTACTCCCACTTGAGACACTGTTTCTTTTAATTACTATCTGGATTTATGACTAGGGCTCTGGGTAATAAATCAGGGTGACATAGAACCAAGGGTCAATATATGGAGAACTTAATTTACTGCTGGCGAACATGAACGTAAATGGTTCTAAAACTGAATAGCACTCATTCCATGGCTTGCTTAGAGCTTGTCAGATTCTTGCTTCTGTTGAAGAGCTTTGTTGCACTTACTTCCACAGTAGCTATAGTATTCTTTCTTGTCATGGAATTGTAAAGTGGTGGTGGTGAGAGCTCCCAGCTACACTCCGTGCAGGTGTGGGCATTCAAATATGTAGACACAAGTTGGCTCCCTGTGGCCTATTATACAAAGCAGACCAGGGGAGGACCACTTTGGGAAAGCAGGCACAAAGAAACAGCTTTTGAATTCCCCCCAGCCCTTGACAGACCCTCTCAGGTCACTGGAAAACCGATAAATAGAATGTAACTGAGATGAAGTGACTGTGTATGTTTCTTGTTATTGATTTTTCCCTACACAACACTGACTTCTATAAGCATCCTCCAAATGTGCAAACCCTGTAGGTCTAAACCTTCAAGCTTAACAATGCCATTAAACTTGGGGTACTGTTTAGCTTTTATCATTAAAGTAACTAGACCCTTCTACTTTCTATGAAGCTGTCAGAGCTGAGATTCTAGATGATGGAACACAAGTCTTAAAGATTAAAGAAATCTGAGGTTTTTAGGTTAGAGGTTGACTACTTGAAGCTCAATTCCTGGATATGATTAAAAGTCCTTTAGGATGAAGTAACAATTTGACCGGCTTTATAGTTACATTTCGTAAGGATTGAATTGTCTAGTTAACACGACTTCTAGTGGGTACAGACAGGAGCTGCTACAGGAAGCTGAAGCTGTTGCACTTAGATGAGGAAGTTTTTTTTTACAATAAAATGAGGTTTCTGTGGTTGACAAGCTTCCTTGTGGCTGATTGCCTAAGCTTAGTGGATCTGCGTCGCTCGCCTTGTTTGCCCTTAAGCAGTCTTCCCTGCAATGGCAATACGAAGGTATTAATTGTATACCAAAGCCACTTAATTTAATAAGCACAAAGCTTATGCATTGCAGCTTGGTGGTGGCTGGTGACTTTCCACTACCCTGAATATGCTGTGGAAACATTTTTTTAAAGGCTAGCCCTTCCTGTTTTCTTTTTTTTTAAATTAGCAGGTGGATGAGTGTGTGGCAGTGATGACAAATTCCAGTGTGCTTGCTACTTCAGCAACTTAAAATAGATTCTTGCCATAAGCAGTGAGCTCAGATGTGTGCCTTTGCAGGGAAAAAATGGTTGTTAAAATAGTGTATTTGGTTAATGGTGGCAGCAGCAGTCAGAGTGCAGGGCTGATCTTGCATAACGTGGTACAGGTATGATATTATTTGTTCTATTCAGAAGTCCTATAGGCAACTGCAAGTGACAGCACATAAAGTAAAGTAAAACTGAATGTAAAACATTTTTTTCATGAAGAAATGATTAGTGGTGTGTTATGGCTGTGGCGAGTCAGAGGTGAAACTTGGAGCATCTGACTAGAGTGATGCCAAGTACTAATTACTTGAAGTTAATTTTACTGAGTGAACAGCACTGGTACGTGCTTGCTTACAGACGTGTCGTCTTGCAAGGATATTCCAGGTAATCAAACGACTAAAGAAGGGAAGTACAGGTTAGCAGGGAAGGTCAGTGAAAAGCTGCTAGCTTGCTTGTGGCTCGCTGTTTATCACATCCCCCCCAGTGTGACACATTGCAGCCATGCAGTCGCTTAGATTTCTGTAGCTGTGTTAATCCTCGTTGGTGTGAACCGATTCCTGGTTTTGGTTTTCCCCACCAGTTGCTGTTGAGGCTGTCTCACAAATGTTACTTCACAGCATACTAAGACTATTTTTTTTCCACTTAATTCTAGTTACAATAAAAAGCCTTAAATTCTTTGTGTCAGAGGTCACCATTAACAGATTTTCTTTTTTTTTTTTTGGAATCTTGTCTAATATATGTATGGATATGTATTAGATGATGTACAGACTCCTTTAAAAGAAAGTCCAGAGGATGTGTTGCAACATATGGGAAGCAGGGAAAATGAGAAGACAGCTGAGTTGTAAATACTTGTCAGTTTAAGCAGAGAAGCATTCTGCAGGCATTACTGTGTTTAAGCAGCTTAGCCTCGATGGACTGTGGTCCTAACACAGTATTAAATGGGTCACTGCTGGGGTGTATGTGTCTGTCCACCCCACACTGTTAATTAGCTGTAGGTAAAGTCCTTTGAGTTCTGGCTGTTACAATGGTGAATATGAACTTATGTTATTTATGTTGTTAATACATTATTATTTTTTTTATTCTGCAGTGGAATCTATAAGAAGTTACTCTGACAGTCCCAGGAGTAGTGTAAAGAAACATGAATTGCAGTAAATCTGTTAGTATCTTGAAATCTATTAATATTAGTGCCTCAATAGGCTCAGCTAACACAGAAGCATTTAGAGGTTTTGCCAACAAAAATGTTTATGTAGGGCTCTGTGATAACAGTTTTCAGATAAGCCTCGCAGGAATCTTGTTTCTATTAACCTTGGATGCTCATTTCTGTCAGCCTCAATGAATCTTGTTTCTGCAGAGTTTGATGACCCTTCTGCTATGGTGGTGCTGGCAGAAGAAGAGCTGGTAGTTATAGACTTGAAAACTGCAGGCTGGCCAGCAGTCCATCCTCCATACCTGGCTTCTCTCCATTGCTCAGCCATCACCTGCTCACACCATGTCTCCAACATCCCGCTGAAACTGTGGGAGAGGATCATCAGTGCTGGGAGCAAGCAGAACATTCACTACTCGAATATGGTATGGCAGCTTTAAAAATGTACATGTCTTCTCATGCATTTAAAGACACCATGACTGCTCAGGACGTGGGTGGTCTGTGCTGCTGACTGCGTGTGGAGGGTTGAGCCCCAGCAGACGTTGTCCTGCCTCTTAATAGGGTCAAGAGAGGCTTTTTCCCAGAGCACTACCAATACAGTTACTCACACCGGGGGATTAAAATGTAATATTTTACTTTCAGGCTTTGACAAACTAGAAGGAAAGTCTGAGTGTTCCCAGCTGTCAGTGGTAACAAACTTCTTTAGAAGCATGAAGCTTTCAGCCCAGCTTCTTGAGGAAATGTGTAGAATATCTTCTAAAAAGCACAGCTGGTGTCAGAACAGGAACATCTAATCCAAACAAAAGCTAACAGTGTGGACTGTTCCACTGCCACTTGTACTGAAGTTCATGCTGTCCTGCTGACTTCATATTCTCTTCACACTGTCACTGCCTAGGAAGTCACAGTCTTCCCTTAATGTATTTGTAGCCGTGGCCGATTGATGGTGGCACCAACATAGCTCCAGATCCTCCGCAGAGGGATTTACTTCTGACAGGGTATGTACTTAACTGATAACAATCAAGGAACCCTTTCCAGCTTCTGTTCTTCCTTATGAACAAACTGAGGCTATCCCATGGGATTAAAATCTGCTCATCTTGTAGGCAGCAGGCTGCAACTTTACAACACAAATTCTCAAAGCTGGGCTGTCAGCTTTGTAAAACTGAGCCTGCTACCTTTGAGCAAACAGGTTGCGATGCCCACGGATAATGTACAAAGTTGGCTTATTTATAGTTCTGATGTGTTATCTATCCCCTCCACAAATGCCAGTATAAAAATGCGAGCAGTAATCCTGGCTGATTCAAGGGGAGTCATGTAAAAATGGAGCTTAATCTTGGAGGTTTTGAAGCATTTTCCCCCTTACCTTATACTGGTTTGAATCTCAAAACAGATGTTAGCTTGGACTCCTGTCTGCTTTGATCAGCATGAGCTGATCTAGCTGTAAGTGGTGGAAGCAGCTAGCAAGAGATTGTCTCATCACATAGAAGTGTATCATTTTCTTTTCAAAAGCACTTTTAAGAATTTCTGTGGGCTGTTCTTCGGACTTCATTCTTGATGCAGCAACTTCTTGGAAGTCCTTACCTTTATGTTGGAAGAACGTTGCCAATTTTCACCTTCAGAACTAAGATTAAAGCTTGATTTCTTTCCCTCCCTTCCAGTAATAGTATTTTTGTCAGGATGAGTAGTTCCTTCTACATGCTAAGCTTTGTTTTCTTTTCAGTGCTTTTTGGATTCGTCTTGAATTGCACACTGCTGTCAGATCACTGAAAACAAACAGGATTTAAAAAGCCAACCTAAAACAAAACAACGAAAAACCACCAACTCCCAAAAAAAACCTTTCTCTTGAAGCTCTAACTTTCCACAGCTCAGGATTTTGTAAACAGTGTGGTTTAATATTTGGTTGTGTTTTTTCCCCTCTGTTTAATCATCCTCATCTGGGTGATGTGCTGTTCTCCTGGATGATGTGTGTTTCTGTAATCCTCCCTGTACAGGCATGAAGATGGCACTGTGCGCTTTTGGGATGCATCTGGTGTCTGCTTACATCTCCTTTATAAGCTAAGCACAGTGAGAGTATTTCTCACAGATGCTGATCCCAATGACAACATGAACACCCTGGGTGAGGACGAGTGGCCTCCGCTTCGCAAGGTAAGGTAGCTATTGCTTGTAGAAGCTTTCTGAAAACCTGAGGAGTTTTGATTCTTGTCCTGGTTAGTGCACCTGCAAAGACCAGCCACTGTCTATTCTCTTGCCTAGGTTGGTACCTTCGACCCTTACAGTGATGATCCTAGGCTTGGAATCCAGAAGATCTACCTGTGTAAATACAGCGGATACTTGACTGTAGCTGGTACAGCAGGACAGGTACTGAAATATAAAACAGGTTTTAGTGCAGATCGTCACAGTGTGACTTGGAAATGTGTTAAAATTGGAAATGCTTGTTTCTGCAGTGGTAAATTGGTGCAGTTGATGGAAATGTTGTTTCAGGGTTCTCTGCTTTCTCTAATCTGTATTTTAGACTTTATCTAATACTATTTATCAGCCCCAAGAGATGCTATTGTTCTGCAGCTGCTGAGAAGGCCTGCAGCTTGGAGGACAGCTTGCATTGTAAAAGCTGTAGCAAAGATTGTCCTGTTTCTTGCAGGTACTGGTGATGGAACTGAATGATGAAGATGCAGAACATGTTGTGGACCATGCTGAAGCAGATCTCCTGCAGGACCAAGAGGGCTATCAATGGAAAGGTCACGAGAAACTAAAGACTCGAGATGGACCTGTTCGATTTGAAGCTGGTTTTCAGCCGTTTGTTCTTGTCCAATGTCAACCACCAGCTGTGGTCACCTCATTGGCTCTTCACTCTGAATGGAAGCTTGTGGCCTTTGGTACCAGCCATGGTTTTGGGCTTTTTGACCACCAGCAGAAACGACTGGTCTTTGTCAAGTAAGTGTCTTCTGTCTGTGATGATTGCCTGTAAAAGATGGCCTGGAATTGCTAACTGGGGAAGTCATGATAGGAGATTTCTCAAGAAGCTGTGCCTCATTGGACTCTGTCCTTGAAGATCTTCAAAAATATAAACATGTGACATTTGTGTATGTCCTGTTGAACTCTTGGGAGTGATAGTCACCCAACAGAAACTGACCATGTACCTACTGTCTCCCTCTTTCAGATGTACGCTGCATCCCAGTGACCAGTTAGCCTTAGAAGGCCCACTGTCTCGGGTGAAATCCTTGAAGAAGTCCCTCCGTCAATCATTCAGGCGGATCAGAAGGAGCCGAGTGTCCAGTAGGAAGCGACGAGGAGGCAGTGGAAATGCCTCAGAGGTGAGGGGTCCACTTTTTTTTGGGTCCTGTCTGTTTACAGCTTGGAGCATTCAGAGTCTTGATTAGACCACCTAGAGCAGGAGGTGGTCCGCAATCCTGGTACGGTATCGGTAGCCATTGGTATAAGGGCAAAACCAGCAACGTCTGCTGCTATCTATTAGATAAAAATCACATTTTTAGAGAAAATGTACTATCTGTAGTTGAACATATGATGCAGAATGTACAGGTTCACTGCTATGATGGTGCTTTCCTCTTCTACTGCTGCCACTCTTACTATCTGTCTCTCTCTCCCCCTGCTGTGTTTTTGCCTGACTGACAAAACCACTCCTCATCTTTTGAAGGTGCAAGAAGCAAATGCCAAGTTTGACCAAGATGCACTGCAGGAAATGGAACTGGCTCCAGTCCAGAGGAAGATTGAAGCCCGGTCTGCAGAAGACTCTTTCACTGGCTTTGTGCGCACCTTGTATTTTGCTGATACCTTCTTGAGAGACAGTGAGTAGAAAAAGCATCTTTCCTTTCTTCCAAATGGGTTTTTTCCTCCTTCTGCCAAGGAATGTATTAGGATTTACTGCCAGGAAAATTCAGCACCTCCTGTGTCCTACTTTGTGCTATGCTGAAAAACTATTATAGAACAAGAGCATATGTTGTCATGCAGCATTGTTATTTAGCCATTCTGGCTGCTGGCTAGTCCAAGGCAAGTAGTAATTCATCTCTGGATGCAGCCTGTATGTATGGTTTTCAAATGTGCTGGAATGACATCTGACCTTTTGAGTATAAGCTTTTCCTTGCCTCATTACTCTAAAGTTCACCTTTGTCCCCAGCAGCGCCTTCTAATTTCAGTGTGAGTGGTGCCTGGCTGTGCATCAGAGCCAAACTGATACTATGCACAAGTTTATTTTGCTCATGTGATATAAATACGTGAAAACTGGATGTAGCAATCGTGGTGTCTGATGGAAACTGCACTCTGTTCCCTTTTACTCACAGGCCATGTCATGGCATGCTGAGGGACACGTACTGGGAAAAGAAGTGCTAAGAACCTGTAGTTTCCCTGGCAAGTCTGCACTAATACAGAGATATTTAGGATGTAATCAGAGGGAGGATGTATGTAGCTAATGGCAAGCAGTTATCCAAGGGTGTCACAAATGGTGCCTTGCTCATGAGCCTTCTTGTTGCTCCAGGCTCCCGTCACTGCCCATCCTTGTGGGCAGGCACCAATGGAGGTACAGTCTACGCCTTCTGTTTACGTGTTCCTCCAGCAGAGAGGAGAATGGATGAACCTGTCAGGGCAGAGCAGGGTAAGTATGCCTCATGAAAGCAAGGTCCTAATGGATCTGAGCTATCACTTGTATAACTGAGTTACATAAAGAAAAGCAAGATAGCTCAATTACTGCTGTTTATCAAGGAGAGTGGAGCTAAATGTAGCAGTGTTTGAGCTAAGCAATGCTTGCTGCAGCAACTGAGCTGAAGAGTAAGTGAGCTCCAGCACTGCTTGAGATGCCTTAGCCTCGTTTCCCATTGCAGAAATTCAAATTTTGTGTTGTCTGTCATTGAAGTTTACCACCAAGTCTCAGTACCTTATTCTGACAGCTGGACCAGCTATCTTTATGTAGTAATAGTTACTGTTTAACAGGAACCAGTTCTATTCAAAATCCCCTTAAGCTACTCTGTCTCTTCAGGCAGCGTTTCTATAGCCATGTTACATAGGTCTCCAGCTCTAAGAGGATGTGAGTGAGGTTCTAACGCAGCGCTTCTGACTAGACTGCTGTTTGGTTTTTCTGTTTATTTTCCTCCTTATCTTACTTGTCTAGCCAAAGAGATTCAGCTGATGCACAGGGCTCCTGTTGTGGGCATACTTGTCTTGGATGGACGCAGCACTCCCCTCCCAGAACCTCTAGAAGTAGCACATGACCTTTCGAAGAGCCCTGATATGCAAGGCAGCCATCAGCTGCTGGTGGTGTCTGAAGAGCAGTTTAAGGTAAGTATCACCCAGGAGGTACATATGGACTGTGCATAAAATCTGCTAAAGCACCAAGCACTGTTCAGTGAAAAGGTAACTCTTGGGAGTGTTTATTCTTCTCTATCTGAATAACGGTCCTGGGACAGCAATTCTGTTTGGTGTGTAGTCCATAAATCAGGTGTGTGCTGACAAACTGGAAATTGAGCATAGTGATGCACATACTGAATGTAGAAATTTTGTTCCTATATTACATTAAGCTCTTTGGACAAGGCTGCTTTTGCTTTTGGGAAAGAGCTTTTTCTGTGGTGAGTACAGAAGCAGGAATTGGTAAGCATTTATATGGAGCAATTAAAAAAAGTTTCTTGATTTTGCACACAAACCAGTCGGGAGAGAAGGCCTGAAGCAGCTTGCTGTGTGCTGGCCCTGGCTTTTTTTATGTGGAAGAGTACACAGTCAGTGTAAACCCTGTTAGTTTTCTGTAATAATTCATAGCCAAATATGGAGGGGTTTTGAAAGAACTCGGAGACAAATACAGTTTTCAACCTGAAGGGTGAAGTTGCTTGATGTCAGAACAGAAACAGATTCTAGCACCGACTGTAGCTGATTACTTCTGGTCCCACGAGCGGGGGGGGGGGNACTCGGATTACATCTGTGTGTGTTCACTGTGAATGAAAACATTGTTAAAGGAGGGAGCAGCAGATGTCCTAGGGTGCGGCCATTGTGCAGGAAAAAGATGTCCGTGTCTTGTTTCTATTGACAGGTATTCACGTTACCTAAGGTTAGCTCCAAGCTGAAGCTCAAGCTGACAGCACTGGAAGGCTGTCGGGTACGAAAGGTGATGGTAGCAAACTTTGGCAGCTGCAAGACTGATGATTACAGTGAAAATGACCTGGCTGTCCTGACTAACCTGGGAGACATTCAGATCATCTCACTGCCATTCCTCAAGTTACAGATCCGCTACCCTTGCATCCGCAAGGAGGATGTGAGCGGCATTGCATCCTGTGTCTTCACCAAATATGGCCAAGGTAAGGTGTGCTTCTCCCAAACCACCAACCTCTGTTGTGTGTTTGAGACACTGGAAAAGGGGTAATAAGGCTTAGAACTGGCTTTGTGAATATATGAATATTCTGTAAATATGTCCACTATATGTTTCTGGCGTGTACCAGTTGCCAACAAGTGCTGACATGTGAATTGGCAGAAGTGAGTTTATTCCTTTATTGTTAATGCATGCACTGGTTTTCAGCTAACACGTTGGATGTGTCCCATAGGTAGCTTCTGTCTGGCTCCCCTCCTCTTGTCTGGAGTCAAGAGAATGGCTCTCTAAGCAGCAGGCACTGTGGAAATAGGTACATTATGCCTCTTATAGATGCCTGTGGCTCAACACTCAAATTGCAAAACTGGGATCCAGCATCCT
The DNA here is from genome assembly GCA_013398125.1 of Aegotheles bennettii. Lineage (NCBI taxonomy): Eukaryota > Metazoa > Chordata > Aves > Caprimulgiformes > Aegothelidae > Aegotheles > Aegotheles bennettii. The sequence goes on from VZRW01014087.1 coordinate 287,642, forward strand.
GTGGCTGATGGAAGCTGGATTGCTGCTTTGCAATTCAGTTTTTACATTTTTTTATGCTGCTTGTCATAAGTGTCAGCAGAGGACAATACAGTTATCTCTCAGAATAATTTTAAACTGCCCAATCTCTAGGTTAAGCAGTCCTTGGGAAACTTGGAGTAGTGTCTTCGTCAGTGATTCCTCCTCATTTGGATAGGAAGGAAGCGCAAACCCTTTCTGCCAAACATAGAGGATGCTTAGATCTGTTCTTTTTTGGATCACCTCTAGTTCTGGAACTGTATTCTTGGACTTGAGAATTTCTTATAAATTCCCAATTATTTATAGGTTTCTATCTGATCTCACCATCGGAGTTTGAGAGGTTTTCCCTTTCTACCAAATGGTTAGTGGAGCCCCGGTGCGTTGTGGACATGCCAGAAGTTACAAGTAACAATCACGTGCACAAGTCTGGCATGGAGAATGCTGCAAGAAAATCCAGGTAAAGTCTGTAAAACTCTTGCACACTGACTGTCTTGAGTAGTGAGATCTACTTGACTGCTTCTGACAAGGTTTTGTATTTTATAGAGAATGTTGTCTTTAAAAAAACAAAAAACCACAAAAAAGCCCTAAAACTTTGAAGTACTTGTTAACAACATTCCTAGACGGATTGGCATGAGGAAATGTGACCTTCTCCCTGATGGTTTTTGTACTTGCAGTACAGCTCGTGGGACAAAGTAGTGAACCATTGGAATTGGTATCCCTAAGCTAGTCATAAACTGTGAGCTCTGGCTTGCTTTACTTGTTCCCTAATGATGTGTCTGACCGACACCTTACTCTTGCATAATTCAGGGGCTGTGTGTTACTGACAAGGCTGATCTGTTGCTCTGTGAAGGGAAACCCAGTGTTCCTCCTCTCTTGGAACATCAGCAAATAATCAGATCTATTAGATCTGTCACTCATGGAGATACTATAGGAATTTTATTCCAAGAGTTTAGAAATGTTCTCTTGTGCCTGCAGACTTCTGCATCACTGACATGTGATGAAGCCCTTCGTACATTCTTGCTCAACAAACCATTTAGTTAGCATGCAGGAGAGCCTATTGTAGCTGCCAGGAGTATACATGGTTTCTCTGCACCTATGCCTCAGAATCAGTGATTGTTTTCTGCCTCTTTTCCTTTTCTAGGGGTTCAGGAAGGAGTTCAGGTGACTATGGAGAAGATGGTAAGCAAAAAATAATTGTACTATGTATGTAGCATAGTGATGTGTAAACCCTGAAACATCTTTCCTAGTGCTGCAGTTGTTATTTTATACCTAAGAAAGGGGTAAGTAAGGAGGGACACGAGGGAAACATTGTGACCTACCTGGACACAGGTTGCTAGCTCTAAGGTAAGTTGCATGTAGCAAGATTGCCTTGAAAAAGATAAAAGGTAGTTTTTGCTGAAAGGAGAAGGCTGTGGGAAGATAAGGTCTGAAATTACAGATGAAATCTGTTAGCCAAACTAGTATTGCTGGAAAATACAGTTCAGTATGTGAGAGGCTTTGAGGATTAGTTGTGAAGTGTTCAGTAAAGTCAAAAGGTCCTTAACAGGGGAAAAAAAATGTATCCAGTTCTGTTGTGGGTTTCCAAAACTGCACATATTTCATAAAAAGGGGAAAATATTGTCACGTAAAAGCTTTTTTTCCTACTCTTTTTTAGAAAGGAAGTCTGGGAGGCTGATGGAACATGCCTTACTCAATGACGAAAGTGAGTGAGATGAAGTCTTGCTACTGGCAGGGCAGGTGCCTTTCTGGGTGGAAAAAGAAGAAAGCTGCTGGGAATTTGTGGGTTCCAGTGTGCAGTTCCAAGGCATCTGCAGTTACGCAAAACTGGTAGAAATACTGGGTTTTCATGAATTAGTAGAAGACAGGGGTTGGGAGAGTCGTGCCCTCAGGCAAGGGTTGTTCCACACAGCTGCATTCGATGCTGTGATAAGAGAAGGATCTTTACTTTCCAATAGGACTTGTGTAAAATGACAGCTGGAACAGACTGTTCCTTTGGGGCTCTGGTAGACTGGGGCTGGCAACATTTCCTCTGGCAAATGACTGCTTCAGTCTTATGTGCCAGCCTGTTCAGTGAAAACCTGGTACTGTTGAAGAGGCACTGATATTTATAAGGTCTCACCTCTGTGTTGTGGGAGGCAGGTTTTGAAGGCTGTTCACTGGGGAGGTGGAATGTGGCTGGGCTGCTGCTTGAACGCCTATCTCCACTGGTTTGGCTCACTGCTTTAACCCTCTGCTTTCCAGAAGTCCTGAAGGAGATCCAGAGTACTCTGGAGGGGGGCAGAGGGTGAGTATCAACCAACTTCTGTTCCTAATGGGTGGGGCTGGCAAGGGAGGGTATTTCTAGTTGAAAGCAGGGGGATGCCCAACATGATGGCAGGGATCCTTGTGCTGGAATCTGATCATGTATGTGTCCTACAAACTGCCCAAGGGCAATCGTAAGAGAGGCAGGTTCTCTTTCACATGTTGTTCCTTGACTTTTTTATGAATAATGCTTTGTCTCTTTCCCTCCGAAAAGCAGGAGAGATCACATTCCCACATCCCAAAGGAACAGGAGTCTGAGTATTCGCATACAGGTTTCTATTTGTGTCAACCCGTACTGATCTAAGGGCAGGCCACATGGGCTTAGTTGGTCGAGGATGGGACTCTGGAGTTTTAATCCTGGCTTGACACTGTCACTTGGACACATTCAGTACCTCTGCTCCCATTCTGTCTATATGATAGAGCTAAGCTACCACCATGGGTGCGGGGCTTTATCTTGTCTCCCTAGAATACTGATGTTCAGGTGACAGGGGCTACAGAAATGTAGACAAAGGACTACTGTTTGCAACGGATGCAGGAAGCTTGGTGGGATTGGTAACTGCTGGTGTGTAAGGATAAGTGACTGCCTGACGTGCTCTGCTCTGCGCACTTCCTCTGGACACTACCTAATCCTGGTCTTCTGTCAGCAGCTGGGAGTGGAATGGGCTGATACTGCATTGCAATAAGGAATCTTTTCTTGTGTCATTGCAGGAGCTATGCAGAAAGAAATTTGGCAAGAAATCCATTAGGACATGGACTAAGTAATGGAGGAGGTAGGTGAGCCTTAAGTTATTTCAGGCCCAGTAGAGCAGCCAAATGAAGAAGAATGTGTAGAATGAAGTTTCTTCATAAAATTCAGCTTGTCTAAATGTTTGCGATAGTGCAGAACCCCATTCTGAATTTTTGGGATGGGAATCTGCTGGCAGAGTGATGTACTAACACTGTTCAGCACCTTGTGCCACATGAGTAAATATGCTGCATCATCTTTAAAGGAAGAGCTAAAAATCCTTTGAAGGCTCCTGCCTGACTCTTAACCTTACCATAGAGCAAGCTGGAGAGGTAGCCAGAGCTTTAGAGCAATAATCTGTTGAGTACATCAACTCATTAGGTCTCATTAGCTTTCAACTTCTCTTTTCTAAAGTGGCTTTTGCATTCTTTTATCCCAAAGCAGATTGACCAGAATTCACCACGGACTTTCTGGCATTGGATTGAGTGCCATAACACTACTGATTGGGCAAACCGTCCCTGGGGAGAGGGCACCACTGCTCCCTGCCTCGCAGGCCAGTGAGCTGCAACATGCATGCATATGCATGCCTGCCTCTGGCTCCCCTTTTAGTGCCTCATTAGAGACATCTCCTCTTGGAGCCCGCCTTGCATTAGGACAGAAGTGGATCGCCAGGTCTGATGCACCACAAGCCTCTGAGTACATCTAACTTTTAAATGTTTGCACATTTCTCTTTTCTACTGGGCTGGGTTTTAAATTATAAATGTTACTGCCTTGGTGCAGGATTTTAATAAACGCACACTGTTACCTCCAACTGGTTTAAAATTATTTTTTGTACAATTTTTTAAAATCGTATGGGTGTTTCAGTTTTAACGGAAACATTTTAGAAATTTACTTTAAAAAAAACCCATGAAATAATATATGCTAGATTCCTGTGACTGCTGTATGTGGTATCTGAATGAGTAATTTTGGTTTTTGTTTGTTACGGTACTGTTAACTGGCTTTATGGATTTGGGTAGAATCTATTTTTGTAGCCATTCAAATCAGAGGAAAACTAATTGAGCTTGATTTTTGTTTCAACACTACATTGCTCTTTTTTGGAAATAAAACTCGGAATTCCCTTTTGTGATCCTTGTCTGCTCTCATATCTATTCTTCAGCAGCTTCTTCCACATTGGCAACGCGCATGCCCACTTACCTTTTGAAGAAGGTGAAGCTGTCCCAGCTGTCCCTCTCCGAGCTGTAGAGGCAAAGAGCACTCCTGGAGATTAAGTGGCCTCGTTAAGCAAGGTGGTGATTTGGAGAAGACGCATGTGGCAAGCAAATTGCTTGTATCACTGTCCTACAATCCATAAATCGTGTTGCTGGGAAAAGGCACCGATTCAGATTATAGTCCCCGGAAGGTCATCTGCTAGCTTGTCCTGAAATAACGGGTGATAACATGCTGCAGGGAGGAACAGTTGATCTGGCAAAACTAGTCACCCAACAGAGCTTGAATTGAAACTGGTGAAACTCTGTGGAGAGCAGTTTGTTGCTCTTTAAACTTTTTGGTCCCTTTGTCCCTGACCAAACACCACTTTCTGCTTTTCCAGCTAAGAAAAAGAGCAGAGTATTCTCCAGCTTCTAATTTCTCTCCTGTAACTTGCTTGTAGGCACTGTAAGAGTCAGTGAGAAAGAACTAAATACTCCCAGACTGGGTCCTGAGCTTGGCATTCTTTGGAAACCTCTTCTTGGAAGCCCTGCTGTTCCAGGCCCTATTTTACCTTCCTGAGCAAGGCAGAGGGATCCTTTCTTTGTGTACTAGGGTGACACTTTCTGTTCTGCAAGAGAATATGGTTGCAGAGTTGCTGTTGCTCAGGTGGTGTTTCAGGCACCCTTCTTAGAAGTATTAGTATCTCCTTTGAGACCTAATTTATTGTTAAAGAGGTTTTAGAGAGCCTTCTCTCCTACTCGGTGTGATCTGACAGTTTCCATTTTCTTATTTCTACTAGCTTCATTATTTCCTTGTTTCTGTTGCTGCAGGACTGAGGCTGGCAGAAAGGTGGCCTGCTGTTTTCCATCTCTTTTGCCAGGTGGCACTGATGCTGCAAATTTACAGGAAGTTACAGTTTAATCGGCAGCTCCTGAGCTGGTGTGATCGTGCATCATCCTGGTGCACCCAGCTGCTTTCTGCTCCTCGCAGATGGACTGATTCTAATGTGTTTTCTGAGTATTTAATTTGCTGGCAGGCATAGGGTAAGTGGTGTGGCAGTCCTGCTCAGAAAGGGCAAAAGCAGTTTATAACTTCTTCCCGTTTTCACCCACGTAACTTAAAATCCAATAGGTCCACTGAAAGAGTTAGACAAGTCACAAAATTGCTATTGTAATTCGTACAGGTTCAAGTGAATTTAGATGAAAAACAAACAAACTTTATCCAGACTTCTTGTTACTTTCCTGAAAACACAGCCAGACTTCTAATGGGATTGAGTAGTTTAGGAGGTGTGCTGATACATGGGTGATTTTTTCCTGGCAATGCTTGTTTGAAACCTGCAGCAGAAGGATTCACTGGAGTAAGCTGCTTGGCTTATTGTGAGCAGAGGCATTAAGAATCCTTTTAGAGCTGCCATGCCTAGAATACATGAGAAATAGTAAAGGAGCAAATCAGAGAGAGGCTGGAACTTGTGTGTGTTATGCTTTCAATTATATTCTGAGCTGAGCAGGAGAGGGTGGAAAGGCTCAAGATGTTCAGAACTAGGGTGTATTTTTTGTGTTGTCAGAAAACGCATCCCATCACTGATTTTATTTACTAGTAGATGTTCATGAAGGATGGAGTCTTCAATGAATGTCTTTAAGCAGCTTTTGAATGTAATGGGGAAAAAAAAATCCATCTGCATCTCTCCTTTTCAGGAATTGCCTTCTGAGTCTTGCTGTTACCCTTAGTCTGCCTGTCAGCTGACAGTACTAATACCAGCCTGGTTCTGATCAGAGGATTCAGCTGTTGCCAAACTTGAGTTTTGTGCCTACCTCTACTTTTCACTTGAACTCCCCTTGTCTGGGATCTGATAGAAGCTTGCTGTCTCCAACAGCTAATGCTTAATGCTTGGAAGCACTCGGAGGACTCATTGGCCCTTATTAATGTTATTGCCAGTCAGGCTTTGGCAGTGCTTTCTCCTGCTTTATGCAGTCTCACTGGGGCCTGACCCCTTCACTGCAGGAGCTGAGCTGCTGTTAGCACTGGCTGCCAGTGCTTGAAAAAATCCTTTCTTATGGCTATGCTGGCAACATGTTCCCTAACCCTTGCAGGCCTGTTTCTCTGCAGAGGGGAAAGTCTTGAATCACAACTAAAGAACAGCCCAAATTGTCTGTATCTGAATACACATACTGGGTATCTAATATGGGATCCTGTTTTATAGTGGCCCGAGTTTTAAGTCAAATGTTTTCTTGTAATGTGAGCTCTTTCATGGGGTTGCGTATTTGGTGCCAAAATTCTCTAGTCCTAGAAAAGCTTGGCCTGGGGCTTTTTTCTTCTTTCCAACAGTAATGCAAGCTTTCCTCAGATGTTTAGCAACTGAATATTTGCTGAATTTGTCTAGCAGTTCTATTAGAAGCACATAATCTTCGAAGGAAAAGTGCTTTTCATCTTAGTCATAAGGCCTGAGGCGTGTCTGGTTAGTGAGAGAATGGAGTTTTTTTTCAGCTTAATTGGTCTGTTTCTTGGATTATGGTTTGTATCCATTGCAGCTAGAATAAATGCATGCCTGGACTGTAGTCCTAAACTCAGCCTGCAAAGCATGTCACAGCCTATGTGGCCTCATGAATTGGGATGCCTTTAATATGAGCAGGACTGAGATCTGGTGTTGAATTGACATGGCTGAAGAATGAGGCAGATTTTAGTGCAAGTTTTCTTTTAAAGCCCAACAGCCCTTGCTTAAGCCACATCATTTGACTTAGTGATGTCTCTCAAGCAAAGGCCAAGGTTGTCCTGCAACTGTAGCTGGTTCCCTGAGGTTAACCAGGTGGAGCAAGCTGCAAGTGCTTGGATTATTTCCATGCAGCACATCAACCCCTTCCTCTGCTGTGGTGATGATGGGGTGTTTGACAAGCTTTCCACATTAGGAGCAGCAAAACTGTATGTGTAAAGGCACCTGTAGCAGTGGGATGGCCCTTGAGATCATCCTGCTGTTGATTAATTTGTTCCAACTGCTGCTTGGGTAGAAATGGCCCCTTTAAAGCACAGCCCCTTGCCAAACACGTTTGGGTAGTGGCTTCTTGTTGAGGAAGGGCCTTTTCTTTGCTGTGCCTGTGGAGATGGGTCGGCTGAGGTGACCTGGCTTTCTCTGGTGGTAGGTGCAGGCTCTACAATGGTAACAGTAAATGGTTGTAGAGAAAGGGCACTGTTTTCTCCACTTCCCCTAGTTTATCCATGAGTCTTCCCCCCCAGCATGGGAAGTAAATAACTGAAATAAACGCTGTCCTCAGCGTGTGATGGGCTGTGTGTGGGTGCAAAACTGCATTGGGCTTACGTGTTGGAAAGAGGGCTGAGGTGTCAGCAGAGAGGGGGGAGTTTCCTCCCTTCTTGGCCTTACCCACCGCCTCCTGAGGCGAGTCCTCCGTGCTTTTTCTGCTCTCTGTCTCTATGGCCTCTGTTCAGAGGTGCTTCCAGAGCAGGAGGGCCCAACCTGCCCTCTCACAGCTGTTGCAGGGTCTCAGCCCTTCCTTGCTGCTTCGCCTCCGAGCTGTGACCGCCCTGAGGTAGAGCGCCTGGCTCATGAGGGAAGGACGCTTCGCCTGGGGTTGCTTCCCGCCCCTTCGCCTCAGCCCTCGCCTCAGCCCTCGCCTCGCAGCGCTCGCGGCGCCGTTTCCCGCCCTCCCGCGCGTCTCGCGGGGGCGGCAGAGGGCGCCGCCCGCCATGGCCGCTCCTGTCAGGGGGCTCAGCGCAGGGTGCAGGGGGTGCCCTCAGAGCTTCCCCGGGGTTGCAAGCCCTGCCACTGCTGCCTCTCTAGAAGTATATCATTAAAAAATGTCTATTTCGTGATTAACTGTGGAGTGAGGGTTACAGGAGTCCAGGGCAGTCCCGGGAAGCACCGTTGTCCCTCAGAAACGTGCTCAGGTGGCCTGGGTGAGGTCTGGGTGCTGTTCATGGCTGCCACCATTGAATACCTTCTGGGAATGGTGTAAGCGCATTAAAATGCTGCACCTTCCTGATATTTACCCTCAAGCTGAGCTCCAGCGTCCATCCCCTGCTCAGCAGAGGGTCAGCAGTGCTGTCCCTTGTTCTGCCTTGGCAGCAGCCTCTGCTTTCGCCACCTGAAATGGCTGTGAAAGCTACGAAGCAACAAAGGTGGAGATGGGAAATTCAAGTGAGTGGTCTTTTCTACCCCTAGCTCTGAAGAGAAAAGGAGACCACCTTGGTGCTGGGGAAGGTCATGCTCCAAGGTCAGTAAATTCTGCCAGGGACTTGAGAGCGACTGATTTTCTTGTAATGAAACTGTTGTGTGAACAAACTCCTCCTTTTCCTCTTGCATCTCACAAAGATGTGCTTTTCACAAATGTTGACTGAACCTGGCAGAAGGGAATTGCCAGGAACACAACAAAGGAGAGCTGAAAGTGTCCCTCCACAGTGGCTGTTCCAGTGAAGCAGCTAAAAGGGTGCTGGTGTGTGGTTGTTACCATTGCGTGCTGCTTCCCCAGCTAAATTCCTAGAGACTGCTGCTCTCCAGCTCTTCATGGCACAGCTTTTGTGTCTAAAGTTATATTTTAAAATGGCTTTTTGGCGAGTGGGCTTTCTTTAATGTGAATGGTCCTGAACATGAGCTGCCAGTGGTCAGGGAGAGTCGCTCCGGGTGGGAAGGACCTGCATTTCCATCGGCAGAGCACAGCTTGTCCCTGGCTCTTTACCTTTGAAAGATACAGATCTCTTCTGCCTGTATGTTCCTCTGTATAATATGTGTTTATTCCTAAAGAGACTCTGAATGTTGTTCGTTTGTTTCAACTCCATCTCCGGTTCTCTGCTTATGCTTAGGGCAGGGACTTCAAAAAATGAAGCTTGGGTTCTGTTCATGTTCTTTCCTTAAAGGGAACTTAGCTTTATCAGGTAGCTGTGCTGAGCTCTTGAAAAACACGTTGAGCTCTTAAAAAAACAAAATCTGCTACACAGGAACATCTTTGAGCTGCTGAATGCCACCCCAAAGTCAGATGTACCAGCTCAAGTCCTTATGGGGGTAAGAGTCCAAAGAAGCAGAGACTATGGCAGGTTCTGCTAAAAACTTAGTGTTATTTTAAGAGGACCTGCTAGCTCAGGCAGTATATTGCATTGAAAGCAGTTTAAGCTATTGCTGCAGGAGCTTTATTCCAAACTGCAAAGTCTGAAGATTACTGGGTTTGGAAGAGTGCCTGTCCTGTTAGCCACAGGAGTGGAATTTGGGAGAGGTATTCTTAAAGGATGTGGTTGTTCTGCAGACAAGTACGTCCTCCTGTCTTTGTTCTGACACAGGTAAGAGCAGGTGAAATGTGGGCTTGTGACGAAAGGAGATATGATAGCCCTTAGTTGGTTTGATGGCCTGTGATGTTGTCACTGCGGTGACAGTTTGCTCACAGTTCAGACCTGATGATATTTGTCTGTATTTTTATTTTAGGGAGGTATTTTCAATGCCAATGAACAGTAATGAGGACTTAAAAAAAAATCCACCTTGAGGAAATTCAGTTCTCTCAAGTTAGGCACATGAGGCACAATTGCTGGAAATAATAAAACTTAAGCACTAAGTGTTAAGTCACCTACTATGGAATTAACCTTTAAAAAAGACTTTTAATTTTATTTGCATCTTCCAAAGCTTTAAAACTAAAATTTCTTCTGGGTACTCTAACCTCCCTGTACTCTCCTCATTCCCTCCCAGAGTTTAGGAGCCCTGAAAGAGTTTCACATCTGTGATGCTGTGAAGAGCTGGTCAAATTGCACTGAGAAGACCACCAGAACTGGTGCAAAGGAAACAACTGAGGAATGTTTAAGACACTGGAATGAAGGAATGGCCCCTTTCAGATGGCAGTCATAAAGTCAGTTTAGCTGTAATACGAAACCTCACCCCCAGCTGCACAATTCCTTCTACCTTTATCTCTGCAAGCTTATTAGCATCTGCTGGGAATTTTCAAATACCTGAGTGTAATCATTTCAGTCTGGACAATCTAACTTCCCACTTTGATCCTTTGATTTATACTTCAGGGGCTATGATACTTTCTGCAGAGAAGCTGCAGCCCACACGATTGGAGAGTCTCTTGCATTTGTGTATAATTGGTTTGAAAACCAGTTCAAATCCAGGGGATTTCATTGACTTGGTTAAGTTCTGTGTCAAACCCACCATTCCCAGCTATGCGGGAAAGGGGGCAAGAACAAGGACTGTTTCTTATTTGAGGCCATCCAGGCACCTTAGTGTGCCTAGTTAAAAGAAATTATGATGGAAGCACAAAGATCACATCCTCTTTAGTTATACTCTAGCTAGCATGGACACAACAGCAGTGGAGATGCAGTAGGGCCTGTTTGCTGGTTTCTACTCGTGCTAGAGTTCCTGCTGTTGTCATTACTCTGCCAGTTATCCACTGTTGTTACCTGCTCTGGTTACCAAACGAACAAGATTAATGTTAGTACAGGCTTGCCTGGCCTTGCATCTTCAGTTAACTTTTTATTTACTAACTACAGCGTAGGTCAGGGGATTGAAAGGAGGAAGCCTGAGCTGTGTTTTAGCACAGTGCAGTCTTTCTGCACAGACCCAGGTGAAGTTCACCCATCCACTAGGGTGTAATACCATCTGTAGGGTGTGTTGGTCTGTCGTTTTGGCTGACCTTTGGGTAGGGGCCATGGGACACTGGCTTCCAGTGTAACAGGAGCATCCAGCCTCATTGACTGGCAGACAATTGGGCAACAAAGTGCTCCTGAAATATTCAAGGAGGCTGTTTTCAAATGTATGTAACTTAATTGTTTTGGTTTCTTCTTGCAGTCATGAATACTTTATTTGGCTTTCTCAGGTTATTGATGGGGAAGAGGGCCTTGGAGACCTTCTAACCCATCTTAAAACAGGTGGGGGAAGTGAGCAGAGGCCTTACCAGTTTGAAGCAGTGAGAAACCAGGAATTCTCTCTCAACAGCCTGGGGTACAGGCTTGAGGGAGAATGTTTTCTGTCAATATGAGGCAGCATGTCATATGGAAGGAACAGAGTAGATACTTTATACTAATGGAATGAGAGCAGGAGGAAGGAGGGGGACAGGAAACCCCCACAAAAGAGGATATTTTTAAACCAGCCTTATAGTCTGCAGGATCCTGACTGGATTGCCAATTCTACTTGCTATAGAATGAAACCAAGAGGAGACCCTATTTGTACGTTTATCAAGTTCCTGTTGGTTACCCCTCTCTCACTTAAACAGATACGAACAAACTGCCACCATCTTGCTGGGAGCACTTTAAAAGGTGAACAAATGCAATGTTTAGTCTGTGCAGACAATTCAGGTTAGAGGTGCTGAGGCAGACAGGCTTGAGTCTGAGTAAAGGTGGAGAGGGAATATTTGCACAGCGTCAGTTTTGCCTTTCTCAGTGTAGCTCAAAGCAGACAGTAGTCTGATAAGAAAGTGAACATGATCAGTACATTCATCCAAGCCATCCTCCTCGGGCAAAACCCAATCATACTGTCTGAGACTTCTGACAAATCAAAGAAACTGAGGTCTCCAGTTCTGCCTTGGGTATGCAGAGCTTTGATAGGCTCCAGCTGATAACAACACAGAGTTTGTTACAGCCACCCTCCTCAGGAACTGCATAGAGTTGGATTTTTCAGATAAGTTTTTCCTCCCTGCCATACACACACTAGCTAACCTTTAAGAGCCCCAGGGCTTTTTTTCAAGATTGGATAAAGAATTCATGATCCAGATGACATCAGTCATTTAGGGCTTCACAAAAGGCATCTCTCTTCTCAGCAGAGAGGCACAGAGAGTTATTTATAAATAATGAATAAAAGAATGTGATGAAGTAGTTAACTAACCTGTTGCTCTACAGCCTCATTCTTACAAGCTAAGAGAAGAGGACCATCCAGTGACAGAAAGTGCAGGTAAAGTATGTTTCTGAATTCTCTAGCTCAGTGCCCAGTTTTTATCTTTGCTTCTTAGTGAAGGAGCCCTCAAAATACAGTACAGAACAGCCAGGAGGTTCTTGGAAGGAGATAGGAGAACAGACCCCGCCCAAACTAATGCTGCTAAGCACCTGCTATCTTATCTTAACAGCACTCATCACCTTTTATGTTGGGGTCACTTGTTCTGGTTGCTGGCCACACCTGAGTTTAATCTCCAACTTGTCTGGAAAGCCTTTTTGGGAGGGGGCAGGGGATAGAAAGGGACTTTGCCTTAAAGAACCAGTGTCATCTCCAGAGTGGTTAAATCCTGCACTAACCACGCTGTCAATTTGCAACCTAGTGAGTGCAGAGGGAGACTGCATGCACAGACTCGACTGTGTGCATTTCTGCTTGAGAATAACCTAGGAAGGGGAAAACCGTCACTGAATTAGACAACAATGTTGCATGGACATAATCACGTGCTGAGAGTAACCTTGACCTGTCTGCAAAAGCTTTGTTAAAAGGGGAATACGGCTTTATTTGGAAATTCAACTTGAAAGGAGATTTAGTCATTCAGCTTGATTTCAACTGAGATTTGGCATAATGAGGATAAAAATGGTGCCAGTTTTGCTGTCTTTTCAGTGCTGAGCTGGAAACTACTTTGCTGTTGTCAGCAGAGAGCTTGGTATTGGCAAGGAGAAGAAGAGGGCAGAGGCTGAGCTATCCTTGGCTTCTTGAAAAAAACTCCAGGGATGCAGAAGAAAAAGGCCTGCAGAAGAAAGAATCCTTTTCACTGCCCTAAGTTATTATTTAGATAGCATTCACTGTCCCTTGTCTGGTAACCTTTTAGATTGTAGCAGACATGTTTCAGTAATAGAATTCATCTCTCCTTTTCAGTCTTTCTTTGGAGGTATACCTAGTCATATCACATCAGAGCCTGGCTCTTGCCTAGGTGAAATCCCACCTCTCCTCTTATTCAAAACTCTGCCAACCAGCTGGTGATATTGCTGGTTGAAAAGTTCAAACGTACCATGAGAAAGCTTGAATTATTGATGCCCTTTTTCTTCCATATGCCTGCAAGCATCTGCTGTTTGGGCACAGCCCAGCCAGAATTGATGGTAGACTCCACAGCTGGGTAGGCTTGGAAGGACACTGGAACAGACTCTAGGCTGCAGGGAGCCAAGGCACAGGAGGGTGAATGTGTTACTATACACATGAATATGACCTGAGAAGCTCACTGGAATCAGGACAGATGGCGTAGGTATGTTGAAAAATTTACTCTGCAGAGTGATAAAGAAGAAGCTTGAGCAATTTGTACAGGTGAATGAAAACAGAAACTGTTAGGAATTAAGTTCCAAGCGTTTCCCTTTAAGGTTAATGGTTGTACTTTTTCCTCTGTATGATTTAGGAGAAACTGCTACGTTTAGGGAAAATGAAACTCACTTCTCTACTAATCTTAAAATAACAGCATGACTTATCTGCTCTTCTTTTTCTCTCTAGGTTCATGCTGTGTTTCTTAATAGCATGGAGGTTCACTTTTCTGTGATGTGAAGTATTCTTTCTTCTGAAAAGGAAGAACAAAAATGAATTCTTCTTTTTCCTCTAGTGATTTAGATGAAGTAGGTATAGCCAGGAGAGCTGAAAAACTGATGGGGAGGATCTTTCACCTGCTCCAGTCAATCCAGGAGGCAGATGGTCCGGGGCAGTTAATCAAAGCAGGTCTGATGTCACAGGAATTGTTTATATAAGCAGTGATTCATCTTACCAGTCCCAGTAATAACAGTGGTGTTACAAAACAATCTGCTCTAAAACGCTATCTCCAGAAGAATTGTAAACTCTAGGTTTTCATGTGCTAACCCACATTCAGAGTCTGGGGTCCCATCTTTATAGTGAGCCAAACTGAAGTCAAGTGTCTAAGCTCCCTGCAAATTTGGGCAGTGTTCCTGATCTTTCTCATCATCCAAGTATTGCAGCATTTTTGTTTTGCGGAAGGCTTTAGCTTTCTGGGCACATGGCTATCCAACAGTAGTACATAAAAGCAGACTTTTAAATGTATCTATTTTTTTCTACTACATTAGGCATTGCAGAGAAGCAGTGTCACCTTTAAGCTCCCAGGAGGATAAAATTATTAACAACTACTCTGTACTGAGGATTTAGGGTCTAATTCACCCACGATTAATCTCAGTAACAAAAGTCTTGTTGCCAGGATTTAGAGATCTAGGCCACTAGTTTTGGTGTATTAACAGGGAGGCTGAAATTAGGTGACCAGGCACCTACATATTATAAAGAGTACTGTTTAAACAGAGGGATAAAAGAAAAGGATTTGATGTTTTGAGATGAACTCTGTACTATGCAACGTGTGTGTCCAATATGTCTTGAATAGTGCCAACTCTAAGCTAGAGTGAAAAAGCAAGTTTAGAGGGAGCACTGGAGACCATTAACTGTACGTAACGGTGTTTTCAGGGCAGCAGCTCTTTGCTCAGCATCAGAGTTGCAACTGGGGAAAAAGGAGATACTGTTTTTTCCAGTTGCAGCAGATTGTTCTGTCGTGGAGAAGAGTACAGAATGGGTAGTATGCAAAAAAAACATTTGCAATAAATCCATGTGCTTTACATAAGTCTAATGTGCTTTTTAAAGAGCATCAGCCTTGCTGAACTGTGTAAATCTCAAGTGTGGTTTTGCTGCCTTCCTTGGGCTGATTGAGATGAGGCAACCTTGATTCACTGAGTTGTTCTTTACCAGTTTGTTCCTAGAGCACTGGAATGTATTTTTTTTAAGATTTTGTTGGTTTTTTTTTTAATTAGTTGTTTGTTGTTTTTTTATTTATTTAAGTAACTTGTAAGGATGCTTGGACAAGTTAAGTGTGCAAGCAAGCCATAAGGTATGAGACGGGCAAATATGTTGCCAGCATCCCATAATAGTCCAACATCTGACTGAAGGCTTTCAGACACTGTATTTCAGCCTTTAGAAAAGAGGTGGGAGAACAAAATACGTAATGGAATTTCCCTGTGTGCTGGTTTGTTCCTCGCCTATCACTGGCTAATGTCATCTCTGACATAGTTACCAATGCCCCTGACAGGAGGCTTTTTACCTTTTTTCCCCTGGAAAGACATTGCAGACTGTTGGGTTTTGTTGATAGAAGATTTTTTTCCTTAGTGCCACTCTCCTTTCCATTCACCTCCGAGTTTTCCTTTCTCTGGTCCATCATTTCCTTTCAGTTATGCCCTTACTGTCATCTGGTTTGGACCTTTGCCTTGAAGTGGTTAGTGACTGGGGAATCAAAACCAGGCTCTGCCATTAGCATTTCATTCAGACAGATGGGTAGAAGTCTGGAGCCCAAGTGGCATTTTAGTTTGTCTCAAGGAGCAAGAGGTTGACTCATGAAATAAGGGATCTTTATAGCTGGAAAGGATAGAAGTGATATTTTCCAACAGGCTGAAAGGTCAGGACTAATCCTTTGGGCAATTGTACATCCTTTATTTCCTGCCTATGATTAGAGGAGAGAGAAAGATCTAAGCAGTGATGATTAACACTTAGAATACTGAACATTTCCTAGACTGTCAGCTGATAACAGTGCACTTGGGAGGAGTTGTGTGGAGATGCTGTTACATAGCAGAGCAGTATTTGCTTCTGACTTCTTGCTCAGTTTAGCCAGATGTTGGAAGGCAGTGAGTGCTTGTTCATGGAACACACAATTCAAAACCAACCCCATCGTGCTACAAGACAAGATGGAGGCAGGCATTTCCACAGACATGCACCGGGTCTGCATTGGGAGTTTTCTTTGACATAGAAATTCTTGCCAGGATTTATGCAGTGTGTTTTTGCAGTACAGTTATGTATCAGCAAGAATCCTGATGTAGAATCAGTTATACTGATCTGAAAATCTTTTGGCTGTGGACAACTAACATATGCTATCCTAAAAAGAAAACAAAAAGCAATCTTCTGTCAGTATTTTATGTCTTCAGAAGCACTTCTGAAGGGTAGACTTATGCTACAAAGTTAACCCACTTAGTCTCAGCTGCCTTTTTGTGCAGAGATTATCAGTTTACATGATTGGATTGTTATTGTTGTTGTCCACTCTAATATATATATGTCTCTACCACTTTATTTCTTCTCTCTTTTTCCCATTCATCATTAATGCCCTTATTTATTAGCCTTTTCTCCAGTAAGATTTCAGAAGAGCTGTTCAGGGACAGGTGTTACTTTCTATGAGAGCTGATTTCCTCATAAATTTTGCTATTTAGGCTAAACTGTTTTCATGACAGGTCAAATCTTGAATAAGATCTGTTCATTAATGTTCTTCTCTTGCACCGCAGAAAATTTTAAATTTTATCAGCTGGAAAATCACATAAACCTTTGTTAGCTGTGGAAAATCATGGACAATCGTTCAGTTGCCTGTTTATGACTGGCCTCTGACAAGAGTCCTGATAAAAGAAGAAAATAAGGGTGATTCATGGCAAAATAAAACAGAGATTAACCTGGAACAGAAAAGTCAGTTTGGGACTCCTCAGATGTGCAGGTATGATTCTGCGAACATTTGTTTGGTTCTATAGAAATGAAGTAGATTACAGTTTAGGAGGGTCTAGCCTCTCTTTGTAGCTTATTTCACAGCAAAGTGCATGATATTTCCTTTCATAGGTGAATTGAGATAAGCCCTCATATATTTCTGAACACTGAAGAAATGCCTCGTTCCCGATCTAAGACTCGACACAAAAAGGTTGGAAAACAGAAAGTGTTGAATTGTGAGAAAGAAGCAAGCTCCCCAGGAGATTCAAAGATCCACTGTGGGAGACGGTGGGAAGGTAAGAGTAAGGGCCAGCTCAAGGGCAAAGAGTCATTGCCTGAACAAGATGACATCCTTGAAGAGGACCCCTTAAAAAAACAGAGGCTGGTGGGGCTTCAGGGAAGCAAAGAAAATGGTGACAAAAAGTTATTTGGGGGGAAAAGAGCCTACAAGAGAAATGATAAAAGAAAATCTGGTTTGGGGAGAAAACATGGAGAACAATTAGTACCCAAGTCAGAGGGGAAAAAAGGAAAGGCCTGCAAGCAACAGGAAATTACATCGGGACAAGAAAGTGAGGACAGTAGAGATAAGGAGGAAAAGGCCACCACAAACAGCAAGAAACATGGTTTTAAAAAGAAGTGTGGAAAAAATCCTGCTGTTAGTGAAAAAGTCACAGAATCAGAATCTGTAAGGTCAATTGCAGCGCGAAGTGTTGAAGGCTCTTTTCAGAAACATGATTTGCTGCAGAAGGCACACAGTGCCAGGCCTAGGGAAAAGCACAAGGAAAATCATGGCTTTAAGGAAGCTTCTGAGCAGAAGTCAGGTTCTCCATCCCAAGACAGTATGGCACAGGGAAAAGGGGAGAGAACTGGTAAAAAGCAAGTTGTAAAACAAACCAGGGTTATTGTCACTGAAAGTGCAGAAGAAAATATCTTGGAAACCTCAGATAACTCCTGCTCTGACTCCAGCAATGAAGGCCATCGGACCCATAAAAAAGGTACAAAAGAGATTGTAGTGGACAGCACTGCAAGCAGTGAAGAGCAGAGTAGTTCTTCAGAGGAAGATGGCATCAGTGAGAAGGAAGCCATGCTGGAAAATCCTCCTGTGGCCGAAGCAAAAGCATACAAAGAACTGCGTGATGAAAGTAACGAAGCATCTAATGAAACTGAAAGGGAACAGGTGACCACAGATGGAAGGAATGAATCTGAGGACAAAGGCACTGACTTTGCAGGATTGGAGACAGAGGAGAAAATGAAGAAGCATGATGACATGCCAGGACAACCAAAATCTGTTCTAGTTGAGAGCAGTGAGGAAGGTGATGCAAGCATTTCAGGATTCCAACTTAAAGGTCTTAAGAACACAGAAAATGGAAATAATGAAGCAGGCAAGGAAAAGATATTAGAAAATGACAGTGTTCAAGATATGTCAAAAGATGTGCATTATAATTCTGACAGTAGGGAGAGGAACAACACTGAAGAGAATGTTGACAAAGGAAAAGAAAATACAACAAAGCAACCACTGCCTAGTGCTGTGAAAGCAAAACTCAAAGTACTTCAAGGAACTGAACAGGAAGAGAAGGTGAACGATGAAGGCAGTTCACGAGAAGATAGCCCTTTGCTCTCTAAGCAGCAGATGACATTGAAAGAGAAATCTGGGAGGTGTCAGACTGCAGAACAAGGTAAAGTGGTAGGACAGACACAAAGGGACAGTTCATCAGACTACAGCAAGTGGGAGTTCGCAGCGATGATGCTTACAAAGAAACGCTCATCTCCATCTCACATCCTTCTCAATCTGAAAAACAAACATAAAAATGCTGAGACCAAACTATTAAGCTGTAAACCAAATGCTGTCCAGATGGCTTTGGAAAGCAGCTCTGACCTGAAAAATCTTGAGAGCATCTGTTCAAAACCCACAACTCCAGAAACCCTCAGGACACAGAAAGAACCCAACATAGCTCAGGGTTTTGGAGAGGAAAGATTAAATCTTTCAAATATTTCAGGCTGCTCCACTATTACAAAAAAATCATCTGATAAGCAACTCCTTGGCAAGAAGAAGAAAGTTGGAAAAGTTAAACTGAATTCAGGCCAGACTTTAGAGGCAATAAAACAGAAAGCAGAAGTAGTTGCAGAGGCACCTGCTGAAAAAGAAAATGCGCACGATAGAAAAGGATCCAAGAACTCGCACACCCACTCTGCTTTTAGAAAAGTCACCAGCTGGCTTGGTCAAAAACCTGCCAAGAAACCGAGCCTAAAATCTCGCCTTCTGAGCGTGGCACACACAATTGGTATTTCAAGATGGCTCTTGAAGAAATTTGGAAAGAGGAAGAGGACCAGTAAACCTTATGGATTCAGAAGCAGAGTGGCAGTCCGGGTTGTAAGCACTGCTGGGTGGATTGGTCGGTCTGGCAAAGCCTTCTCTGGTGCAGTTGGACAGCTGGGGAGGGCTGAACTGAATGATAAAGAATCTTCTCCACTAATGAAGGGGAAAGGTGCTTTTAAGATGGCAGAGGAAATGGGACACATTGATTTGCGTTCTGATGACTCCCCTCTTCATGGAACTAAATCTTTTCCATACTTACTTAGCTTGGATGAGGAGAACAACAATGCTACTGATGCCAAGTTTGCTATAGTGTTCCCCAGAGCCCACAGCATGTTTAAGACTAAGAGCTCCTTATCCAGGGGCTCTGGGAATGGTTATTCCCTAGAGAAACTGAGATCTCTATCAGACAGAAAATCTGTGATCCCTGTGCAACAGGACTGCAGATTCAAACGTGACCTTCCCAGATCTTTGATGGATCAAAGCGCTCAGGAAGCCCCGTTCATGGTTTCTCTTCCACATCGAGAAGACGATTCAATGTGTCCATCAGATTATTCCAGTGAGGTAGATGGCAAAGACAGTTCAAGTGTCCTCCAGACTGCCGGGGCCGTAGTCACACCTGGTGTTCACTGGTCTCAGCAGCAGAGTGAGGGGTGTGATCCTGCAGCATGGCTGAACTCTGAATTGCTGCTGCCACGATTAACCGTTGAGAACCTAAGCAAATGGGCCATCTACAAGGACCCACATTTGGCCAAGAGTCATGTGATGAAGGTCTGTAAGGATCAGTGGGAGGCAGAAGACATCGCTGACAATATGCTGGAGATGGAATTCATGCAGAAACAGGTACAGGTGTTGTCTCCAGTATTGGAATGAAGCTGAACTTCTCCTGATTTTCAGTAATGTATTTATGCATTTCAGGTGTACCTGTGTGAAGATCACTGTGTAGAAGCTGAGGAGATTGAAGATCTAACCAGACTGGAGTATGTGTTGTCAGTGGAATTCTGCAGCTAATTCAAGGTCACGGGGGCTTGCTTGTTATCTTTCAAAGCTACTGTTGGCTCAGCAACAGAAAACACATTATAGATCCTGGCCACCACGTGAGAAAATAGAATTAATTTGACGTATATCATAGCTGAGTGACTGATGTGCGGAGGTGTGGGCACATGGAGATGAACAGCCGGGATATTTTGAGCTTTGGCTGTTTGCTCTGATGTGTTTAATCCTGGACACGTTGGAACCAAGTGAAGGCAGTGAACAGTTTCAGACCTGAGTCTCCTACAAAATCCTGGGGAGGGCAGAAAGGTTAATATTAACACATGCAAGTGAAGCTTATGGGTGACAAGTCCTTTTCTCTGTTTGTAGGGAAGTCTGTGAGAGCTCAGTCCTGCTGTGTCTGAAGAAGAGGTTCCATCGCAATCTTATTTATGTATGGTAGTGTTTGGGTTTTGTCTTTTTGTTTTTCTTCAGTGCTTGTTCATTCTGAACAATGAGCTTTAAGAGAAAATATTTTCTATCATTCCATTTAGCTTTAATAATGCACCAAGTAGCTCAAGAGCTCACTCATTACTGGGCACAGTGGTAAGAAGGGTAGTCATACTGCTTTTGCTCAGAAAATGGGTAGCATGAAATATTTGAGGTAAAATCTGAAAGTCCCAGAGTTTCTCTTTAATTTTGCTATTTGTTGCCAAGCCATGAGCATACTTGGGCTCAGTTTTAGCCTCAGCTGCTCCTAGTGGAACTCTCCTATCTTAGCTAAAGCAGTTGTGAGTAAAAATCATGGATCTTGAGAAGAAACCTCAGAGTTTCTGCAAACATTTCAGTGTTGCAGTCCAGAGCTAGTTCTGGATGGCTGATTGCTCTCTTTTTCGTTTATTGGCTCAGGTGTTCAAACCTGTGCCTGTAATTCCATGTGGATCTTGGAGAGCAGATGGTGACCAATAAAGATGACCATAGACTAGTTGGTGTCCACTTATCCCAAAATATGAATGACAACTTTGAAAATGACCACTGTAAAATTGTGCTGTCCTCTGTGTAAGCTGGCAGTATAGTCAGAATAGACAGTATTCCTTTAAAGCTCATTTTAATCTTTGTATTAATATATGTGTTCAGTTGCATTCCTCATTCAGAAATTTCTAAGCAGCCACCAGATTGTTTTTTCCCTTTCTTGTTTATGTCCTAGACTTACATTGGGCAAATTTTGGTTTCTGTGAATCCTTTCAAAGACCTCAGTATCTACTCTGAAGATGTGGCTACCCAGTATCACCAAGGGACTCTCTCAAAAAATGCCCCGTATGTTTCTCTTTCTCAAGTAACTCCCTGAACTTCGTTCCACTTATGCTCCAGAAAGTATTTCATTTTCCTCTGGTTGTCTGACAGAGCAGAATGAATGCCCCAGGAAGCAGAGGATCCGTTTGGTAAAGTTGTAGTTGCTCGGACCTGTAATGCTACAGAGCTAAAATTCTTTAGGTCAAGTTTCTTGAGTATTGCTTGAAGGTCCTGAATTCGGTGTCTGCTGGGGCTGTACCTAGGGAGTTCTGTCAACTCCCCACTACTAACACTGCTACAGCCCTGCCAGAGCTAGAAATGTAGGCAGGTTCTTCTAGTGCAGATCATACTGTTGGTGAACCCATATATTAAAGACCACAGCACAGGGCATTTCTCAGGTTAGGTTGAAGAGGTCCTGGAGGAACCTGAACTTTGCAATAGCTTGTAACAGTGGTATTAACCTGATGACAGTAAAGAACAAAGCTCTGATTTCCCTCATTCCTCACATTTCTCAGATCAAGACACTGGCCTATCTCTAATGTAGATCACTGATGAGTAACCTTTTGATGCTGTATTTGTGAGGTAGTAATGCGAGGTCAGTTAACTGGGATTTTCTTTGTATACATCTAGACACATCTTTGCCATAGCAGAAATGGCCTACATGCTATCCCAGTCATCAGAGCAAGAGCAGTGTGTCATCATCAGGTAGGAAGTCAGGGTATTCTCTGAAGGCTTGTTCATTTCTTTATATAAGACTTTCATTGTTGTATTTCACTGTCTATGAGTTCATTCTGGCTCTTGTGTGAATGCTGTCAGTAGAGAACATGAATGAGATGGATTTTTATTTTACTCTGTGCAAATACAGTTTGAATTTAGCTTCACATCAGTTTGGAGGAGTGAAAGAGAAGGAGTTTGGCATTCCACAGTGGAATCTTATTTGGGCCTATTCTGTCAAATTATTTCAGTGTTTCAAACAGTATATGAGAGATCTTAATTTGTTGTAAATCAGTATGACTCCACTGATCAACTGTAACAGGTCCTCTGACAGGTCTACATTAGGTAATTCTGTTCTGATGCCACTTTCTTATCTCTTATTCCTCCAGTGGACACAGTGGATCAGGTAAAACAGAAGCTGCCAAAGCAATTGTGCAATACCTGACCATGCTATACCAGAGATCAGACAGCTGCAGGATCAGACAGGTAAGAGGCAACTGAGAATGGCTTTATGCTCTGATAGTTAGGCAAGGAGTAGAAGCCAAAGGCCATACTGTTTGTGTTATTTCTTTGTTCCTGTTTAACTGAGCTTGGACATTGGCTGGCTTGTGGTTGAAGGTGAAGCTCTCATAAATATAAGGGCAGCTGATATATTTGTTGTTCTGTATTTTAGTATCTGGGAGCCCTGATGATGTAAGGAGTGCTGTGTCTGTTTGCTCAGAAAGATGATAACCTGCCTTAGAGACCTTATAGCAGTGTCTGGGAGGTGAATCTGAACAAACACAGAGCATAAATAAAGTGAAAGATCATAGCAGTGAAGGTAAAGAGCTCATAGAGCAGCTCACTAATGGCTAGAGGTAATGATATCAATATACATTTAAAAACAGACTCTTCAGCCAGGCAAGAATTATTCCAGTGAAGTCCCATTTTTCTTGGATTTTCAAACTAACAGTTACTTAAGTCCCTTTTGGATTTGAAAACCTGTGATTGCTACTGAAGTGTTCTCTTCCTCTTTTCTTCAAGCCCTGTAATGTCCTACCCATCTTGGAAAGCTTTGGGAATGCCAGAACCATCCTCAATGACAATTCAAGCCGTTTTGGAAAGCTTCTGAATGTCCACTTACGACAGTAAGTTAAAGGAACATCTTGGGCTGCTGTCCTTCCCAGCTGTCAGGCAGTGCTTGAGAAAAGGTCTAGAAGTGCTTAGAGCTCGTGCAATAGCCCTCCTTTCCCTCAGAGAAATGGATCTACAGAAAACCTATCACTACCTTCTGACAAGATCTGTTGTCTTTATGCTCAGTGGTGTCGTGGTGGGAACATCCATCTCTCAGTACCTGCTGGAGAAGTCTCGTGTGGTATTTCAGGTGAGGACCACTGAGATCCTCCCTCCTAGAGGACTCCTTCTCTCCCTTATTCATATTTAATTTTAAATTTACTGTTAAATAATAGGGATGGGAATAAGTATGAGAATTGCCTCCCATTTTTTCTGTTAACAAGAAATATGTCCCCTCTGTGTAGCACAAGTTGATAACTTATTTTATTTGAATAAAATAGGAGGACACTCTGTCTTAAACAGGTTCAATTAAGCCAGTTATTAGGGTTTACTGAAAGTTAAATCTTTCCTCAACTAATATTTCTTAATGCCTGGAGTGTGGAAAAGATGGGAGACATGTGAAAGGGACTGCTCTCAAATGGAATGTTCTTAAGGTGTCAGTGAGAAACCCTGGAAACTTTTCAAATGAAATAGTTCTTGGATGGCTTCTGGCCTCATCTTCCTGACCTCAGAGTTTGTGTCCTGCTCTTTGAGTGTTTGGTTTGTGGCAGCATATATTCTGTAGGGTTTTAGAATTGGATATGAGTCAACTGAACTGTGTCCCCTGTCAGGCCCGTGGTGAGAGGAACTACCATGTGTTTTATGAGCTACTGGCTGGGCTGCCTGTGAAGAAGAAAGAGGAGTTGTACTTGCATGAGGCAGAATCTTACTTTTATCTGAATCAGGTGAGTGAGTTGAGGATGGTCTGCAGCAGTTGATGGCATGAAATGGCCAAGATATCACTTCTGTTTGGTTAGTGATAGCTGGTAACTTTGCTTCCCTCCTGATGTATCCCTCAGAGGACTATGCTAAAGTCTGCTCTGTTCCTTCTCACGCCTGACTTAAGTAGGACTACCTTTGTCTCTTATGTGATCATCTTCTCACATTTCAGTCCTCTTCTGCTTTCAATAAAAGCCTTTTAAAAAAGGAGTCTTCTTGCAGATCCATGGCTCCACCCTGTGGTGAAATCCTTCTCTTGTTGCCTTTACTTTCATTTGCAATTTATCGTGGGACTGAAAAAGTGTAGGGGATATTTCTTTCTGACTTCGGCAAAACACTTGCTTCATTCACTGAGTCAATGAGCGGAAATTTTAAACTGCCAGAACGTACTGCTGATTACAATCTATTTAAATTGCAAAATTGTTTGTCAGGCTTATGTCAAACGATCACCTTGAAGCACAGTTTCTTTTGCTTAAGAATGTTTTCCACGCTCAAGCAGTCCACAACAATAGCGAGATAACCTCCCCACTTCAGCTGTGTGGGTCAGCTTTCCCAGGTAGGGTGACTCTTTACAGCAGCTGTGATCATGTGAGGAACCCTTGAGGAATGATTGCTATCATCTTTCCTTCAGGCAAGGAATGAACAAGTACCATTCACGTCTCAAGGATAGAGGACAATTAAGTAAGGGCCCACCCCTTACTGGGTTGATGTTCCTAGTTGGCAAAGGATCTGTATTGTAAACTAAACTCTTCAAGGTGATAGTTAGCAGGGATGTCTCGGCTTGCTGCAGAGAAGAAAAGGCAAAAAATCAGATCATGTGTAAAGAAGTTGGCAGAGACTGACAAAATCTCTCGTGGATCTTGGTCTTGCCAAGAAGCCCAAGGGCTGCCTGGACCTTATTCTTGTCCTCATCTGAATCTGGCCATCAGCTGCAAACTTTTGTATGCCCGTGTACACAAACAGGTTCTACATACCCCCTTGACCCAGGATTTCCATAAACTTTAGGGTCACAGGCAGTTGTTAGGAGTGTCCTCTTGCAGAGGAAAGCACAAGAAGAATAAGAGTGACATGTCCATGTTATAGGGAAGCTCTGTGGCAGAGGTGAGTGAGACTGTAACCCAGGATGTCTCTCTAGGTGCACAGGAATCCATTTGCTTTGATACATTTGGTTCTGGTACCAAATGTCATGTCAGAGTTTCACATAGCAACTCTGACATAACTTACTTAGGAGTAGATTCTGGCATCCCTTCTTCTCCAAAGCCCCACTCTAGAAGTGGGCAAGAGGTAATAGGATGCCTATATTGGAAAGATGATAATAAAGCATGTGTGGGCAAGAGAGATCTTACTCCCCAAAACTCCAGGGAAAAGAGACTGGTCTGTCATGAATGCTGAGCTCCCACTAGTGGTGTCTTTGGTCTTTTTATTTCAGATTCCTCCAGTCCTTAAAACATTGAACTACTCTGAAGATTGTTGCTGGTAGCTTAGCTCCAGCCTGGGACAAAAGGGGCTGACCACGATTATCTGTCCCTATTCTCTCAGGGCAGAGCATGTGACATCCCGGGGAAGGAGGACAGTCAGGACTTTCTGGTCTTGGTGCAAGCTCTGGAAGGAATCAGTCTCTCGGAGGATCAGCTGACCTCCACCTGGGCTGTCCTGGCTGCCATTCTGCAACTGGGGAATATCTGCTTTACCTCCTACGAGGTACACTAACCCTTGGTAGCTTGGGAATGGGCTATTTGTGCTGGACATTGCTGTTATCCAGTGTGGTGGGACTGGAGACATTGTTCTTGATGGAAGATAATACCCTTTGAAGATTATTCTGTTCTTTTGCTATTAAGCTGTAGACTGACCTAGGCAGGAACAGAAGATGGGAGGCAACCAAAAGTTATTAGAGCTTGGGTGGCTCTTTGAGGAGCCAAAATGAACGTAGATGCTGGTGTGCCCAGGCTGTGACCAGCTCTTTGCAGCTGAAGTGCTGTGGAGAATATTAATACTAGTGGAACCAAGTATCCCATCCATAGTTGAATCTCTTGTTCTCCATTATTTAGAAAGAATCTTATGAACGTGCATCCATTGCCAGTGACACTGAGATTCAGATTGTGGCCAATTTGTTGCGTGTCTCAGCAGATTTCCTGCAAAGTGTTGTCACTCACCGTGTCACTGTGAGTACCTTTTTTGGGATTTCTCATTCATCCTGAAACATGGAATGCCCTAGTCCAGTGCTTTGTTACCAGAAGGGCCACCACCTTATAAAGTCCAGAATCTGGGAGGTAACAGCAGAAGTAAAATGGTTGCTGAGCTGGATCAGTAATGGGGATGGGCTTGAATCCCTTAAGGCAGCTCTGTAAAGATGGCAGAACTTAAATGTAGGAGGGCTTTTTTCTGACATGAGGTGGCTTCAGGCTTCACACTTTGGCCAGCTGAATCCCACTGTGAAATGTGGCAGAAAAATTCTGGTTTTACTTTTCCCTTTGATACCTGGGTAAATTCTCAGGACAAATAGAAAAAAAGATTAAATTTATTAAGTGGGCTGACTTCCTTGTGGATTTTAAAAAATATGTGTATTTGTGAGATAACAACAGTAAATTCCTGCTCTTTATGTCTCCAGGTGACATCTTACGATCGGATCTTCACTCCCCTGTCTGTAGAAGGAGCCATCGATGCCAGGTGACTTCTGTTATTGTTGTCTGGGTTGGTGAGGCACACCAAAGGGTGCTGTCTTTGTTGTAACAGGCTTTACTCCCCTCTCCTACTCAGAGACTCCATTGCCAAGACTCTGTATTACCTACTCTTCGAGTGGCTGCTGCTGAGAATCAATGAGTGGTTGGCTCCCTGGGAATCAGACTGTGCCGTAGGCATTGTGGACATACATGGCTTTGAGGTTGCTTTTCCTATTCTTCTGATATTGTCTGGTTTGCAAGTGCACGTGCAGATTCTCCTCAATTGCTGCCAGAAATGGGAGGGTATCTGATGGGTGGGTTTTCTCTTTGGTTTCATTTTTTTTGTTTTTCTTTTTTCCAGAAAGGAGACAGTAATTGTACCATGTAACGTAGATGTCTGTGTTCAGGGGGATGCTTTTTTTTTCAGAGGCAGTAGAGAAGTGTTCCTTCAGGGTGTGATTTAGCACTTTTTCTATAGACTCTTGTTATGAATTGCTATCTGAAGGAGCCAAGACTTGTGGTAAGTAAATAACAGGCAGAGCAGGAGCTGAGAGTGATATGTGCTCACCAAGGCCTGTGAATTTTATACTTAGGATTCCTGTTAAAATCTGTGTGTTCTGGTGAATGCTGAAAACAGTGGAGCGTATACAGGTGAGGGTGTACATCCAAGAGTATATCTCTTCTTCTTTGTGCTCCTTCACAGCTTGTCTTGCCTCTTGCTGTCCAGCCTAGTCAATAAATCAGGCAGAGAGCTTGCAAACCAGACACAAGATGATTTTAATTTCTCAGGTTCATTCACACTTACTGATCAGAACAAGCTGCCAGAACCAGCAGCTCATATCAGCTGGTGCTGTGCATTATTCACAGAAGATGCAGCCTCCTGAGAGGGCTCAAGACTGGAAGTGATGATGCTTTTTTGTCTTAGCAGGATCTACGTGTGAACAGCTTAGAGCAACTCTGTATCAACTTCGCCAATGAGCATCTCCAGCAGTTTTTCAGCCAGACTGTCATTGCCCAGGAAGAGGTAAATGAAACTCATGCTAGCAGGTGGAAGTCAGCACATATGGAATGGGTTGAGGCAGCCTCAGCTGGAGAGTGTCCTTTAGCAGGGAAGCAGGAAGCTGAATGGACTTGGCCCTCTTAAACCGTACTCATGGAATCCTAGTTTGTTAGTGGCTTAATCCCTTTTACAGGTTTTGAAAGTGAGTTGGTCAGGATCAAGGAGCCCAGATCTCAACTGGGGCTTTTAAAGCCTGTTTGATAGATTCATTGTAGCATTTTACATACCACTGATGTCCAGGTGGAGATGGAAGTTTATTTGTCAGACTTGTTGCCTTTTACAGTTCACTTTATCACTCTGCTTAGCAACCTTCCTCTCTTAAATTAGGAAAATAATTAGTGGCTTTAGAAGATGTTTCATAAAGCAAAACCAGGTAATTCTAGGCAAGTTTCTAACAGCAGGGAAACATTAGCTTCCTGATGAATAACTCAATTCCCTCTGTTAACTCCCTCCATTTGTTCTTGTTGGTATGGCTGGATTTGACTGGTTGGTCTTTAACATACAGGAGGAATATAGCCAAGAGCAGTTAGCTTGGATTCCTATTTCCAAGATGTGCAGTGAGTCATGCCTAGATTTCATTACTGCAAAACCCCATGGACTCTTGAGTATTCTGGATGACCAGACTTCACTGACTCAGGTGAGATGCTTTTATCTTCTTATGTGATCCTTTTCACAGGATGGTTATGGTGAGGCAGTTGTACAGATTGAACAGAAACTGTGTTCACACAAGTATTACATGTTTTTACCTTCAATTTAACAGTGGCTTTTCAGGCTACTGAATATGTTGCAGCAGCAGGAAACACATTTGTCACCTCCTTTACAGGCCACTGACCACACTTTCCTCCAGAAGTGTCATTACCATCATGGAAACAGCCCTTGGTACACCAAGCCCAAGTTGCCTTTGCCAGTCTTCGCTGTGAAGCACTATGCAGGCCCTGTCACCTATCAGGTGAGCTAGCAGGGGGCTCTGAGCAGTTAGAGCAATAGGTCAGCTTGAAAGCATGCTGTGGATGGCCTGATGGACCAGCTCCAAGTGCTGTAAAGAAAGCCCTCTCTTTGTAACTGCACATCTCTCTAGAGTTTAACAGAAATGAGGAGATTCTTATTCAGAATGTCTACAAAGCTGCCTCTAGACAGAAGTAAAATAGATTATGGCCTCAGCTACACAACAGCCAACATTGCTTGTTTGAGAGCCCTGGAAATCCAGGAAAGCTGTTGCTGCTGAAAGTGAGGGCAATGTGAAGGGGAGAAGGAACAATCTCTCCTAAAAGCAGAAGTCATTGTCCCCTCCACTCCTTGTGGCAGTAGGAACAGCAAGCTTCATTCTCTAGGGCTTTCCCCTTGTTCCACCTCTCTGACTGTTTGCCCCAAGTCCAGGTGTGTGTAAAACGGCTGTTTGCCTGTCTGGCTGGTGGTCTGAATGGTGCATTAAGTCAGACTTTGCCTCTGCAGGTCCACAAGTTTCTTAATAAAAACCGTGACCAGCTTCATCCAGAAGTGCTGGATATCTTCTCCCAGAGCCACCTCAAGGTACTGTAGTGGTTCAGGATGAAGATCCCTATTGTAGACACTAATGAAACACTTATTACTTTCATGTGAGAAACAGAAAAATCCTGATCAAGTGTCAGGAGAACCTGGAGAAACCATGAGGAGTTTTGTTCTACTGAAGGTCACTTGACAATTGAGCAAGTTGTTTTTGCCTGCAACTGATAAAACACACAGACTGCCTGAGGATGCATCTGGGTTCCTGGAACTCCTAGGGGCAAGGGAGAATGATCCCCCAGTTTCAGGTAGAAGAGGTAGATTGTTCTTTCTGTGTAGTTCAGGTTGCTTGGGTAATTTCTTTGTTTTAGCAGGTGGTGTCTCACATTTTCCAGAAGGCTAAAGCTGCCTATAGTCAGCAAAGGGAGCTGGGGGCCAGAGGCAAAGGGCTTAAGCCTCGGGCCTCCACACTGGTGTCCAAATTCCAGCAGTCTTTGCAGGACCTTACAGCCAAGCTGAGAAGGTGAGAGATACTCTTATGGCGCCATCCCTGCACTGAGTTGATTGCTTCACCCAGAAGTGTGTGAAGTCTTCCCAGGTCAGCACAGAGAGGATGATGATCAAAGGTTCTTCTTTCTGTTTTGCAGGAGCCATGCTTTCTTCATTCGGTGCATCACCCCTAATCCCAAAAAGGTAAGGCTTCTCATGGAGTCCATCAGTACCTTGAAGTCCAGTCCTCTCCAGCAGCTCTCCTTTCACAGTTGGGGTTTGGACTTGTTTGCTTCATTTGATAGCTTGAATCTTTTCTTCCCTTTCTCTGTCTCTCACCCTTGCCTGTGGCCATGTGAGCTGACCACATGTTGGAGGATAATAAGCAAGTGTCTTTTGGACACCAAAGGATATGTTGGGTTTTGTGTTCCATTGCCCATAGACCATGGCAAGATCTAACTCAAGGATCAGACAATAGAAGAAAACCCTTTCTAAACTCTCTGCCTTCTACCTCCTTTCTTTTTTCTTTCTTTATTTCTTGTTTTACATTTTTCTTCTGCCTTATATTCACAGCTGTCAAATATCTTTGATGTGGAGTATGTCACTTGTCAGCTGCGACATTCTGGCATACTGGAGGCTATCCACATTAGAAAGGAGGGATACCCAGTCCGTCTTCCATTCCAGAACTTCCTAGCCAGGTACAGTGGTGTACTGGCTTGGGATTCCCCAACCAATCAAAGCCCAGATGAACTTGTCAAGACATTGTGATTTGTCCTCTTCTGAGGACTCGTTACAGCCCTGGCTTCCATCATATCAAGATCTCATCTTCCAGGTATGGCCGCCTGGCTGGACGAAGGCACAAGTGCTTGGAGGAGAGAGAAGGCTGTGCGGCAGTGCTGTCTCACGTGGTGGGGAACCCCTCAGATCTCTATCAGATTGGAGTAACAAAGGTGATGCCTGTGGAGAATCCCATCTTAATTGCACAGGACCAGCCATCTATTCACTGGCTGTCAGTGGACAGAGAGCAGCTTGGCTCTCTGACTGAAGAGGGAGAACATTGCATCCCTTCTCCTACCTTTTGCTTTGCTTCTTGTCTCAAGTATGGTGGGATTTTTAGCATTTCAGATAAAGAAACAGGAGTCTCTGGCTCCATGATGTTGTAGTAGCATGGCCTACTTCTTTGTCTACCCAGCATTCCTTGATGGAGATCTGGGCTTCTGCCCCTCCTGCCTACTAACCTTCATCACTCCCCGATTCTCTGTCCTCCACAAATGTATCCGTCTCTGTCACCTGTACCTGTGCCTCCCGCCCTCCCCAGTTAAGGGTGTGCAGTTTCCTTAGCAGGGAATCTTAAAAGCTACAAAGAGATAAACCAGGAGCTTTGTTTATTGATCAACTCTTCAAGAACCTGTCTGCTTTCCTTGTGGGTCAGAAGCTGTTCCCTTTTTCCAGGTCTTTCTGAAGGAGAAGGCCAGGCAGCTTCTGGAGAGACGATGGAACCAAAGGCAGAGCTGGGCTGTTGTTACTCTGCAAAGGAAATTCCGAAGTCTCCTTCGCCGCAGACGCCTCCGTGTCCTCCAGGAGAAAGTCACAATCATTCAGGCTCACTTCCGAGGTTACCAGGCAAGGTCAGGAGTCTAAGGCCAGCCCTTTGTCCTTGCCTAGGACAGCAAGGTGGGAATGTGCCTGGCCAGGCCCTTCCTCATGTTGGCTCCTGGCCCACTCTGGGGGGAGGTATCCTGTTGCAGAAATGGTGGAGAAGGAACGTCCCAGCCTGGTTCCCAACACAGGGCTGTATTTCCAGGGGAAATACAACTGTTGTCAAAACTGTTACAGTAACTTGCCTGTGCTAAGGCTGATACTGTGATAGCTAGAGTAAAGGATGTAGGGAAAACAACTAAGAGAGGACTAGGCTTAACCCAGTAAGACCAAATCTGGACTGGCTGGTTGTGTTAATATTCTGTTTGGCCCATACTCTTGCACTGAGTCCACAGTCTGCCTAAATTTTGTTGAT
Organism: Aegotheles bennettii; assembly: GCA_013398125.1. Classification (NCBI taxonomy): domain Eukaryota; kingdom Metazoa; phylum Chordata; class Aves; order Caprimulgiformes; family Aegothelidae; genus Aegotheles; species Aegotheles bennettii. Next base: position 319,278 of record VZRW01014087.1, read on the forward strand.
GTTTCCCTCATTAGCAATTCTTCTCTTTTCTCATCCCTACAGGAAGCGTTACAGGAGGCTGAAGAAGACTTTGGTGCAATTTAATACCATGATTTTAATCTCCAGACCTTTGATTCAAAGGAGGAAACGCTGTCAGGTAGCAACACTCTTCTTGGGACCAGGTGTGCTGCAGAAGCTATTTCTGCCCTAGGTAGAGAGAGCTGGTTATTGAGTGAGGCCAGGGCAGGGATGGCTTTAGAAAGTTTATTGGAAATGATCTAATGAAGGGTTCTTCACTCTCTGGATGACACAAATCAAGTTTAAAGAAGGAACCACAGAGACTGGAGTCTTCTTCCCCTAGATGAAGTTCAAAATTGGCAAAGGTAGTACAAACACAGCTGATTTGTATGTCTGTGTGTGTGAGCTTCTCTAGGTTGCCTCACACAAGACATGAGTTTATTCCATCTGTGGCCTCCAGAGCTGCTGTTCTGCATAAGCTATAAGGAGTCATTAATCTTGCTCTTTTAGTCATCTAGTTCAATTTCTGGTGTTTTCCCAGATGGTGACTGAAATGCAAGATTTTTTCAGTCCACAGTGATCTGTCCCTGACCCGTTACAGCTACCTCAGGCTGCTGAAGTCCTTGGCCTTTGGGAAATCAGCTGAGGCCATAGTTGGGCTGAGAACAGGATGGCAGTTGTTTGAAAAGATGGAAAATGTTGTGCAGGAGAGAGCCATAGTTCTCTCAAATGGATTGTATGTATTTTGCATAAGCTTTTAAGGAGAAAATTGAAAACAGGAAATCAGACCACTCATTCTTAGAGTAACAACTACCATCCCTATAGCTGTCAGCTTCACAAGGCAGGGAGGTACTCAGTACAGCTGCTAGCATGACTAACAAAGGATGGGGCAGAGGGTTAAGGTCAGTACTGTTAGAAGACTGCAGAGATTCCTTCTGCAATGCCATGCCCAGAGCAGTGTGTGTTTCTGTTCCTTTTCCTGCCCCTTCCTAGTTGGACAGGATCCAGCTTTTCTTTCGCCCAGGTAACCACAACAATACAGCTCTTTTGAATCTGTTTCTGTTCCTCCAGTGTTTGCTTGCTGAGGTCTCTGTACATGCAGTAGCAACAATAAAGGTCTCAAAGTTCACCTGCTGCAAAGTTCCTCCTTTCCCCCCGCCCCACAGCCCTGCCCTTTGGACTTTAGCATGCCTACTGTCTTTCTCAGCCCAACCCTCACAGCCTCCCATCTAGTCACACCATTCTGCGATATAGACAGGCAGGAGAGAGAGAGGGAGAGACAGACCCTCCTTTTCCATCTCGGAGTAGGAGCCAGGTGAGTGGTGAGGCTGAGTGGTGACAGAATGGATGGGAAAGGGCGGCGCTGCAAGGGAGTTTGGCTTTTGGTATCCTTCCCATGATCTCTAAAGGGGTCCCTCTCCATAGACAAGTTTGTCTGTCTGTGTTCAGGCTCTGTTACTGTATTCTTTGGGGCTGCAGGAGGCAAGTGAATGTTTCTGACAGCTTCTCTGTGCTGTTGTCCTGAGACACATCAAATGCTGAGCAAAGGAGGACAGGTGTGGTGGGATGCTGGGCAGATGGTGAAGGTTCTTGCTGTTGAATTGATGTTGTGCAGGACAGGTGGTGTTTCAGCAAAGCTAAGGGCTTTGCCTGGGCATCCCCTCCCCAAGAAGGCTGTGCAGCTGTTCTGTCATTTTATCTGCTGGAGCAGGACACCAGCTCTTGCCTGTCCATGGAGTCTGCTCTGAGGGATAGCTGGAAGTGACCTCATATACATCTTTTCCCACCCCTCATCCTCCTTTCATCTCTTAACAGCAAGAGTTAGAGGAAAGGAAACGAAGGAGGTCCCTGGCCAGTGGTGACACAGAGGACAGTCCTAACCAAGGAATGGTAAGTTGTCAAACAGTCTGGGAGGGTCTGAGAAAAAACAAGCCAGGCTGGCAGGGTGTTCTCCCTCCCCTATGCCTCCTCAGCCCAGATTTTCTGGGGAAGAACAAAACATCTGGAGAGTGTACAGACCCGACATGCGTGCTGGGAACCTAGGGGCAAGAATGCAATTTAGCCTGGTATAAAGAGTCTTGTAATACATAACTATCTCATTAGTTCAGTGTTTCCCAATCTCTGGGCATAGTCAGGCATCATAAAGTGGTCCTTAAGCAGAGCATGTATGTGTTCACAGCAGTGGACCTGTTCTTCGGGGCTGGGAGGAAGGCTATTTCACATAATCATGTTCTGTTGTGAAGAGTGGGAATGAGACAGTTCCACACAAATATGTTTATGGAATATGTTGTAGAGAAAAGGAGGTATTAAAGACTTCATAACAAGTTTATATCAGATATTATAAGCAGCACTGCTAACTAATGCCATTACTTGTATGTTTAGACTGGGCATACATTTGCTGTCGTGTGTAGCAAGGAACTCTGAATTGACATCATCCATAATTTTGCAAGATTTGTCAGTGACAACAAAGAGAATACTTAGCACTCTGTTGCATTGGCCCATTTACTTCCTACCTGACACAAATGCATGCATCACAAAAGGTGCAAAACTGAAAAATCAAGGCTTATTGGCCAGATTCTCATCTGAATTACCCAGGTACAGGGTAATTAAAAATTAAAATTAAAATGGCAGAAAGAGGAGCAGGAGGAAATGGCCCTTACCCTTCAACTGCAATCTGTTCTGTGCAATGTGCCAAACTTGTTAGTAATGAGAGATGAGTCAAAGAAAGTAAATTTTCCTGTCACTTCCCTTTGTGGCAGTTGGGTTTTTTTTAGAAATTACTCACCTTTCCCTCCTTTGCTGACCCATGTCATATACCTGTGTTAATATGATACTTCCCTATTTGTAAGGTTCATGAATGTTGCATAGGCAGAAATTACTGGTTTTGCTCAGATGCTCCATGCTTGTTCTGGCCAGCTTTTCAGAGGCAGCCTTACCCAGGCTCAGCAGAACAGCTCAGGGGTTAGGTATTTTTTTCACTGCTGGTACCCCAGTGACTGACTTGCTCACTCTCTCCACAGGATGTAGGACTGCTGGAGATCCCTGCAGAGCTTGCTGCCCTCCTGCAGATAGTTGAAGGTGAGAAACCCCCTCTCCTTTCATCCCTTTCCTGTGCTGTTTTACTTTGTTGTTTATTTCCTTGTTTTCTAGAAGTTTAACTATGTGCTTGTTCAACTGCTGGCTGTCACCTGGGTTGTATTTGATTTATTATTATTGCAGTGTAAATAAGATAATGGCAAATGGTGTTGTGTATATTGTTTCCCAACATCACAGGGCAGAAAAGCAACTTGGGTCAGTGGGCAGAACACCAGATTCAAATTCAGTATCTTTGTTACCTTTTCAGCTCTTCTTTTGAGCTGTGTTAATAGAACTGATGACACTGATGGTACAAAACTTTTTGGTCAAAGCTATGTGACAACAAACTGTTTAATGAACCCAGGTCTCTTGCAGAGCTGGATGTCTGGGATGTGGGAACTGAAACCCATCTTTTTTCTATCAACAATCTTTAAGGAAATTGGAGGTGAAGAAGTCAAAGCTACATTTTTGGCACTTTCAAAGAAATATTCTTGGGTTTTCCTGAATTACTTCTTCAAAAGGAATTATTATTTTTAAATAGACTTAGGTAGAAACAATGTAACACCTTAAGGCTGTGACAATGTAACAATGAAAGGAAACATTTTATTTGGGGTGGAAAGTTTTTTGTTTTGTTTTCAAATCATCAAAATGCCACTAACTGAAATAATGTCCCAAGTTGTTGACCTGATATTGAGCATTAAGTTATTTGCAGTTTTGTTTCCTCTGTAGTTCTTTGTACAGTGTATATATTAAAGTTGCAAATAGGTTGAAGCAGGAGTTGCCTCTATATGTTGGCATAGCATCTAACGAAATGGCAGCTGTGTCTTTGGCCTTCTGTATAGTACAGTAAAAGACATAATCAGGCAGAGAAGTCTTGTGAACTGGAGCAGACTCTGCTTGGGTTCCCAAATACCTTGCACTTCATGGTGTACCCCTCTAGGGACTATTGGCTGGTCTAGAGAACAAATCGCACTGAAACTGCCGAAAATGAAAACTGGTGGGATGTAAACCAGGAGGAGAGCATCAGGAGACACATTGGTTTGGACATAGAGGAATGCACAGAAGCTGTGCTGCATTGAGAAATCTCTTCAGTTAGGAAGATGTTTGCTCCTCTATTACCCATGATAAAACCCTCATCCAGTGCCTTGTCATGAAGACCTCTCATTTGCTTGTTGACGGAACAGTTGTCAGCAGTATCTCTGCACAGGGTCAGTGTTATCTGCCTTGTAAACTCTGCATAAGAGATTGGAACTCCAGGTGCTGACTGCCTTCAGGGTGTTACCCAGGGATAAGAGTCTGAAAGATAGGAGCTGTAAAAGCTTTCTCCCAAAGTTAGGCCTCATGGTCTCAAGGAAGTGAAGATGTGCCTGCTTGGGCGTCTGAGGCAGAAGGGGTGGGCTGGGTGTCCCTGGACCCAGCGGGCAGGTACAAGTGCTTGGGCAAGGTTAGATGCATGTTAGCCATGTGTTGCACTGTGAGTCTGATGTGTTTTGGCTGCCTTTCCAACTGCTACAACAAAAGACGTCTCTCTCTTGTAGGTCAGTATGGAGCGCAGGCCAACCAGATAACTGAGGCATTGCCTCCAGAAGTCAAGGTCAAAGATGACCTTTCCCTACCACTCGCCATCAATAGCTATCCTTTCTCCTCCTTCATTAAGTCACATTTCCAGGTGGGAACTCTTTTTATATCTCTTCATTGCTTCCCCACCGGGGAGACACATTATTTCTAGCAATACCAGGAGCAAACTCTGTATTCCTGTCCTTTTGTTTCTTTACAGAAGACAGATTTCCCTGCTCCTGGTCAGCCTCTGCAGCACCCCTTAACCCGTCTGGATGCTGAAGACCAGGAGAGCGCGCTTGAGATCAACAAACTGGTAAGAGACATCTTTCCTGACCAGGGCCTTGTTGAAGAATAGGTGAGCGTAAGACAATGTTTAGATGCCTTTATACAACAAGATGCTGGTGGTGGCTACTGTTCTGACAACACATAGTGTGTTAGGAGAGTGGAATAAATTGCTCCTCCTAGAGACTGGAGCAGTCCAGCAGAGATCACATGCAGCCCCTTAGGGTTGCTGTGTTCTCGGTGAGGCACAGACCAGGCATAGACCAATGGAATCAAAGTGAATTGCCAGGTGATGTAGCCTCACATTTGGCAGGATGTATAGGAATTAGACTGCTAAGCCTTAGTTTCCCAATATTCCAGATTCAGTAGCAATGACAGTATAAGGGCTATCTGTCTTCTCAAGGACTTGTCCTTACCTGTGAGTGATAAAAAAGTTTAATTTAACCCAGATCTTTTCCATGGTGTGATTTATAGTAAATATATTGATTGTCACGTCAGTATGAAACAGGGGACAGTGAACTGTTGTATAAAGGCTGGAAAAAGGCAGGGACTTTGTCATCAAGAAAACTATACCTGGAACCACACCCGAATTCTGCAGTGTTTATGTGAGGGGGATGGTGTTATTTCATCTCTCTGGATGTGAAACATACATTTCTCCTTAAAAATGGTAATGTTAACTCCGAAAATAGAATGAAACTTCAGATAATTTCTAATTCAATCTGGTAATCCTTTTGAGATTACATGTAAATAAGCTTTTCACAAAGATAATCTAAACATCAATTTATTTTACATATCTTCACTGGCAGGCAGGCTGTGGGTTCAGGCACAGTAACAAATAGCCTATGGTAACTTGCTTATGTATCTGAGCTCTGCCCAAAGAAGGGGAAGTATTTTGCTCAAGAACAAATTCTGAGTCAGAAGCATAACTAAGAAGAGACTGAAGTCATCCTGACTTTTAGTCAAGGTCCAATCTCTATGAACACTGCCTCCCAAATTCCCCAGAACTTTGGAGGTGCACAAAATATGAGAACAGATCCAGATCTCAGTGTTGGCTTCTCTTCTTAGGCTTACAAACACCTTGGTTTCTACTTCCTCACCTCGCAACACAGTTTGGGGCAGAGGGTTACAGCTAGAGCTCTCTCTTTTTTTTTTTTCCCCTGAATGCTTCTAGATTTTGCGGTTCATTGGTGATAAGAATCTCCATGGCTGGCAGGAGGTACTTCTGGGCAACTACATTGCCAGGAGAGGTTTGAATAATGTGGCCCTGCGCAATGAGATCTTCAGTCAGGTGGTTGCCCAGACATGGAAGAACCCAGACATGGAGCACAGCCAGAGAGCTTGGGTCCTGATGGCGACTTTGCTGAGCTGCTTTGCCCCTTCACCAGCACTGGAGAAGCCGTTGCTGAAGTAAGGAGGAGAAAAGACCTAGCTATACTTTCATTAAAGTTGAGAGCTGAGCTGTGTGCTAAAGGCAGTTGCCTTTTCCTAGATACGTGTCAGATCATGGCATGGAGGGCTACAATGCTGTTTGCCAGCACAAGATCTTGACAGCAGCAAAGCACACAGAGATAGACTCTGCATTCTCTCGGACTTACCCTCCCACTCAGCTGGAATGGACTGCAAACCAGAGGAGAGGGAAGATGGTGCTGGATGTTCATACCTTTAATGGTAACTCATGCTTCTGCCTTTCTGCTATCTTCTAGTCCCTAAGGACTTTTTCAGTGCAGAAATCAGGATTCAGAAAATACTTCCCTCAGTTTAGTAAAGAGGGATCAGAACACCAATTGCTTCTGGCTGGTACAGCCATGGGGGATACAGCATATGAATCTAGACCCAAAACTCCAAATACCTGAGCCTGATGAGCTCAGACTTGCTACTGGGGCTGAGGGATGAGATTCTTCTGGCTTTGGGCTCACTTCAATAGAGGGCTGTTCTGGTTGTGCACCTCTATGGGTCTAGTTTTCCTGTTACCCATTCCTGCATAGCCTAGGCAGCAGCAACTGCTGCCTTTGTTACAGGGACTTTTTGCCTTTCTCTCTTCTCAAATATTGGCTTATGCTGCCTCCTGAGTGCTCAGAAGCTCTGTAAATTGGATGCAGAGCATTCCTGCTCTGGCTCCTTGGTGAGCGAAGTGGTGGCCCAAGCAAACCAAGGCACTGCAAGAGTTTTCAGCTGCAGATTGGAAATGCCAGCCTGTGCCATCAGTTATTTTGGACATGAATGTGTTCATGTGGAGCCCTCTATCTGCTTTCAGTCCTTTCCCCCCTCTCCCTGGATTGTCTGAGGCTTTTCAGCTCTTCTTGTCCCCTGCAGAGCTTAGGTATTGCTTTGGGTCCTGCTGGGGGGGCTGTATGTACTGACTTTCTTCTCTGTGCTAGAGGAGAAGTTCTCAGCTGAGGTGGAATCCTGGATGACTGGGGAGCAGTATGCAGACTGGCTCCTGAGTGCAAGGTACTGCCAGATGGTGGGAGAAGACCTGGGGGTGTGAAAGAGCCTGTCACTAGTTCTAGGGTTCAGACTGGTTGGGGCTGCAGGATAGAATTTATATGGTCAGATGTGGGCCACTCCTTACCCACTCTGGCTTGTGCTCTCTTTCACCCACCTGCTCCAGTGGTTGGTATCCCAGACATGGCAGGGAGGTTGGAACTAGGTGATCTTTCAGGTCCCTTCCAATCCAAACCATTCTGTGATTCTACAATTCTGTGTGCATAAACTGTGGGCCTCTTTAGGAAGAGAGGAATTACTGGTGTGATCTGTCAGAGCAGCTTCAGAGAAATGATACAAAAAAACCCCAAACAAATCTTGAGTGATTCTGGTTTTTTCCTAACCCTTGGCACTTAATTGGTGATTCATACCTAAATCTTAAGGATTAAGCTAGGATAGACAAGACAAGAGGCAAGCAGACACAGTGCTCCCTTTCCCCTGCCTACCTGGACACCCTTTCTCTCCTTCCTTTCCCTGTTACCAGGGGCTGTGATAAGCAGTCTCGAGGGTGGTCTATCTCCGTGTTTACTGGCAACACGTGGCAGGACCTGCTGGGCTGTGACTTTGTGCTGGACCTCATTGGAGAGATGGAGGAGACCAGCAACTTCAACAGCTCCTCTCAGTCTTCAGCTGAGTACCCCATTGCTCCTGAAAGGGACAGAAGCTTCCTCCAGAACTCCAACCTGGATTTGTGAGTCACCCGATCCTTCTGCCCCACCACTTGTGGCCCTGTCACCCAGTGGCTCGTCTTTCTCTCAGCACTCTTATCTCATTTTCCTGTTCAACAGGATCCCTCCTGCTCCAGGGGTTCAGGCCCCTACCTTTCCACCACCTAGACTGCCTCCAGAATTCAACGATCTCCATCCAGGTAAGCTCTTGCTGAGAACTGTGCATGGCACTGGGGAGGGCCAGATGGGCCCCAGCCAGGGAATCAGAGCAGAGGGTGATACAGGTGATTCTTCTTGATGTAGAGCAAGTATGGGATCCACTCCAAAACATGACTGTCTAACAAGGACTTGAGGCAGGGGAATGTTCCTTACCTGCCTTGTCACCAGACTTCTCTCTGCTCTTAGATCGAAATCTCAGAGATGGTATGAGGACCCCTGTAGGCTTGGATCACTATGTGGATGATCTCTTCAGCACCGTGCTACATCAAGGCTCCAGAGTACCAGTAAGTCTCTTTATGTTCCCTCTTACTTCCTCTCTGCAGCTCTCCGGTCCCTGTGACTCCCTCAGGTATGCCTCTCCCTAGGCACTCTGCCTCTGCTCAGCTCAGCTGTGCCTTTGGATGGCTCTCCCTCTGGGAAGTCTGTCTCTCTGAGATCACATGACTCTGTTTTTTCTTGATGCAGGATATGGAGAACAGGGAGAGTCTGACTGGACGCATGAAAGGAGGTGGGAAGATTGGACCCACACAGAGAGGAATCTTCCCTTCTGCAGGTCTGTGAGGGGATGGGAACAGCTGGGAACACCTGTGGGGTTACCCAAGCTTCAGTGAGCACAAGTCAAGGGAGTCCCTTCAATGCTAATTATTTCATGAGCTCGACGGATTCATGAAGAACATTGGTCTTTAGCATAGGTCATCAGAGGTTGCACTCCTCAGTCCCAGGTTCTGGGAGATAGATGCTTTGGGGAAGGTGCTGGGTATGGGTACTGCCTTTGTTCTGCTTTTAATTTCTCTCTTGGGTTGGTCTTGGAGTCAAGGCAACAGGTAGCTTGCTTCTGACCCAGGCCACCTCTTTCCTAGGCCAACACTCAAGTCCCATATTCACCTTCTATCCACCTTGTACTTTCATAAATAGTTGCTGCCTTTCTCTTAGAAGGTTTTTAACCTTTTTTATTGCTTCCTTACAGACTTTCCCATCATCTCTAGCTATTCCTTGGGTTAGTAAGTCTGAACCCTGTAGAAGCTCTGGTTTGTGTGTTTGGTTTCTTTATTTTTCCTCATCTCCGTGGAGCTAAGGCTCAGGTATTTTCAGTAGGGTGGAGTCAAACACCAGTATACTGATGATGCTGAGAAATCTGTGTGTGTAGGAACACACCCAGCTGTTTCAGAAAGGTGGGGAGTGCCCTGTTCAGATCATTACTGAGTCTGGGACTATTTTTGGTTATTATAGAGGCTCTGGGACATGACAAGCCCTTCTACAGATAACTGGTGTGTCACTCGTGTGGCTACTTACATCACTTAGGGATGTGAAGATCTCTCCATGGCATCCATGGCCATTCTCACTGGCGAGGACATCATGATTCAGTAGACCTTTGCTTTGTGCTGACTCACTCCTAGCTGAGACTGATCTCCATGCCCCTTGCTCTGCTGGCTGTGCCCTCAGTGGGATTTCTGTTTTCCAGCCTTGTGTGGGATTGACTGCTGGGAGCAGGGGAATTCCTTTCTCCTCACAGTTGCTTCCCATGATACACAATGCCAGCCAGGCCAGGGCTCATTTTTCATTCAGCCTAGCTACCTGCTGCAAAGAGATCAATATATATCTGGGAGTCCTGGAGGTATTTGCCCAACCCTCAAGAGAAACCCTTCTCTGTAATCACACCCAAGCAGGAGTTAGTTATATGCTTAGTCATGAAGGATGGTGGTATCCTAAGCTACACTGCAGAAGCACGGTCTAGATCCTGTTATTGTGAATTCTGGCAGGCCACACATTTCTCTTAGATTTCCTTTTTCCACCTGAGTTTTGCTGTGTTCTGCTGTGTGTGAAGAGACAAACCATTGACATGTCCCTCTGGTTGGTGCATGTGGAGAGAACCAGAGGTAGCCAGCCTGTGTGATGTGTTCTGTGGGACTGATCAGACCTTTCTGATCTGTGATTCCCCAAAAGCACTGTGCATGTGGCCTTTCATCTTTAGGCTTCTCTGGAATGACTCAAGCACCAGTTTACCAGCCCGTGCCTTCGATGCCAGCAGCCATGCCTATGATGCCAGCAGCTGGTGGGATTGCACCTATGCCAGGTACTAACACAGTGTTTCAGTGACTACAGGGGAAGAGTATGGAAGGGTGGGTGTCCTCATGGAGCCTGTGTGTTTGAATGTCAGGCAGGATGCACAGTGAAAGCTGAGCCCTGGACTGGTGCTCAGGGAACTCGCTGTGGGGAACGATTGCCTGCGGGTGTTTGCAGACGTGTGTGTCTTCCACAGCCATGGTTATGCCCCAGCCTGTGGTTCCAGCTGTAGATCCCAATCAGTTAGCAGCACAACAGCAAGCCTTTATCAACCAGCAAGCCATGCTAATGGTAAGTGTAAGGGACTGGCTGGGAGGGGCCTGGGAGCTGGGGAAGAGCAACACGCTGGTGTATGTGCTAAGAGGGTTAGCCATGCTCCCCTTCTGCCTTAGGCCTGCTCTTATGTATTGGGCATTAGCAATATAGAGTTGGGATTACTTAAGACTGCAAAACTGGGAACCCTCTTTGTGTACATGGGGACACTGAGGCACCATAGATGAACGAGTAGAAGGGGCAAGAGTAGGTCCCAGGAAGGCTCAGCTGTAATTCTTGTGTGTTTTTAAGCTGGGATTTGCTACAGATGCAGATCTGCAGTATTCTGCTTTCTGTACAAAGTCTTGTGAGTGCATGGAGGTCCCAGGCTCTCTCACTGGTAGCTGAGTCTTTTGGGGTGTTGTTAGGAGCTCTGCATGCTTGGCCAGGTGGGAGCAGACTCCCTGGGCATACCTTGCCCATAACACTGGAAATTTTGCAGTGGACTATGTAGATGTTGTGTGATTACCAGTGAAGGAATGGGACAACCTGGTGGTTTTGTTTAGCCTAGAGCTCATGGAAATTGCAATTCCTTCTTCCAGGCCCAGCAGATGACCCTTCAAGCCATGAGCATTTCCCAGCAACAGCAGCGGCAACAGCAGCAGTGGCAACAGGCTCTTGAGAACTCAAGGCCAAGAGTCTCAAGTCGACCACAAGCCCAAGACTCGGCCCCTGCCACTTCCCCAAAACCCAAGAAGCCTCCCAGCAGCCAGAATGCTTCACCACCACCACCAAAGGCTCCAGAACCATCAGCTAATGCAGAAGAACTGGTATGAGAAACAAACAGTGGTGGTGAATTTGGTTTGAATTTCATGATTTGTGTTTGCTATGCCTCCCTTCCAGTGCGGCAGTAGTTTGGCAGAGAGGAGAGCAGAGACCTATACCTACTTCTGCTTGTTGTGTCTTTAAGACATGGATCAGACCTTGATGTCTTAGCTCTATGGAGCTTTGGCTGCAGTCTTGGCCAATTAATTCCCAGCTGATTTGAATTTTACTGTAGGAAAATTCATTGCCCCAAATTCTTTATCTTCTAGCAAGCTGTCTTGGGCCTCTAACATAGTCCTCCTTCTCTGGACTTGTTTGATGATTCCTTGGGTCAGAGACTGATCTCTTGGGACACTCCCAGAAGGGGAGAAGTTCTAGATCAGAAGTTGGTGAGGGAAGATCACCTCTGAACTTAAAGGCATTATGGTATCTGCTGGCTAGTGCTAACTAACCATGTTGTGAACCGCTTGCAGGTTTATGACCAGTTCTCCAGCAGTGATGATGATGACTATCCTCGGGAAACTTTCCAGCAGAAGAGACAATATTTTCAGAGGATGGGTAAGCATCTACCACTTTGGGAATTTCATTCATCATAACACCTTGTTCTGCAGTCTCCTTGGCATAACAAGGTGTTCCTGTCTCACTGTCTGGAACCTAGCTAATCCCTGAAGGAGCTGCTGGTACTGTGTGTAGCAGCAGTTTTGGGTGCCTGCTCATCTGGCTACACTTCAGATTGTAAGGCGTTGTGTTATCTTTTTTCTAGAAATCTTTGGGTTTGTGACTGCCACACCCCCCCTTAGCCTCTACAAAGCACAGGCTTCTGCTGACTGGTGCAAGGGTGGGAACCATCTGATTAGGGCTAGTTTTTGGCTGTGGGTTTAACTACCTCAGGTCCCCCTTTCTATGCAGGAGAGCAACAAATCCGAGTGAAGAAAGTCAGGCCTCCTTCCAAAACCTGGACCCCTCCAGCAAATCCCCAGCCAAAGCAGGAGGAGGAGAAAGAAGAAGAGTGGGAGAAGAGGAAAGAAGAGAAGCCCAGCCCTAAAAAAGAGGCAGGTAAGATGATGTGCAGTGGAGACCCAGGCAGGCTGACAAGCAGGAACTTCCAAGGAGCATCGAGCCAGGATATAGGCAGAAGAGGAAAGGATCTTGATCTCTTGGGAGTTTGTACCTTGACAACAGAGATGAGAGAGAAAGGCCTGAGCTCTCTGGGAAGTGGGATCCCAAAGCAAGGCAGTGGAAGACCACGGCCAGTCAGCCTAGTGGTGAAAGAGAGGGAACTTCAAAAGAGATAAAGGGATTTCTCCTGTGTCTTCGTTGGTCTGTTGGTTAAAGTTGTCATCCCCAATAGCTCCTGCTACCCCTTTGCCACCTCCTAAGCCAAAGCCAAAAAAAGAAACACCAGAAGTGAAGAAGGAGCCACCTGTAGTGAAGCCTTCGGGCCCCGAGTCGCGGCCAGAACCCAGCCGGGAGATCCGCAACATCATCAAAATGTACCAGAGCAGGCCAGCCCCTGAACCCCAGCCCATCGAGCCTGTCAGGTGAGAGAGTGGGATCCACCCAGGGGGACAGGAAGGAGGTGAGTGGGACTATATCCCAGCACTGCCAGATGACTCCATTGTGGCCACAGCCCCTGTAACTCTGTTCCACATTTCCCTGCAGGAGACCATCCAAGCCATTTATGAAGAAGAATGACCCCAAAAATGAGGCTCTGGCCAAGCTGGGAATGATGAACCTCCCATCTCCCAAATCAGTGAGTTCTTTGCTCTCCAGTTACCTAAAAGCTCAGCAGAGAGGGCCTGTATGTCTAATCTCCAGTAGGTTTGAAGTTACCTGGTAGTGCAGTAACAGCCAGGTGATTTCTTGTTGGATTACTAAATAGCTGTAAGCTCATACCATGGTGCTGCCCATCCTAGACTGGGTTCCAGTCTGTAAAGTCACTTGAGTCACTTTTCCTGGAGAAAAGGCTCTGGAGCAGCAAGTTCTATTGTAGTGTGTTTGAGGCTGATCTGGAAGCAAGCAACTAATGTTCCCCACATTTGGCACCAAGATCTTGGCCTTTTTTTCCCTTCCCAACTGCAGGCTTTAATCTCAAATACTTGGTTCTCTGCACCTGAGTTTGCTTGACCTTCATCTGTTTGTTGACCATGTGCTGATTTAAAGGCCCTGGTGTCCCTGTTCACACAGATCTTACTTCTTGGACTGCTGCCCTAGGGATGATTTATAACAGCAGTGTCAGGACAGACCACTGTAATGCACAGAATGACTGGGTCAAATGGTTTTGCTGTCTTGCAGCCTCCCCCCCGGCCACAAGAAAAGACAACACCTCCACCTCCCAAGCCCAAGCCAAGCTCAGCGTCCAGCTCCATCAAGGAGAAGCAGTTGCCTCTCCTGGCCATCTTCAGACAGGACAGTACCCCACCAGATTCCCAGGCCCCTCCTGCTCCGTCTCCTCCTCCACCAATCCCTTCGCCTTTCCTGCCTGAGAAGCAAGGCTTGCAGGAACCCACGGAGAAGGGTGAGTATTGACTTCACTCAAGAGGGATTTGGTAGCAGCGGAGAATGGGATGGGGTTGGAATCAGCTCAGTGAAATGGGAGAGGCACAGCACGTGTACTGTCATCGGCCAGCTGGCCAGAGAGTGGGCTGTGTGAAATCAGAGACTGTCACCATAGTTCGAGTCTGGCCCAGCACTCAGCATGGCACTTCCCTGCTCTAACTCTTCCCTTTCTTCCCAGTGCAGTGCAGGATGTTGGGCACAAATGATGAAGGAGGGGCTGGGTTTCTCTGAAAAACGCAGCTAAAACCAGAAAGGACCTTTGGGCTACAGCTTTGTCAAGGTTCAGTCCACAATACATTTTATTACCTACCTGAAGTGTAATTACTTCATCAAAGCTGCAATTCAACAGGTGGACTTTAGAGCAGGGAGGAAAGGCAAGCCAGGTGTTTTACCTTCTCAAGCCTTGACAGGTCCTTAGAGACAGGCTGAGGAATGAAGGAAGGTTTCTCAGAGCGAGAATGAGAGCCTGGGAGATCTCGAACTCTGGCCACATGAGGAGTGTCTGGATGCTGCCCACCTGAAAAATGGCACAGATAGTGCTTCTCAGCAGGAGTCTGGAAGAGTTACTCAGTCTCAGGTTTTGCCTCTCAATTGCAGCAGGAGCCTGGAGCCATAATTCACTTACAGTTTGCTGCTATTTTGGATGCATGTACCAAAGTGTTTCAAGCTGTTTAAAACTCAGCAGCAGCACATTTTATAACATGCAAGGAAGAGTCAGTCAAGCACATTACTGCAGGACTCCATCCTGCATCAGCCTCCCTGGTATAAAAGAATGTCCCTGTTTCACTCCCCCTCTCTTTTAAAAAATGGATCTCTAGGAAGTCCTGTGAAAGTAAATCAAAGTAACTGGATTAGCCTGAAAAATCCCTACGTGCTTTGGAATAGGAATATAGAAACAGCTGAACTATGGAATCTACTACATTTCTCGATTGTCTATGAACTCTGAATTTTCAAAAGTTGGGAGTGCTCAACTGAAGATATTTCTACCTTGTAAAGCAATGCCTTTGAATGGTTGTCTTCAGACTGAGCCTGTCTTTAATAGACCTTCTACAGAGAGAAAATCCAGTGCAAATACTGGGTGCCTTGTACTAGAACCTTGCGGTCTGCAAGCTCAGGAGAGAGCTTTTATGTCCTTTTGAAACTTTCAGCAGCCTTTTTATAACGACATGAAGTGAAACTGTGTCTTCAAGCTTTAGTACAGGGGTAGTATTTTGCCTGGGATGCTGTGTGCTCCCTATCTCTGGAATGTTTCTATTATGAGCACTGAACTTTGTGGCTAATAGAAGTATAAATGCTTTCAGAAATGCTGGTACTCACATTATTACTGTTTTGTGCATCCGTTCATATTAGCTGATCACTGACCTTCAAGAAGGTTCTTGACAGTAATCTTCGGTCAGGCACATGGCACTGTCCCCTTTCTCTTGGTAGATCTTTGGCAGATGGAAAGGTGACCCTGTGGTCAGCAAAGCCCATCTTCACTGCTCTTTCTCCTTTCACAGACTCTGCTGTAACAGTCACAGGAGATGACAGTATCAAGACCCAGCTGTACAAGCTCACTGCCAGTGTCAGTTTTTCCTACGCCAACCCTGCCTGGAAAATCTTTCTGCGCAAAGAGGTACAGTTTGTTAGTTGAGAGCTGGCTATGAGGGGATGGAACTGGTCCCACATTTGGTTAAAATAATTTATGCACCCAATGTGATGTAAGAGCACAAAGATAGTTCTGGGAGGAGGACACATGACACAGGAGTCAGAGGCAGGGGATCATCTCAGAGGGAACCTGGGTCCTACTCTGCCTTACTGACTGTGGTGTCTCAGTTTCCCTACCTGTCCTTTCCTTCCTCTGTAAAGCACTGAGAAATCTACAAATAAATCTATAGCACATTTGCTTTACTTGGTGTTTTCCTGTTGAAATAGTACAAGTATGTTTAGAATCAAGTATTGGAGAGTGCACTGAACTGACCAGGGTTCATCCCATGGTCTCACCACTTTATTTTTGGTCCTTTGTTCCTGGTCCTTCTGTTCACAGTGTCTCTTCCCTGACTGTTCTTGGAGATGCCTCTCTGGCAGTAGGGCATATGGATTACAAAACATCCCTGGGGACCTATTTCTGCAACATCTGTAAACATCTGTAACATACTATTGTTTTTATCCTCCTCTTGCAGGTCTTTTACCCCAAAGAAAATTTCAGTCACCCTTATTGTCTGAACTTGCTGTGTGAACAGGTATGTTCTGGTGTATGACTCAAGGCCTGTTGTCTCTCTGGGGACAAAACACTCCATAATTACATTGCATAAGTTGCCCTCACTTCTGCATCCCTGGCAGTGTTAGTCTCTTCTCCAGATCCATCCAGCCAAGCCCCTACTCACTCCTCTCTGAAACTGTTTAACAGCCTCAGATGCTCCAAGACACTCAGATGTGGCATTTTCAATGGAAGCCTCTCTGTTTCCTTCCTCTGCAGATCATGCGTGACACCTTCTCTGATTCCTGCCTTCGGATCTCCAGGGAGGAGAAGCGCAAGATGAAAGACCTGCTGAGTAATTAACAGCCCCATCATCCCTTACTCCTTGTGCCCATCCCAGATTTTGGTCTGAAATGAGAAACTGGCGTCCAGCCCTTTCAGGCAGGATTTAGGGCAGAGGAGAAATGTTTGTCACTGCAGCAAGAAAACATGTTTTTGTGTGCTATGTAGTGCTGTTTAGGAATGCTTGTTTAATCCAAATGACCAGAAAATGGCCCTGAAATTTCTCTGAGCCAGAAAAACTTAGTTCTGATATGTTTATTGTGGGGAGAAGAAACTGAGGCCCAAGAAGGGGATTTTGAGTTGTCTCAAAATCCAGCTGTCGTCTTTGACAGGAGCTTCATGGAGAGGGGGTTAGAAACCAGTAGCAGACTGGTGTGTGCACCTCTGCATGTCATTTGCTGTGCTGTAGTCACTGAGGGGGACTGGTGGCAATGAGTTCCTGGGCAGAGGGAGACTTGGCCATCTTTGTATTACTGAGGAAGTATCTGCTTTGTAACCCTGCTAGTGGAGTTCCGGGTTGGCAACGACGTCCAGTCCATTCAGGAGGATGGGATAAAGAAGAGGATTGTACTGGCTGCTCGGGATAACTGGGCTAACTATTTCTCCCGCCTTTTTCCAGTTCATGTGAGTCTTAATCTTCTCACCAGACCCTGTGCTTGCTTTAGCTGTGTGGCTCTAGTTCACCTAGGATCTCTTTCTGTCTCCCTGCCCGGCCACGCACCACTCATTCTTCTGCCACTTCTGTACCTTGCTGGGTTTGACACCTCTGTCAGCCCAGGGCCTCTTTTATGCTACATACGGTGGCATCTTCTTCCCCTGCTGCATCTTGTCCAGGTGGGATGGAGCCTTTGATGCTCTCTGCTGCACTTCCCTTATAGGGTGAAAATGGAAGTGATGTCCAGATCCTGGGTGTTTCTCACCGTGGCATGCGGCTGCTGAAGGTGGTCAAAGCAGCTGGCTATAATCCTGAGCACCTGAAGATTCTTTGCAGCTATAGGTGAGTAAAAGGGCACTGGTTGCTGCAAGATGATAATTTGTCACTTGCAGGATGCTTTCAGAGAGTAGGAGGCAGGCTGAACAGGTGAGCTGAAAATCCTGCGGTTGTGCTGTGCTCTCTGGGATTGTCCTAGGCCAGTTGTGACTCACTAACTCTCCTCCTAATGAGTTTGGCCTTTCCCTTTCCTTCCTACCTTCTGTGTTGTTCACAATGAGTGCAAGGCATGAGTCTGCTCCATGCATGTTATCAGAAGGGAGGTCCTTGGAGTGGTACAGTGAAAACCATGAGCAGCCTATGGTGGTATTACAGTTGTAATACAGGGCTGGTGAAAGGCCACCCTCTGGAGTGTGCTGAGGCCTGTCTCTGTTCTCAGACCCTAGAATGAGCTCCCCTCCCCATGATCTGCATCTCTAGCTCTAGCAGAAGGAGCCTGACCATGCTGGGTGTGTTCTCAGCTTTGCAGATGTGCTATCAGTGGAACTGAAGGGCAGCAATACCCTGGAGTTCTCTCTGAAGACAGAGCAGCTCTTCCTGCACTCTCCAAAGGCTCTGTGCATCAAGGCCATGGTGGAACTCTTCATCCAGGAGCTGAGGCAGGTGAGAGAGTGGCTGTAGTGCATTAGGGACGGAGGTGGTTTCCCACATGGACCTGAGAGGGTCCATGGTGTGACATGGTTTGAGTCCTTCACATCCTGGGGTCGAGATTTGACTTCTCCATTGTTTTTTCCCTAGGATACCAACTATGTCGTTGCTCTGCGCAGCTACCTCACGGATGACAAGAGCCTTCTTAGTTTCAAGAAGGGTGACCTCATTGAGTTACTGCCCATGCAAGGCGTGGAGCCAGGTGAGAGAGTTTGTTGAGACTGGCAGGAAAGATGGGGACTGGGTTCAAGGGCCTGTGGGATCCATGGTGCCCAGAAGCTCTCCATGCTGCTGTCGAGTAAACCAGAGGCAGGCTGCTAAGGGCTGGCACAGTCAGCCTTCAGCTCTGCCATTCCCTGACCATAACCCACCTTATTCCAGATGCCATAATTATAGGGGATATTATCTTAGGCTACAGGAAAGCCTGGTCACTCTGATGCTCTCCTTTGCCAGTAGAATGCCTCACTGCTTGTTTCTCTTGGTATCTGCCATGGTTCCTGACCCTTTCTCCTCTGTTTTTGCAGGCTGGCAGTTCGGCTCCACTGGTGGACGCTGTGGTATTTTCCCCACCAACCTGGTGCAATTGGCTGCAGCCCCTGATTACCTCAACACCAACATGGACAGACGTGGAGGGCTGCGGAAGAACATGAAAGCTTTCCCAGGGAGCAGGAACACCAGCAGGGAGGTGAGTTGTCCTTGGGGAACTGGTAGGTGACATGGCCAAGTTCTGTGTGAGCTGACAGGATGAGTCCATGGCCCTGATAGTGTCTGACCTCCAAAGCTAGAGGGCAGATGACTACTTAGTCTTTGCAGGCAGAGACACTCAAAAACTATCATGATGGGAGGGGGAGGCACCACACAGAGATGAGGCAGGTGAGGAGAATACACGCTGCAGTTCCTCAGTTGATGTTTCAGGGTGGCTTTGGTGTCTGTCCCTGCAGAGTTCTGTTCCCAGCTTGACATCAGAACCCAGCAGCACCACGTTAGTCCCTGCTGGAGATCGTTATACCATGATGGACTTTGCCACAGCCTACTTCCGAGAGGCACAGTCCATGTGAGTAGGCTGTGCTCCTTCCTGAACAGGCATACACGGGATCTGTGCAGCCTGACCCACACCAAGCCATTTCTGGGCATGTTGCTTAGGTTGCATGCTCTTTCTCCTCTCTCTAGGCAGGGACTGAAGGGGATGTCTGCTGAAAAGAAGAGTGCAGCTGACCTGGTCCAGCATACCAAGGTGAGCCCAGTCTCTCCCCCCATGGCTACAGCTGGGATCCCAGCTCCACCATTGCCTCCAGCTTTGTCCCCGTATGGCAAAAGCGCAGAGGGCAGATCCTTGGCTGCAGTCTCTGGAGAAGTGTAGGTGCCCCCTATTCTTCATTGCTGCCTTCAAGATACCAGGAGCTTGTGTCTTCTGTGAAGCCTGCAGCACAGCTCTGTGTGATCTGCCTCCCCAGCTTACCCTTGTATTCTGGCCCTGCAGGTCCCAATCCAGGAGTCCTTGCTCCCATACTCTGACAGTGAGCTGAATGAGCTTGCCACAAAGAACTTCAAGAGTAAGTACCTCCCTAGAACACAACACTGCAGAGGCTGGAGTAGGGGTATGGCCTTGGTGGCCGCACCTAGGCATCATGGGGCCCAGAGTGGGGAATGAAAACTGTGAGGGAAGGACCCCTCCTAAGGCATTTCTGCACTTAATAACCACCTGTGTCCATGCTGGAAGCATCCAGCAAAATGCACTTTGTTTTGAGTGCAAAGTGCCCAAGAACACACACTGCCTGGGCTCATTCCCTACTGACTACAAGTGTCCCAAACAAGCCTCGTAAATAGCCCGTGGAGCAGAAAAGCTTTTGGGACATGTTCTAGTCCACTGCCTGCCCCATGGCAGGATCACCTCTGCTTAGAACTAAATGCTGGCCTTTGCTTTGCAGCTCTGATGCGGTTCATGGGAGATCAATCAAAACTCAAGAACCAGAATGAGATTGAATGCATCTATGAAATCCTTCAGGTTTGTGACCTTCCCCTGGGTGAGGTGCTGAAGCACCAATGGGAATGAAGAGCCAAGATCTTGCTGGGAAGGGAGAGAGCAGGGAGAGCCATAATGCAATCTCTGGCTGAAACAGAGAGGATGATTAAAAAACATGGGAGGCAGGGGTTGCATGTAAATGGTTTCCCTGAATATCACTGTCTGGATAGGAACACAACGTGTCTCTCCTTCTTTGAGCCTAGATAGCACTAGAGACACAAGGCTGCAAAGGAGCTGGAGAGGAAGGACACAGAGATGACCTGGGGCCTCTCTGGTGCTCTTGTCCCCTCTCTGATGATGTCTTCTCCTTTCTGAATGCAGCTGTGCAAGGAGAAGGAGGGTTTGCATGATGAGGTCTACTGCCAGGTCATCAAACAGGTCACCCACAACCCTAACCAGTGAGTACCAGCACTGTTAGCTCCTGTGCCTGCACAGCTGAAGGGGAAGCATCTGCCTCACTGCATGGACACCAGGGCCAGGGCAGAGGCTGCCCCCAGTCCTGTATCGTCCCCAACTGCTCAGATGATGGGGCTGAGCACTCAGGAAATTGAGACAGTCTCTGTGTTTGGCATTTTCACTTCAACAGATGTTTGTCCTTGTATCTCTGGCTGCTGATATACCTGGGCCCTGGTAAACATTCCTGGTAGCTCCCAGTAGTGGTGCTGCTCAGAGCCCTGATTTCCTCATCATAGCCCTGGGGAATTGATACAGCAGTTAGGGACTGGCTTGATCCCACACTGCCCTGCAATGTGGTAGCAGTGGCATTAGAGTGGTCTTGACTGTTCCCTTTCTTTGTTTGCTGTTAGAGTAACTGCATCAATCCCTTCCTCAGCATAAGAAACCTGTGACCAAGGCCCGCCACCTCATTTTCTACCACTTGCCATAGCTGTTCAGAAGGGCAGAGGCTCAGTTTGAGCTGCTTGGAGCAGGAATTGTCTTGTTCCAAGGTGCCCACAGTTCTTTCTGTTCCACAGGGAGAGTGTGCTGCGTGGTTGGTTGCTCCTAAACCTGCTAACTGGATATTTCCTCCCTTCTAACATCCTGATGCCCTATGCCACCAAGTTTCTGCAGCTAGCTGGCAGTGATCCATCTAGCACCCACCATGGTATGACTGTTTTTGTGTCCTGTAAAATAAATGGCTGCCCTCTTGTTACTAAGGCCCAGTGATCAAGGAAAGAACACAGTATCCAGGCAGAGACGTGGTCCAATAGGAAAATCTCATCCTGTTTGGCAGGAGAAATGAGTGGGGTACTGAGTGAGCTGAGCGTGCAGGCAAGAGTCTGCTCTGTACCTCTAGTCCTTCTGTTTGCAGAGGTCATTTCCTATTGCATCTTCACCCAGGCAAGGTGGAATTGTGTCTCTGAGGCTTGGCTTAGCCCTGTGGCTTAGGCCCAGATGACAGCTAGACGTTGGGGCAAAGGCAGGCTGTGGTCTTCCAGAATCATCAGCTGTGAGATATTGGGGTTGAAATCCTGCCAGGGAAGAGGGTTCTAATTCTCCCATCCTGTTGTTCTTCTCTACTCTGACTGCCCTGGATGCAGTCTGGGGTTGGCCCCTCATGATTTGGATGTGTCCTGGCAGAGTGGGAGATGAGGTCAAGTCTCTTTGCTCTCCTAGCAGTGGCCCTGGGTTAAATTCAACACAAACGGGATGATCATAGGAGACAATGCTTAGTCCTCTGCTTGGCTCAGCACATGAAGCTTTTTCCTTTTCCTGCAGATATAGCCAAGATCTGCCAGAGCAACCTGCGGAAAAATTTCATGTATGGGGGCCGTCGCTACCTTCCTTTCCCTGTGGAGATGGAGGCATTGCTGGTACTGAGGGGCAGAGAAGTGGGGATGCTGGGAAGAGAGGGAGGGCAGAGGCTTGCCAGGACATGCCATGTGCAGCGGTACAGGGGCAGTCAGTGTGCCAAGAGAGAACATGAAGCATGTGCCTGTAAGGGGATTGGGAAATGCAGTGCCATAGAGTAGGGAGGGGATGGGGGCAGGAGAGAAAAGCAGGTACTATGGGCAGGCAGTGAAAGGCAGAGATGAGGAGGAAGAGGGAGAAAGAACTGTGGGACTGATGGGATCCTGCATGTCTTGCTGCCTAAAGACTGTCCTTTGCAGAAGGGGCGCGGTGCCCGCCGGCTCGTGGTCCTGATGCCTGGAGGCCTGGAATACATCACCAGAATCAAGACATTCACTGTGAGTTTTCTGCTTTGAATTTCTTCATTGATCTGGACTCTTGAGCCACACCAGGGAACTCCCTTAACTGTCAAAACCTTGGGCTTGGCCTGAGCTTCCTACAGTGCTGTGATGGTTTCCCACTCGCTTCCTAGAAATCCCTGTGCCAGTGTATCTCTGCAGGGCCCACACAGCACTGGGATGCCTCACCCAGCTTGCTTCTTTGCACAGTGCCCAGAGCCATACTGCTGCCCTCCAACAGGCCCAGTATGTCCAACTGCTCTGGGGCTGCTTTGGGCCATTTCTTATATGCTATGTATTTGCTTCTTTCCTTGCTTCAGGTGGCCAAGGAGCTCTTGCAGGAGGTCTGTGAGCAGATGGGAGCAGGTGAACAGGAAGAGATACAAGAATTTGTTCTTTCTGCTGTCAGGAGTGACAGTGATAATCTCAGTAAGTAGAGACAAGCACCTACCTTCTTTCTTAAAGCAGTTTCTCCAAGAGGGGGTACCATGACTACTGTTTCAAATAGTTCACCCTGACCTTGGCTGGCTCTGGGAAGGTTCCTCTTCAGCAGTTTCCCTCTGTGCTAGGGTTAAGGGTTGTGCCTTCTCAGGGGCTGTGTTGCTTGTTCTTCAAAGAGGTGTGTGTGTGTGTCTGTGTGGACCTGTGTCCCTTTGGAATGGCTGATGCTTGGAGTCATAAGGTCAAGGTGGAACAGAGGTGTGCAGGAAGGCTCCTGTCCCAGGCCATAGAGCTCAGCCCACTGTCCCAGCACCAGGAGTGATGACCCTCTCTCTGTGTGAATATGCAGATAAAATGGTGAGGCCAATAAAATCGGAGGAGTATCTTCATGATTACCTGCTGGAGGACAAGTTGGTCACCGTGACTTTACGCAGGCTCATCTGGAGGACACCTCTGCACTTTGAGAACAAAGTTTATATTGATGTCCATTACGGACAGGTAAGCAACAAGGCCAGCATGCACACCAGGAACCTCCCTAGCAAGGGCTTCCGAGTTAGTGTACAGGCCAACGGGAATGTCCAAGGGGGCTGAAGAAGCAGGAGGGCTTTGGCTGATCAGCTTTGTACGCTGTTTCCGGGAATGACTACTAACTAAAGCTGTGGATGCAAGGAAGGCAGTGTGCCTGTAGCCCCAGTCTATGAGCTGTACTGTTCCAGACCTCGTTTGTGCAGTTGTATATGCTGTTCCTGAGCCCAGAAAGCCTTCGCTTTTGTGTTATCAGCCTGAGCTGGATGTGTTGTCAGCAAGGCAGGATGTGGGTCTCTGCAGCCTGCCACTGCCCAGACCTTGCCTGTACCTTCTGGCAGGTTTAACAAAAGCCTCTTTGCTGTGCTGTCTCTCAGATGCTGCGGGATTACCTGAATGGGAGGATACTGTTGAGCTATAGTAAAGAAACAGAGATGCAGGTGAGCATTTTGGCAATGCTCCAGCACTGGGCCAAAACAGAGCAGCAGGACTCTGCTCTCTCCAGGTATGTCTTTGTCAGGGTGAGTCTCTAATCTCTAACGGCTGTTGGCACCACAGGGGCTAGGGGTAGGTGCCTGAAAGTACTCTCTGGGGAATTAAGAAATGGACAGTTTGTCTGGCAGTGCACTCGTCAGTGCTGCACAGCCACCTTCTCTGTAGAGAAGGATTGGTCTTGCTGTCTGATGTTTCCTTCCATGTTATCCAATTCAGGCACGATTTGTTGTGCTCTTCCTTTCTCCCCCCACCCTTGCCCACAGCCATGCAATTGAAAATCCTTGCCACATCCCCTTCTTCTTCTTAATGCCCCTGATTGATCTTTCGATTTTAGCTGGGCAAGAGTGTGAATTAGTATCTGCTTGTTGGCACAGGGAAGAGCTGGAGGAGTACACACCAAAGACCCTGCAGTCCTTCATCAGTCCCCAGGCTCTGCAGGACCAAGTTAGAATGCTGCTGAGAACCAGGCAGCCCCTCCAGCCAATGGATGCAAAAATCCAGTTCATAGGTGAGGAGACATCCAGATCTACTCGAGTTTTCTATGCTGAGCATGATGGAAGCTGCTCTGAGTGCACTTTTGGAACAGTTCACAAGGTTGGCGAGGAGCTAGGCTCCTTAGAGCCTGAAATGGGTCATGACATAGAACTCCTTGACAGCCTCCCCCTGCAGACTGGCACTTTCTCCCAAGCATGGTGATCATGGTAGAAGTTCCACCTATTTTGTAGAAGTCTTCAGTAGATTTTCAGAGTTCTGTACAAGTTGTGTTTTAATTGATATTCTGGCTGCACATCTGTTTTCTGGTCGGAAAAGAATGGGACATCCATTCAGGGTGCTGAGAATTGAGTATCAGCAGCCTGGCGGGGTGGGAGAAGTTGTCAGTCTTACTTTTTAATGTAGAAAAAGCTTGGGAACACTTGCAGGTTTTGATCACCTTGGGTTGGTGCAGTAGATTGCTGGCTGGAAGCTACTGCCTAAAAGCCACCTTTTGCTTTCTTACAGAGCATGTGATGAAACTGCCTTTCTTTGGCTACAACACCTACTTTGTAGAGAGAGTCAGTGATGACACAATCCCTGTGCCCTGTTTCTTTGGCGTGAATAAGGAGGAGATCATTGTGGTGGATGGCACTGCCCAGGTATGCCAGACAATTCCTAGAGTCCAGAGCCCTGATGTCTGTCAGATAACTTTGATATTTAGAAGAACTTGTGCAGGAGGAGACTGTATTTACCTGCATCACAGCCACTCTAACAACAGCCCTGGCCCAAAGCAAGTGACAAGAGTGGCAGAACAGTTAGAACTGCCATGTGCTCTTTTGTAAGTCCAATGATCATGCTAACAAGCACAGTCCACAGTAAAACCAAGTGTAGGTCACATTCTGGTTTGTCCCGATCTTGCAGGAGTTCTAAGGGACGTGCTGTCAGCAGGAGCCTCCCCTGTGTTCTGTACACACTGCCCTGTGCCCCAGTCTTTGTCCCAGCTTTCAACAGACTCTTGAATCCTCCTTGGTGAGAATTGGATGGTTTTATTTGTAAGGACTGCACCAGAGTGTGTTTTGTGGCTTTCTCCTTGCACAGGTGGTCTCCTGCGTCATTCCATTGCAAGAGCTGCAGAAGATGCGAACCCTGCGGCCCAGCTCTGCTGGTGGGCTTCCTGGCATAGAACTGAACTATGGCTCAGCTGCCAGGCCCAAGTCTATGTGGCTTGAACTGTCACAGGTGAGATCAGCCTGGGCCTACAGCTTCCTCCTGGCAATTCAGAAATCACCCTCCACTGCCCAGCTGAGCCTCTGCTAAGAGACAGTGCTGGTGCTCTCTTCTGTCCCAGGATGGGGGCACTGCATTTCTCAGGCCCCTAAGTGAAGCTCTGCCCCAGCATGTACCTGATATTTATGGAAAGTGACTTATGGGAATAGTTAATTAAGAGAAGCAGCCATTTCTGGGGAAGAGAATGACTTAACACCAGTTTGTGTTTTGACAGGCTAAAGAAATGTATCACACGATTGTTGTCATCCTGGATAAAACAGAGTTGCACAACTAGAGCCTAAGAGGGGAAGAATGACCAAGCAGACCAGGGCTGTTTTCCTTTCCTTGAGTTTGTTCAGTGCTCCCTGCCCTGTCTTCTGGAGATGACTCTTCCAAATGACATCTTGACCTCAGACAGCTGCTTTCTGTGACTGCCACCACAGTGTTTGTTGATGGACATAATCTCACCCCTTGTGACCCACCATTGAGTACCCAAGTACCCTTCCTTGAATAGCTACATGCAGTGGCTAAAGAAACCATGAGACACCCTTTCCACACTACTGCTTTTTCATAGCCCATTCCAACACAGAGCAGCTGAACAGATGCAAGCAATTGCCTTCAAGCTATGCAGTGTGGGACTGTTATTTTCTCTTTTGAATGAATTAACATGAGCAAAGACTGGTGCTTGCTAGAGATTTGTGCATCGCAACACACAGCTGAGGCTATGAAATGACTGCAGTGGCTGCTGGTGCTTTCCATCCACCAGCTTTTTCTCTGATTGATATGCAAGAGGCCCTACAGAAGGGTTTGTGAAGCAGGAGTTTGTAGAAAGCATCTTAATTGCAAAGCAGATCAGTGTTAATAGATAATTAACACATATGCTGGGGCACAGATTGAGCTGCAATGGTAAGAAAGTTTATTGTTTAATTAAGTTCTTAGTGACATAATTATATGCATATGTTTCACTCTACTATAAAGAAGTCAGTCATGGCCGTGCAGCTGTCATGCTCAACTGATGGCTCCGTGCCCATGGAGAAAGCGTGTTCAAATGGGAACTTGCATTTCAGCAGTGTCCTGGGCTGTACAAAAATGCTTAATTTATTTTTATTGCTATAGCTCTCCTACTGACCTGAACAGTATCTGCCCTTGAGGAGATTGTAATAAAATAATCAGAGGTGTTTTGAAGCTATGACATGACAGATGCTGGTTTATACCTAACATGGAAAGATTGACCTGCAGGTAACTGGCAAAGCTTGAGGAAAATGTGATAAAGCACTTCATCACACAACCCCCTGCCTTAACCAGCCCCTTCAGGAGCCCCCTGATTTACCAGATAAACAATGCATTTCTAAGAAGGTCACCCAGGCAACAGCTGACCTCTAGAAGCACTGAACTTTGAAGAGATAGTAACCCCACTTAAGTGGCTGATAAAACTAGATTTTTATGGGAAGGTGAAAGAGAAGCCAGCAGGCAACAGCTGAAAAGTACTTCTAGTGTGTAAAAGGCTTCTTGTAAGGCCCTTTGTCCTCCAGTGAACAGAGCAAGCTGAAGATGAAAGTAACTTTTGAGTTAAACATTTCCAGCTTCTCCTTCTGGTTCTAGCTGGAGAAGTCCCACAGCTCTAAAGGGTCAGAAGTGTCTGCTGGTACATGCTTCCCATCCATCCCATCTCAGGCTTGCATTTATTAGCTGTTGGATCAGATAAGACATGAGTTTTCCTACCTATGTTCACAGTGATGGAGTCTTAATGTATCTTAGACTAGTCTGTATGATTAAGTGGTAAGAAAAAGCTTCCAGGAAGAGTCCACAGTAGCTATAATATTGTTTTATTGTCAGTTCCACACATACCCTTCAGTAGTATATTTAAAAAAATACATCTGTTGAGTACAGTGATCCATAAGCCTGTTTGATGGCCTCTCAGGCTGTAGATTACCCTAACAGCACTAGTGCATGAGGCCACCAGTCTCTATAGGCATAGAACAAAGGCAGAATCCAACAAAAACACAACAGAAAGGTTATTTCAAACCCACTGATACCCTAGGGTTCAGGTCCTTATATAAATATAGCAGCAGAGACACCCCAGCGTCAATTTGAGGGCGACGGCAGTACCTTAACCAGTTGTAATAGCAGTGCTGCCCTCTGTATTGCAGACTGTGGGTGAGGCACAGGGAGCAAATATGGCTTTAGGGCTTACAAGCAATTGCTGGAAAAGCATTGGAAACCTTGGTGCCAGTATTGGAGAGGTTACTACTGAAAGAACATCACTGCTTGAGTTAAAGGGCGGGCAGAACGAGACAAAGTTAAAAAAACCCTTTAGATTAAAACAAAAAGAACCAGAGTTTCTCCACCTTCAGAAACTAGGCATTGCCTGCATGGTAAAAAAAATAAACAAACCAAACAACACTCCCCTCCTGCCCTTCAAGGGAAAACATTCCATCCGGGAACTCAATCATCAAGTTTGTCACTAGCAGCCCTGAGCAAAGCATGTGAACTTGTACCGTAAGGCTTCTATTGCTAACACTGAAACAAGAATTAAGAGATGGGGGAAGTGAGGGGAGAAGCCATCTATGAAGCAAGATGCCATCCCAAAGCACAGCCCCATCTGGAAAGTCTTGAGTCCTTCCCAGACTGCTGAAGGGAGACTGGAGACATTGTACAACACCTGAGGCAGCAGCCCCTAACGCACACAGCAGATGCAGACTTCACACCTCTTGACAAGAGGTACTAGAGGGCTTCAGTGCCCTGGTTACTGGAGAAACTCTCCACAGGTTCACAGAAAATGGTTTCCTGGAAGTGTGTGTCACTAAGTACAGAAGTGAGCAAAAATGCGGTGGGAAAAGAAAGCTGATTTCTGCAATTTTATGAAACTCTCCACGGCCGAGTTCTTCGAGATCCCCTTGTCCCACTGCTGGAGGAAGGAAGACAGCCAACATGATGCAAGGATCAGCTCTCTGAGCTCTGCAGCTCCTGCCAGTCTGTCTCACTCTCACACCTGACCCTTGTTTTGAAAAACTCCTTGATGAGTCTCTGTGCTTCCTCCTTCACTGTAAGAGAGGAAGCACCACCTTTGAGACAATACTTAAGACCTCTGCCCCCTCTAAAGACATCAATCAACTGAACACCAAAAGAACCCAAGACTCTTGGTGCTCTCCCCAGCTGCCAACTCACCAGACTTGCGGGCAGGGTTCTGCTCTTCGGTCAGCAAGTGAGACAGGTGCCGAGCAAAGCCCTTAAACAGATCCTGCAGAATTGGGGAAGATGAAGAGCAGAAAGCAGACCTGGTTACCTCACAGACTGTACCCACATTTGTCTTGCCCTTAGCACAGGTTGGCTGTAGCACAAACCATTCATAGATTTAGACTACAGGAGCATTGCAAACCTGGAAATACACCTGACCCTGCAGTGCTGGAGAAGCACACGTGCACAGATCCTGTCTTGTAGAACACACCAAGTAAACTACACCAGACCTGAACTTCATCTGGTGCTGCTCCACAGGTGGGAGTTCTTAAAAACATGCTTGAGTTTAGTGTGAAAACATGAACAATGACAAACAAGCGTGGAATCAACATGATACCACTCTAAATCACAGACACTCTTTCTTGAGAGAGGTGAGTTGCTGCACCTAGAGTCACTAAAACAGCACATATCAAGATGTGACTTGGAAATGACATGTGATATCCAGGTCATCTTTCCCTTCTTAGAGCCTCAGATCACTAAGGAGATGCAGTCTCCTTCTGCTAGAGGGTCTGGAGCTGTGCCCTACCTTGGAAGCAAATTTGCCACCCTTGTAGAATGGGGTCAAATATTTGACAACGATGTCTGCTGTCTCTTTGAGGGATGTGCTTTTGGTCACTGGTTGTACACACTTGCTGGTTCCTTCTTTATCACACTGTGATAAGTTTGGATCAAAAGTCACCTTCTTCTTCATTGGACCAACACTTTTGCTTTCTGGCTGGGACAGAATAGAATTTTTTGCCACTGTTCGCAGCCGCTTTATTGCAGGACTTTCCAGATCCTGGAGATGGGACAGAAGAAAACCAAACCCATCAGTTCCTGTGGCAGCATTACACTTCCAAACAGCCACTGCCTTCTGAGAACATGAAACTCTGCAGCATCCTGCAGGCCCTGTAGTGAATGCCATGCAGGAATCTATGTGACCCACTTTGCTGTGCAGACATAACGCACTATTGCCCACACAAAGGGACTTTGAGAAAACTCCTTTAAGTCTACTGCATTTAGAATTACCCTGTGCTCTTGCTAGGGCACCTAATTGCTGGACCCTCTCCTATACAGGAAAAGATTTTCCAGGATGTCTGCTGGGAATATGGTCCTCAGGAAGAATCAACCACTTCAGGAGTGCCACACTCCTGCTCAGTTTGAAAGAGCAAGGAGAAGACTGCACAGTTCAGCAGAGACAGCTACCAGGCAGCCTCAGATGCCAAAAGCAGAACTGAATGGCGAGGAAAGCTGTGGGCATGGTTCGCTTCCGAGTGGTCCTGTGTGTCACTGCCCTGTGGTTGTTCCCTTGGCTTGAGAAAGCAGCTTGCTAATTATAATTAGTTACATATCTAGAGGGAGTGGAGAGACTCATTCCAGGGAGGTCATCAGCAAGGGTACAGTCACGTGTTGCAGAGAAGAGGAAACAAAGCAGAGTGGAGGGGAAGGTTTCCACTGCCATCTGAGTTGCTGGAGCTGCCCTGTAGCGGGTGGTAGAAGGACACCAGGAGGGCAACACAACTACAGTTCTCTCTGCTGCAATTCCAGCTGGGCCCTCCCCAGCTAAATAATACTATCAGGTGAAGTTGAGATAGGAAGCATCACTCCCAGAGAGAAACTTGGCACAAGATTAGCAGAAGAAATAAAGGAAATTAACATCCATTAGTGTCTTACCTCATCTGATCCTGGTCTCTTCCCACACTCACCTTCCCCAGCAACAGTTAGCTCAGTTTCTGCGACATTTTCAGCAACACTAGTGGGAAGAGCAGAGAGAAGGTCAATTTTAATCATTCCATAGCAAAGATGCTACTGCATTCACTACAGTCTCCCTCACCAGCCTAGACCTGTAATACAGATTCTCAGTTTCCAGGACAAGGCTGGTGTGGCTCTGCAGCTCGTTAACAAGGCAACACAGGGAGCAGAGAGGTAGAGTTTTTACCTGGATTTTACATCAATTTCTTCCTGAAGAAGTTCAGATTCAGCAGCCTGCTGGGTCTTAAAATCCTCTTCTCTCTCAGTCAGAGTTACTTCTGTCTCTCCCAGTATTTCATTCTCAGCCCGGGACTGTCCAGTCACACCTTCTCTGTTTTCCTGAGGTACTGGTTTCTCTTGACACATGCTTTGAGAAGAAACCTGAGGTAGTGTGTTTGCAGAACAGCCATCTCCCTTTGCTGAGCTGCAACTTTTGGCTTTAGACCCACCTTTGGGCAAGGAGAAGAATTTGGAAATATCCTGTGATTCTTTTTTAGCTGCTTCTGCGAGCATTTGCTGCTTCTTGCTAAGTTTGGACTTCTTAGTAGGGCTCTCCCCAAGGGCAGCTTTTGTGTCTGGACTGGGTTGCTGTCCCTTCTTTCCAGGAAGGAGTACTTCTACCCCAGCACTCTCACACGTTGCTTTGGTTGCTACTTCTTTCTTCTGGAGAACAGGGTTTCTCGTGTTCAGTTCCAGTCTGCAGTTGCTGTTGTCTTGTCCAGTTGGACAATCTACTTCTTTTTTGACAGGCTTCACGTCACCCTCCTCCTGAATCTTCAGCAGTTCTGAAGCTGTCTGGAACAAGCTGGATTTCTTTGGAAATCCTGCTCCCACACGCTTGGGTTTGAACTAGGGAGAAAGGAAAAAGACGAAATTTTGGATATGAGAGCATTAAGGAAGCCCTGTGTGCAGAACCCTGAACAAAGCTAAGGTTCAGTATACAATACAGAGTGTGTACAGCCCTGAGATGTGGAAAGCTTTAAAACTGACTCATCATCATAATCATCAACTGAGACATCAGGGAAATGGGTTACATTAAAGTCACAGGCCTCCTATGGCCACACAAATACCTAAAATAAAATTATAAAAAGCAGGCAGACAAAGCACACCATTCCCTCCTTGTCTATCCTATCTGTACTCACTCACCGAGTAAACCTGGGATGCAGGGAGGAAGTCCTCTTCTGCTAGAGATCCAGATTTTGTTTCCAAGCTGCTGTTGCCACCAGTTCCAGACCCAAAGACTGGAAACAGCTCTCCTTGTTTTGAGGCTTTGTTGATTTCTGCTACCTGAAAAGAGAACAGAAACATTCTCTAATGGCCAGAAATCTTTATGCATTCCTGCCTCTGTACACACTAAAAGCCATAGTGGTGAAACATACGTCTCCCCTGGAGAGGCACCTATCTCAAGAACAGAAACATCTTCAAAGAGACTTACTGCAACCAGCTAACCTAAACCAAGGCTTCTCTACTGTCAGTAACCCTCTGAGGAACTCCTCATTCCCTTTATTGCCAGACTAGAGGATATTTGGATAAGCTTGCATTGGTATGTAGGTTTCCAAAGCCTGCAAAGCCAACAAAGATGTGAAACCAACGTGATTCTGGGACTTCCTGGAAACAAAACCAAGAAAGACATCCAAGGCAAAGCAGATCTTCTCCTTCATCTTTCCTACACAAACTCTACCCTATTTAGCCTCAAGCTGAAGCCCCAGCACATTCAATGGAACAGCAGCAGATGTATGGCCCTACCTTCTTCAGCACAGTTGCCTTGTATGAGTTTGCCATTTTACTCGTTCGGAAAGCTTCATACTCCAACTCCACAGCACAAGGATGAGGGTCTGACCTGTAACACAGGCTGGGGTAATTTCTGGCAAGATACAGATACACTTCTGTATCTGCAAAGGGAATACTAATGCTTAAGCATCTCTCCGAAAATATAAAACCACTCCCTCAGGTCCAAGAATAAGTGACAACTTCCAGTTAAGTCCTAAGGGATGCAACAGTGAACTGTTGGAGAATGGAAAGGGTGGTGAAAAGAGTTTTACAACAAAGCCCTCTTGTCCCATTGCTCAATTTGAGAAGTACACTACGCCCATCTTGTGGAACAGGGAAGAATTGCAGCTCCTAGAATCAAGCTGATTTAGCAGAATGACCCGGGAATTCTTGTATCTGATCCTGAACATCACTACCCGAAGGACGCTGTTAAGTGAAACTACATTCTTGGACTAAATAACTTAAAAAGCCAAGCCCTCATGGAAGAGTAGACCCTTGTGTTAAAAGACTCAATATGCTACCCCTTTTCTCTCATCTAATCTCATACCCTTTTCCTTCTGCTGCTGGAACCTTTTGATTGGCGCTCAAGGCTTCTTCTAGCATCTTCAAGCAGTGTTCCCGTCCCTAGGAAACATGGGATACTCAGACATGCTCTACAGAAGTCATGGACTTCCATCCCTGAAGGAGTAAGAACAGGGCAGGCAGAATCTTTGTTGTTCTTTGCAAGTCAGCAGGACTGAATATTAACCAGCCTATCTTACCTTCACTGTGAGCTTAGAGATTCTCCGGCTGGAGGCATCCTTCAAGGGGCAGTCTGCACCTGCCACAGAAGGGACATTTGGAAAAGGTGTCACAGCAGGGCTGGGGCTGACAGACAGCATCTCAGCTGGCACTGGGAGGGTGCCAGTCCAGCTACCACTTGGCATGCTTCTCCCTGCACAGTCACCCCAAGGACCACTACAGTCACCCCTTCTACTTGGAGAAGCTACAAACTCCAGAAGAGCAGGCAGAAGCTGAAGTGAGATTTTTCTCTCTGGATAAGAACATCTATTTTGTTAGTTTATGACTAACAGCTTTCCAAAACCTCTCCATCTCAGGAAACCCTTTTTCAAAGAATCTCAGCTCTTGGGAAACTCAACTTTTTTGCTCCCTGCAATACCAACCAAAACCAAAAAGGCTGAATAAAATAACATGAACTACTAGGTATTCTTTTACAATAGTGTAAGAACTGTGTTGCTAGACAGGGCCCCAGGTAGCACAGTTACAAATGGCAAGGTTTTTCAGCAGTTTCCTTATAGCTCAACTGAATACTGCTGCATAACCACCGCAGAAATTGCCTGCAAAGTCAGGTTAGACTTAGTTTTCCTTCTGTCTTGCTTATTTGGAAATGTTGTTCAGAAAGATGCATTCCATGTCTTCACCCCAACCAAAGCCAAGCTCTGAACCATCTTCTCCAGCCAAGCTTTCACAGCCAAAAGCCTAACCTCTGTGCCTAGGGACTGATACCTCCAGTGCTGATGCTGTATAAATTACACGCAGCTGCAAAATACAAGACTTCCTCCTCCAAAAGAAAACCCACTATAAATCAAAGATACTTACTTGGAGGAACAAAATCTTCCTTTTCTGGTTCTTTGCCCTGGAAGAAAACAAAGACCGGTCAAACATTTCCATTCCTGCAACACACATGTAGGTCTAGAAGAACAAAAGACACATTTTATACCCCTGCTCCAGGGAAAATGAATGCTGAAGTTACAAAGGTACTGAGAAAAGGCATCAAAATGGGGTAAAGACAACAAAGGGTGAGAATCAAAGCTGAAAATTCACCTTTGCTATAGGAATATGCAAGAGAAGCTGAATGGGGAAATCTGTTTTTACTATGTCAGAGGTGTTAGAGACAACAGAATCCTCTTGGTTAGCACTGCAGAGAAACCCATGCATGGATAAGCTGGGTTCCTTCATATTATGGGACTGAGCCAGGATATGGAGAATACAGCAAAAGCAGAGGTACGAAAAGTGAAATCAGAACAAACAACAGAAAGATGCAATAATTTATTTTCATTAGCACCAGGAAGCCTTTGTGTCTGTAAGACAAGCTCTTAGAAAACAACCTGTGAATCTCTTGCAAACGGGTATCAACTCACTTTGCGCAGACTCATCTGCTTCTTGTAGAAGTCATTCCACTCCCGTTTCCGACTCTCTTCGTTGGCTTCATCCCAATTCCCACCGCTTTCTTCATCATACCTGGATAAGGCAGGAAAGCAAGAGGAATAAACATTTCTGTAGCTGCAGCATTAACTGGGGGGCAGGCTTTGGAAAGCTTAGGTCATCCCAGTATTTATGGAAGATGTACTTCACATCCTTTCTAACAAGTATCAGCTTTTAGTTTCTCTATCATCTCTCAACCTGGGCAGTAAGTGAGTGTCCTTCAGAAATTCATGGAATTTGCTTATCCCATGAATTAGTAAGCAGTAGCATGAACTAGTAACACACAGCTAGTGTTCTGAGAACGGAGGGCTCCATTTCAGAAGCTCTGCCAGCTTCTCCTATAGGGTTGAGTAGTCAGTGCCTTTCACCCCATCTGTCAGTCACTACTGCCACTGGAATGGAGATGGCAGAAAGGGCCAAGCATCCATTCCTCAGCCTCAGTTTTCACAGGCTGTTGTAGTAAATGAAATACCCATCATTAATACACTGAAATGCAGCAGCTGATTCTTGCCAGATGTAGCCCAAGAGTTTGCTGCCTCTCACAGCTGTCACAGCCAAAGCTTTCAGGTATCACAGATCAGACCTGTAAGGCTGTTGACCATTATGACTTCCAAGGCAAAGCTGCAACCAAGTCATGGAGAGGTTGAGTAAATCAAGTGGCAAACAGTGTGTTGTACAACAGCATTGGCCGTGTCTTCTCAGGTCCTGAGATCAAACACAGGTTTAGGACACAAGTACATCAGTTTCCTCCAACTCAGCTGGACTTGCCTGAAGAACAAAGCTCCCAGTCTCGAGCTGTTTAAGGCAAAGCAGAGGGCTCAGCCAAGCTGTCAGTGCTGTGCATCCTGGCAGAGCCTCACAGGCAGTGCAGGCAGTGAAACTTGCATCCTGGCAGAGTTGCAAGATTGCTGCAACTCAGCCAGAGAACAAGGAGGAAGAGAAGAATTAATTATGTTTCCCACTGCACATCTTCCTTTCGCTGTCAGCCTGATAGGTAAACACTAAATTTTAGCAATCTGCAGAAGCAGCTGACACTGGCACTGCATTAGATCCTCTGTGATGAGTAAGTCCTGCTAGTGGCCCCTCAGCCTGCTGGCCCACAGATGGCCGTACTAAGTCAGCGATGAACTCTGGATTGTGTCATACTTTGCTGTCACATTGGTCTTGATCTAAACATTTTTGATCCTTGTGACTATGAACAGGCTGAGCCCACTTACTGCTTTCAAAAAATGTCAGGCTAGTTTCTTGAAGCAATTACATTCTGCAGGACAATCCTTAGATCAGTCAGAACAGCTTTCAGGACATGAATGTGATTAAGGCTGCCAAAGTGTGTGGAAAATGAAATTCCAGCTCCTGCTGCCAGGAAGTTACAGGAAAATACCACCACACAGAAACATGTGCTGAAAATAGGAGTGGCTGAGCCTGCAGCTGGGAGATGCTCTCCTCTCTCTGATAGCTTCTGTGAGCTGAGTTTGAGCTACCAAGTACAGACCTGCTAAAACCTCTGCAACCTCTCCTCCCGCCTTCATACAGCTCTGGGTCGTAGCTATCCCAGGAGGAACCTGTGGGCCCGATGCAGGTTTTGCTCCAGCTGTTGGTGCAGCGCTCCAGCGACTCCAGCTGCCTTTTCACTGCCCCTGGGTTCTTGCAGTAATCACAGCACTTGTTACAAGGTGGGGTGACATCCCCAAAGTACTTTGCTATGGCAGCGTGGCGGCACCTAGGAAACAAAAGGGAGTATGATCTGGTCATTATTTTTATTGACAAAAACTCCACCCTCCAAATGCAAGGTGTCTTTTGATAAAGACTCGAGTCTTTTCAGAGAATCACAGGGATTAAGACCTGGAGCAGAACTGAGGTTCTCTTCCTGGCACGCTGCTTAAGGTCTCACTGCCTCCACTTCCCCACACATAAAACACAGAGTGGTGGAAATCTCTTCTGCTAAGTGCTTTCAGATCTTTGAGGTCTGAAAAAGGCATGGTGGATGAAATATGCAGTTATTAATTATTAATTCTGCATCGTTGAGCAAATATATTCCATGTCCAATAACAATGGCTCTAGGAAAATTATGTGAAGAGGTCCTGTTGATCCCTATACCTCAGAGTTCAGAGTATGTCTGTGCATTTCACATCAGAGAGCTTCTAATTTTATTGTTTGTGGTTTGAAGGTGAAGAAATCTACATCTGAAGAAACAGGAATGTAAATTAAGTCACAGAAATAGAGTCCAGACCAAGGTCACAAGGGAGCACCGTTCAGATAACACAGCCTGGGTCTCGATCTGCTAACACACGCTTCAGAGCAGCAGCCAAAGTTTGGGTACAGTCTTACACCCATGAAAACCAGTCAATTTGTATTGCACAACCAGTTCAACCAGCCTTAGCAAACTAGCCATGTGAAGATGATTGGATTCTTCCAGGAATCTTCAAAAGGTTTCTGGCAGACATCAGTGCTTTTGGGCACGTAAAAAAGAGTTTGGTGACACAGAACACTCCTTAACTTAAACCAGTAAAGACACTGATTTGCTAGATTAAGAAGAGGCCAGGAGGTTACATTTATTTTTTTAAGAAAGTGGGCAGAATTTAAAGAAGCTTTTTAAAACTTGGGTTTCACAGCAGAGGCAGCCAGTTGTCTCTTAATCAAAATGCTGATACCAGATACACAGAAACATTTACTTCATCAGGCATTTAGAGATCAAATCCTGCAGCCAAGCAGCAACAGGAGTTATTTTAGAAGGGAATTATTTTACTGCAAGGAAGAACAAAGTGGAGATTTTTCTTCTCTATCAAGGAGTGCCCTAGTTGGCTCACCAACTCCATCTGCAAAAAGTGGGTCACGGAGGGGAAAAGCAAGAGAATGAGCACTTCATTTCTTATTATAAACCCTTTAAGGCATGTGTGAACTTGTCAGAGATCTGACAAATGCAGTTTGCTTCTTAACTTGTCTGCGTGCGTGTATGTGTCTGGGGGGAACATAGCTGCATGTCTACCAAAGCATCACAAACAAACCCTGCAAGGGGCTACAGCGGCAGCTAGCTCACTGATTCCCACGGCCCGTGAGGTTCAGTTACCAAGCAGAAGACTGAGTGAAGCAGCAAAGCAGCAGGTTACAGACTACTGTCGCCAGAGCAATGAAATGTGTGTGCTGAAGAGCAAAGGACCTGGCACTGCTCAGGTAAAGAGAGCTGCAACAGGGTGACGTTGTACTGCACTGTCTCAGGCACTGGAAGCCTAGAGAGGGCTACTACAAAGCTGGCTTTATATCCCCCTGCAGGGCTGCACTGACTCACTCTTGTCTTGCACTCAAAGAAAGAGCTCCTTTCACATGGCAGGGAAGGGTGAGGGGACCCGGATGGGGACAACACATTCGATCCCCTTGTCCAGCCCTTCCAAAAGAGCTACTGGTGCTGCCTGTCCTGACGATGCAACGTGACTACAGAAATGTCAGCAAGCTGCAAGGCAGCTTTTTGTTTCCCCAAAAGAAAACAGGCAGGCATTCTCATTAGCCCATGTCTCTGTCTCACACGCACTGATCTGCACTAGGGTCAGCAAAGGCATACAGCAATGGTCAAGCCCTCTCCTCACTCCTACAATCTGCTCACCAGGCTGGGGAGGAACACCCACACACGTTTCTGTCCCTTAATGCAAAGAAGAGAGATGCCCCAACGGACAGCTTTGGTGGAAGCAGAGATCAGCTCTGAAGTCAGTGAAATTTAGAGAGGTTTTAGTTTCTAACCAGTAAGGTTTGTAAAGCCCTTTTCACCCAGTCTTCTGTAACTGTCTGTATCTTCCTGCAGAATTACCCAATTTGGGGCCACAGCCCCACTTTAGCCAACGGTGCTCATGAGTTGGGTCACAACAGAAGTTCAGTTGCAGAACTAAGATTGCAGTCCTATAATTACAGCCAAAAGGCCAAAACCAGAGTTACCAATAGGGACACTGGGGGGAGGAATCAAGGATTAATTCTTAACAGAACACAAGAGGCCCTGAAACATAGTTGGTTATGCATTAACATGTGGTGGCAAAACTTCCCCAGTGACACGAGCACCTGACTAATGCCCATGAGATGGAGAGAGATGATTTACATAAATTAATGATAGTTGGTATTATTATACACATCTTGCAATTATTTCACCTTTTAAATACACAACTGTATTATTTGCCTCCCCCATCCTTCAACAGGAGCACGTGTGAGCTGACCATCGGTATTTAAAGTGTCTAAACAAAATCATTATTTCATTTGAGACATCCTACCCTGATCTGACATCATGGGATAGGATGAAGAGCAAATAACAATCAGGTTTATTAACATGTTTTTGTCTGTAGCAATACACTCCAGGAAGGTGCTAAACTGACCACTCGGCTGCCTGCACCATGGCTCCTTTTGGTACTCCTTGGTTTTGTACACCAGGTGAAACAGGAGCCTTATTCCTGTGATTAGCAGAAATGGGTGAAATATCAGAGAAGAAACAAGGTCACATATCCCAAAAGAAGCTCTGCCTCTCCCACAAGATACCAGAAAAAAGCTTTCCTTCACGTAAGCCAAAGAAGGGCACACAGCCTCATCAGAAGAGCTCCCCCCAAAATAAGAAAACCCCAGCAAGTCTTGGAATAAAGCTAAGACATGAAAGCATTAAAAAGACAAATCATATAAGGACAAATTATCTACGTAGATACCAGTTGCTGAAAAAAAGCCACATAATGGGCTTTATTAAATGAAAGAGTAAACTCTGAGGAGTTACAGTTTTGCACCTGTCTGAAGGACCATATCCTTTGGATCATCAACTGCACTTCAGCAGCCCCCCGAGACAGGGCAGTGGGTGGCAGCTGTCCCCACTCCACAAGAAGCAGAGCACTTGGCACCAAGAGTGTAAATGACTCGGCCAAGAGCACAGAGCAAAGTCACCCCCCCAGCATCAGCCCCGTGCTACTCTGTCCCTGCCGTTTCTTCCTCTGCTCCTTCAAGGGACACAAGTTCCAGGAGTCGGAAGGAAACTGGGCAGCAAAAAAAAAGTGAATCACTTTAACACACACCCAAACTATTGCAAGGAGAGAACCAATTCAAGACCGACTCCGGAAAGAGCTGAAATTAAAAGGAGAAAAAAATAAATAAAAGATCTTGCTAGAAGGAGATGCAGAGAGGCAGCGAGCAACAAGTGCTGGCACCCAGTGCTCCGGGGAGCTCGCACCAGCCTTGGCTCGGCTCACGGTGGCTCCGCGCCCTCCCTCTCTGGCACACGAGTAACACGAAACTTCGCATCTCCAGGACAACCAATAACAAAAAAAAAGGCAGAGACAACAGCTGGCTGTCAGCAGCCGAGCAGAAAGGAGCCAGGCGAGGAGTGAGACACACGCCGGGATGAGGGGAGAGATGACGTGAAAGTTGAAGAAGGCAGAAAGAAAAACAAGAGGAGCCGAAGCGCTGGCGGTGTGGCTGGGGTAAGGCTGAACTATTGCTGGTGGTCGGTCAACCATAGCACCTTAACACAGCCAGGCAGCGAGGAGCTGCAGCGTGTGTAGCTCTCTGCATGGTGAACGGCAGGATCAGCCACTGAGCAGAGCCTGCTCGCCTGAACTTGTGTGCAAGGGGCACCCGGGAGCAAAGGTGGTGAGGGAAAAAGCTTTTTTAATCGGCTTGCGGAAAGCTGCGGTGCAGCCGCGCCGGGAACAGCAGGGTCCAGCCGGCAGCCTCGCATCGCCTTGGCAGCCAGGGCAGGGCTGAGGAGCTGTGGATCAGAAAGGCCACTCGTTTTCGTGTTGCTGCTACGGAATGTGACCTTAGCTGATAAGCACAGGGCATTCTCCACAGTGATGACTTGATATATTAATACTTAGCATGGACAAGAGAGCTGTCTGCTCCCCGTGCGAGTGGGGTGTGTGCCATTAGCGAGTGGCTGCCAGCACAGGCAAGCATGTGAAACCAAGCGGGTGCCAGCCACAGCACTTCCCAGAGCTCCTCCCAGCTGGAGCTAAGTTTTATCCCCTAAATCCTGAAGCAAACAGAGAGCTTAGAAAACAAACTCTGGTCGGGGAACTAGCATACTGTGCAAGTTAAGCATCTGTGTCCAATAGAAGTAAATGGAAAAAGATTTTACACAGCTTCTAACAGCATTTAAAAAAAAAATCACTAGTGTATCAGGCAGGGATGGTGGTTTGCCATTCAACACAGCGTGAGAAACCTTGGAGAGAACACATACATACACATACATGTTCTATGGCTTACAGTAACAAGGTTGTCAGGTCTGAGTGCAGCAAGAAGGGAAGGAAAGGGATCCCCCAAATACATGAAATTACCCACTGTAAGCCTTAGTTTTACACAGAGAGGTGTCTCACAACCTGGGCTCCCATCTCTGTTTGCTGCTGGGTATGGGAAGAGGGGCTGGCAACGAGAGTGACCACATAAGCCCCCGTTTTCTGCTCTCTGAAGCTGATTACTCTGTTTGGAAGCTCTTGCAGCTCCCAGCACTGAGCTGGGACCCTTTGCCTCTTCCAGGCGGTGCAGGGACAGTCAGTTGTTTACAAACAGGCAGAGAGTGAGGCAGAAAGCCAGTTCTCACAGAAAGATGTCTTCCCAATCCTACACATGCCTGTAGGGAAGAATGCCAAGGATCAGGTATTTCCACTTCTCTCCATTCTCATTAAGGGCAGGTCTTTCTGACCTAGGTGTTGTACAAACACATTGGAACTGCCTGTGTGAGATGATCCAGTAGTTAAGACCCTCAGGCCTCCAGTTTACTCCTAGATTCAAAAGGGATGGAGGGAAGTTTCCACCCAGCTAATGAGGGGTCTCTGTAGGTTGTTTGTTGCAGTTAAGATGGTTCCTCAAATAAGTACGGGAAAAACAAAGTTTAAGAAAAAAAAAAAAAGGAGGGAGGAGCAAGGGCAGAAGGGCAGGGGAGGGAGGGAGGGAGGCAGAGGAACATGCCAAGTTTTTGTTGCCAAAAGAAAATCTTACTGGGTTTGGCTGGGGGCTTGCCCAGCCCCAGCCATGTTGTACATGTGTGGGGGGGAATAAGCAATGTGAAACACATGTCTGGATAAAAGAAACAGGACATGGCTTGTGTTACAGCTGTCATGGAGCAAGGGCCTCAGCCTGCTGCAGCACAGAAGTGGTTAGGGGAGTGGAGGTACAAAATAAACGAGGTTTGATAGAGCAGATCCTTAACACAACCCATAGAGCCTGCAGTGGGCCAGTGTGCAGAGCTGCACACTGGATGCAGGGAGTGTAAGAGACTGTGAGAGAGCTGGGTGAGGAGAGCAGCACCCATCCCTTGCCCCCACACAGGCTCTCACCACTACCCCCGCAACCACAGCTGATACGGTTCAAAACAGCTTCTTCTGAGAAAGCAGCTGTTGTAGCCATCAGTTTTGAGTTCCTACACCCAAGTGGCATCTTTACCAGGATTAGACCAGCATATTGCAAAAAAATTAAATGTATGTAATTTCTGAGACCTATAGGTCTGAGACCACTCAAGGGCCAGGCACAGAGGTGGTCGACAGAAGATGGAGAAGGTGTTTGCAGCACTCTGAGAGGGCTCCAGCTGCCTCACCTCAAACACCAAGCTACCAACAGATCCCAGGATGTTTGTGAAGTATTTACAAGGCTTTCACAGGCACACAACCACCTCTCTGTCAGCTTCCTGGGAAACAGTTATTTTGCTAATATTAGAATAGACTTTCAGGCTAGATTCAACCCTAAAAAAGTTCTCTTGTAGAAGAGCTACAGGTTTATTTTTAAAACTGACCTTTTCCCTTTCACTGGATGGCTCTGTGCTTTGGTTCCCCAACTTCTTAAAAATGGGACTAGGACTGAGGAATTATCTCATGGGGGTTTATGGACTTGTTTGTGGGATGGACTGGAGAAAACCAGCATGTTCTGTAGAGGTGTAGAGACCCACCTTAGTGCCCAATGGGTACCTTGGCCACTGAAACTGCTATTGCAAGGAATTCAGTGCCTTTTTATATTAATCTAATATTAGGTTGTAGGGGAGGGAAGGAACATTTACAGTGCTGCCTCAAAACCAATCTCCAAATAGTGGGTAGTGGAGATGACAGGGTATCCCAGCCAAATGGCTACCCAGTCAGGGCAGCTTTATAACACGAAAGAATGCGTGGCTGCCTTTTCCAGACCAGCCGACAAAGTCAGAGCTTTTCTCCAATGACATTCAGCTGCAATTTACCACTTTGGGTGTGTGCTGTTAAAAAGCTGAATTCTCTTGATACTGCAAACTATTTTCATCTGTTCGGGAATGAATTATAGGTCTGTCTGGCTCCATTCACTCCTGTTTTAGAAAAAAAAAAAGGGCTTGTCTCCAAACTACAGTTAACATTCACATGCTGGTTAACTACAGTCAGGGCAGCAAACATTGCATTAACAATGATGAGGGAAAACCATGCACTGATAATATGACTACATTTCTATAGCCCTTTTCATCTCAGAAGTACATTACAAACTCAGAACAATAAACAATAATAGAGGAATTTTTACATGTTCTGCCAAAATGCATCTGAACTGTAACAACACCTAGCAGCCCAGCACTGTTTTAGGACAGGAAATGTTGCAGACTTTATCCATACGATATCAGAAGCACGTTTCAGGAACCAAGAACAAAGCTGGTAGGCTTAGAGACTGGCAAAGCCTTCATGTTCTTAAGAAAGTGGCCAAATACACTCAGAGTTTATTTTGAAGTTTTGGACCAGAATAAAAAGCATCCCCTCCCCTTCAGCTGCTCAGCACTTCTATGAGGCTGGGATTGCCTTCTAAGTTTTCCCACCAGATAAGCTACCACAATCCATCAATCCATACAGGCTTCCCATCCCTGTATTGGTCCAATTTCAACCGATTTACTCGACTTGCCTGAGTAAGAACAACAGAAAGTATTTGCTTCTCCACAGCCACAGTCTTGGGAAAAAGACAACATTGCAATGAGAATGTTGCCCTCACATTCTGCTTGCTTGGACACACCATGGAAATCCTACTTTGTAAGGTCTCTGGAGCACTGCTGACAAGGGCAATGGGCACAGCAGAGGATCTTGAACTCACCTTCACTGGGACTCACTGCATTAGGACTAGAGGCATTGGCAGCTTCAGGGCACCACCAACAGATTCCACCCCTCCAAGCTTCGCCTTCATTTTTAGATTACTGTAGCAACAAACCCACCCAAGCAAAGATTCTCAGAGGGAGCACAGTAAAACCAATGGATCAGGGTCATGTCAAGGGAAAAAAACCCTGTGG
Organism: Aegotheles bennettii; assembly: GCA_013398125.1. Classification (NCBI taxonomy): domain Eukaryota; kingdom Metazoa; phylum Chordata; class Aves; order Caprimulgiformes; family Aegothelidae; genus Aegotheles; species Aegotheles bennettii. The sequence goes on from VZRW01014087.1 coordinate 363,011, forward strand.
AGCACGGATGGGCAAGGAGCAACCAAGAGCAGAAGCCATTCTTCCATCTACTTTCATCCTTAACAGGCTCAGTGACTGAAGTGTAACAAGCAGTTAGCAAGCAAAGGCTATTTCATTTTGTAACTGAAACAGAACCAGGGGCTTCCTGTCTTTCTATGTGAAGATTTCAGAGCATTTTAGAGACTTCGACACACAACAATTAGCAAACACACCTCTGATGATGGTTGCATGTTCTGCCACTTTGCAGAGATGAAGTCACCCAGCAGAGGGATGGGATGACTTAGCTGAAGTCACACAACCAGCAAGCATCACTGGCAGGCCAGGAAGACTGCCTGCATTTACTAACTATTTACTAACTTCCAGTCCTGGGGCTAAACCACAAACTCAAATTCATGTTCTTTGCACTGAAATAGGCTGCTCAAATGCCACCGGGTTATGACTAAGCAGGTGTCACATTCCTCAGCAGTAAATTTAAGCCCACCCACTCCCTACCGTTCAACTTTTGATGCACCTCTATAAACACACAGACAGGATACAGCTTTCCAAATGAAAGACAGACAAAAAAAATCCATTTACATAAATTCCAAAATATTTAGAGCAACTTGACTAGCTTAAGGCAAGCAGAGGGATGTGGAACCCCACCCTTAAATGGTCACCCCAAAGCTCTTTTCCTTGCTTGAAGCCTGGAAGCTACCACACACAGCAGGTTCTCAGTGCAAAGAAACCCTGACCAAGGCTTTTCTCTTAAACGTCTAGATTGAGGCCTTTTAATGGCTTTATTCTCAAAAAGGCTGAGCAGCCAACTTCATTGAGTGCTTCAGTATGGTGTAAGTCCATTAAAACAGCTCAGAAAGATAATTTCAGTGCTATTATGGCAATTTTCACAGCTTCATTCAGTGGGCACAGCAAGATGGATCTGCCTTAAAAAGAAGCATTAGCACTTTCTGGGAATCTGACTCTACAGAAGTCCTAAACATAGGACATGCTGCTGAGCAGCACACCTGCAGATGCCAGACGTCCCCCTGCATTATTACTGTGCTCTCCTTTCAGCCAAGGCTAACAGCTCCTGGCATGTGGCAGATTAGGCCTTTTTTTCCTCAAAAACAAACCCAAATTAAAAGATTTGGTTTATTCCCTCCTCTGCCAGGCCTTGTAACATAGAAGAAGGCAGAAGGATTTGATGATCAAGTCCCACTGGCAACACTGGATAGATGAGTTATCTTTTAAAGAACAGCTAGATGAGGAAACAGCTGAAACCACGAATTTCAGGCTGCCACTGCACCCCAGCAGGAACTTCCAAACTGCCTGTCACAAGACATCAGCATTGTGCTCACTTTCTTTTCTATGGTAATTTCTCATTTTGCCTCTTTTCACCCTATTTGCACTTCATATGATCTCTAGCTGCAGCTGTGGAGCAGAAGTTCATGACATTAGTCTGATGCTGCCCTGTGAAGACACCATTGCACTGTGGTCACTCACCATTTCTTCTGTAACAAGTTCTGTCGGCTTTGCTGCCCTAACAGCCATGGCCTCTGCTCTGGAAGGTCCCATCCTCAGTGGATGTGGTTTTCAGGAAGGACAATGAGCAAGAAGAAATCCCCAGTTGAGAAAAACACTGGCAGAATTAGGTCTGCCTCAAAACCCACAGAATCTGTGGGTACCTACTCGGGTGGCTGCTCTAGGCTCTAGAACAGTACTCCAGTCTTAGAAAGCAAACTTTCAGTTAAGACCCACAGCCTTTAGTTTCAAATCTCTCAAGACTTGCCCATTTTAATAATAATCATTACACTTACTCCTTCAACCAAATATCCTGCATCACCTGGCCTTTACTACTACTGATGACCGGGACCTTACTTGAACACAGCGTAGTAAGAAAAAGGGAATTAATTCTTACAGCTCCACTCTGAAAATTGTAAGCAATGTCATCACTGTTGTGTTGTACACGAGGAAGATAAGGCAGATACACATGACAACTTGTTTTAAGTCACACAGCACTAGCCTTATCCTGATCTCTAGGGTAAGGTCTTGGTTCTGCTGAAATCAGCTGGAAAAGGATCACAATCAAAACTAGTTCTGACCAGAGACTTTGCATCACAAGGAGAATTGAAGATACAAAAGTCCATTAATAGAAAAACTCCCCCAAGAAAGCTAGTTATGCTTGTTTGTTTGTTTAAGAAGTTACCAATTCTTCACCCTTTTGCTACGTTCCACAAGCAGAAATCCCAAAGCAGTGAGAGCCCTTGGACCCAGTGTGCAGTCGAGCAGAAAAACAGTTGCTTCCTCACGGCTAGGTTGGAGACTGCACTACCACCATCAAACTTTGTTCCTGAAGAAGTTCAAACCAAGGTAAACAAGCAACATTCCTTGCAAGTTTTAGAATAAAAACTCCTTCACTTAGCTCTAGATCAGGTACCATGTGGCAGAGGAATGTCCATTACTGAAACCACAAGCTCTTATCATTTTAGGCTTGGCACTTTGCTAATCCATGTGGAGTTCTATAACCCTAATCAGTAATTTTACACTGCATACCCCAACTTCAGAAACCTTCCTCTTGTACTTGTGCTTCTGGTGCAGCCCTAAGCATGGTACAAATGGTTACAGCAGATTCCTTACCAGGAAAGCTTTTGGGCAGGCAGAAACACCCCCAAAGGGAATAAATATATTCAGAATGTTAGAGCCAGAAATACGTATTTTTTTTAAAAAAAGTTTTTCTTCTAGAGCCAAGAGCTGAAAACACAAATCACTCCACCTCTGCCTGCACCACCATCTCTTGGAATGGAAACAAAACTGGAAACCTGCTGACACAGAATCCTGCAGCACTGTGCAAAGCATAAAGCAGCCATTTCTGGAGCAGCTCACTCAGGGTATGGCGATCATCTGGAAAGAACTATTTAACCCTAGTCTCAAAAGTGACCTTTTCAGGTCGAAAGGCCACAGCTATCCCTCCCTGCTAAGATGCACAGAGATCTTTCTGTAGACGTAGATTTTCCATCCACCCTCACCCCTAGGAAGCCAGCTGGTTCCGATTTTTATTCCTTAGCTTGGATTTAAAAGAACAAAGAAAACCCTTTTCGAATTGCATAAACATACAAAACGTAATTTAACTTGGCACTGTAGTATTTAAGCCCAGCATGCAAAGAAACAGCCAAGGTCTCTCTGTCCTCTGTGTTTAGAAAGACTGAACTCCAAGCATCCATTTGTTTGAGTAACCAGATGTGCAGTAATGAACTAGCTGGCTTGTTCTGGAAGTGTTGTCTCAGTCACTTGGCTTTGTCCTATCACCAAGACTGGGGTATTAAATTGCCATGTTCAAGTCCCATAAAACAGCGTTGACTATTCCAACACACACAAGCTAATACCTTCTGATAGAACACTGACATAAGAGTCAACATCCAAGTGTTCACCTGTCCAACCACTTGTTTTGGGCAAAACTACAGGTATTTCTCAACAATATCCTATTCTTGGTACTGTCTTAAGCAAAATTTGAACTTCCATAGCTCTCATGCATGTCTGTTTGTTGCAATGCCTTCCAAAATTTTTCTCACAGGGAAAAAGAGCAGCAAATATTGGTAGCAAATCTAAGGTACCTAACTTTCCCTCGACTGATAATATTTTTAAGTAACAACAGTTCCTGGTGACCTTTCTTTCTGAGAATAAAGAAGGTGTAAGATTACTGAGCAGGGCAGGAGGGACCAGTTCCACAAGGGAGGTATCTCCCCGATAGATCCAGTGGCTGTTGCTGTGCTCATCACCAGCAGTGATGGGTGAACATCCACTGTTCAATGTCCATATTGCTCCATTAGGACAGACTGTGGCTTAGAAGAAAACATAAAAAGCTACATTTAGCTTACCATACAAAACTTGCAGTCTTCTGTAAGAACATCCTATCCAGCCATCCCCAGTGAACACTGGCTTCAGCTCTTAATATCACCATTCAGTAAAACTGGTTGATAAAATGTTATTAATGGTATTGTAGTGACGTGTTGAAGTAAGTGCCTTGGTTTTTGAAGGGGCTTTCTGTAGCTGAAAGTGCAGGAGGTCTTCAAAGGGGTCTACTTTATGTTCCTCAGTAAAAAAACCCCTGAAAACTATGTTCCACTGGAGTTCAAATCAAGTTGAGTTAGAATTACATTTCTTTCTGGAAGGACAAGTTAGCACAACTGGAAAAAAAATAATTACTTTCATTGGGTGAAAGCCAAGGGCAGGCACTGTCCAGTTCTAACTCTATGCCTGCTGAAATAAGTGTCCTCTTAGAAGAAACACCGTTCTGCCTTTGCTTAACAGCACAGCTGGCAAAAGCACCCTCAAAGCCAGATTTTGAAATTAAAACAGTGTCAGAACACGCAGACAATAGTCCTCCATCTTAGCTGCTGGGAACAAGGACTGAGACCAGATAAACTTGTTTTCCTTGTGATCACCAGCTCTATAAGAAGGCTGGCAGCTTCCTAGCATTAGTCAGTGAAAAGGTTCGTTCTCTATTTGGTTCTACAGCATAAAGCCTGGAGAGGTTGAACCAGAATGTCTTCTGAAGGCTTTCTTAAGGAAATGCAAACCATCGGTGAGAAGTTTCTCCTGAAGCTCCAGAAACTGCCAAAGGCTGACCCGGTGGAGATTGTGTCCTTTTGTGTGGTTCTTCTCTTTATTGGTGAGTTTATTGGTGGAGGCAAAGGGGTGTCAGAATGTCTCTTCTCTCCTACAGGGGCACCTTGTTCCTCAGTCTTTGTTGGTGGGTTGGTGGTGTTGACAGTTGTTTCCCAGTTTAATTTCAAAGTAATTTTTTAATACTCAGTGTGTATCTCTACATGCATGCAGAGCATGACAGGCAACAGTACAGATTTCTCCAAAGCTCTCATATTTAAGCATTAGTTTAAAGAGCAGTATTTTAACCATCCCAGAACTGCTGCAGTGTTTTCATGCATAGGAGATAGTTTATGACAAACAGCATTAGGGCATCTCATTGCCACTGAAGACAAAGTCTGAGACTCTGAGTGTCACTCCTGTGCTTAGTTCAGTGGAAGCCAGTAAGCTTCAGATGAGCCTTTTTATTCTCCTCTGGTAATGGCAAGATCCCTCCTGCTACTTTGTGTGGGGATGGCATGGAAGGAATAACACAAAGCTGCTTGATCAAGGGGCATGATGTTTAGACAATGAGGAAACAAGCAGGAAGGCAGGAAGGCCCTCCCTCTCAAAGAGGTGCACTTTGCTCCCAGCCAAAGGGAAGGGTGTGTATCCAGCCTGGACACTCCTCCCTGGGCTGGAATTCAGAAAGACACACCTGCTGCTTTGTTTTTTTCATACCTACAGCTGGTTCCCCACAGGTACAGTAACCTGGCAGCCCAGCTCCAGACTTGTAAGAAACACATGCACACACACATGCACGTTCATGTACTCTTCCGTGTTTTGCAAGATTAGACATTTCATCCTTTTCTATTCCAGATAAATGAACATATCCCTCCCAACACCAACCATTACATCTAGTGTAGAATAACAAGAAGTTAAGCCACTGCTTTGCAAAACAAAACTCTGTGTTTGAAGTGTCTATTTTCTCAAGGAGAAATAAAGCCAACCCCATCACAAATATCTATCTTCATTATAAAGAATACACTGCAAGCACTCCTCAGAAATGCAGCTGCCAGTTTGACTAACCAAGTTCTCTCAAGTGACCTCTAACACAACTATGGGGAGAGTTGGATCTCCATTCTTTTCCAGGCACACAGCTCTACTTAGTTGCTGCATGTCATCTCCAAAACAACAGTCCATTAGGCAGCTAAAGATATGCCCCCATATGGTTTCGTACACAGCTCTTAAGGTAATGAAATATCCAGTACTCCAGATTAACTGGGTAACTAATACAAGGGAGCAGGAACTTAGGAGAAGGGAGGTGGAGATATAGGGGAAAAAATGGCGAGAAACCAGGCTTGGTTCATTCTGCTGCTCACCAAACTTGGAGGAGACAATAGGGTTACTCTCCAGTGATTGCTCCTACATCATGAAACAATATCCTTTGCTTCTTTTACAGTTACTGTTCTGGTGCTCATGATCATTGCCTGCAGTTGCTGCTGCTATAGCTGTTGTGGCTGCGATGGACGTCCTGACCACAGACGTAGGAAGATCCAAGTCCGCCCAGTTGTCCATTCATGAAGTGCAACGAGAGGTGACACAACCTACCATCCAGGAAGTGCATGGACATCATGATTCAGTCCCATGGGAATGCCTTTCTACACTAGCTCACTGAAAATGGCAATAACAATATTCATTAATATGACTCAGAGGACCAGAAATCACAGCATGGAATTCCTTCTTTCTGTGACAGCCACTGCTGGGCTCCACAGTGTGACCAGAAAGGTAATGCTACCCTACCATCACTGTCTCTCTCTTCTGGGATGGGGTGGGGGTGCATGGACACATGCTGCTGAGAGAACAGACATGCTTTCCCAAAGACTGCTCTGCAGCTGGGCCAGCCAAAGATTCCCTTTGTAAGCACGGAGCCACAGACCAAAGGAAAGGAGAGAACACATACACTGCTGCATGCTAGGCAGCACCCACTCTTCTTCACAAGTGGTTAATCCAGGAGGAGGATGCTGGGTGCTATGAAAACCCACTGACATCACTGAGAGGTCCACATCTTGGATCAAGCCCAAATCTGCTCTCTAAAAGCCACCGGCAACAGACATGTTCAGCTGAGATATCTCCTAAAAGCAACAAACTGTGGCTCTTCTGATCCAGACGTGCCAGCTGAGGCTCTGAATACAGCTGGTAGCAAATGCTCCCTGTTTTGCTTCATCAGTGTTACAGTGATGTGAAATTGCCAAAGAGAAAAATCAGATGATGTGCAATACCCTTTGTAAATAGATGAAGGCAAAAGGGAAAAACTCACCAATGCTATGGCTCAATCTGATCCTTCTGCTGATGAATGTGCTCTCTCCCCACCGCCTGCGTGGTTCTGCTCTTCTGCTTACTGCAGGTGAACGGTCCTTACACAGCATGGGAGTTACCAGGGATGAACAAACCCCTACCCTTACTCGAGGGACCTGTCTGCCTGACTCCCTGCACTGTGTGCAGTTTGTTTTAGTGCCTGAGGTATGATTATCAGCATACACAAAGGCGTTTCAGAGGACAGACATGGTATGGTAACTGTTACTTCAGGGTACACATGCAGCAGCTGACAGTGGGCATTGTGACAAAGCAGAGCCAAGAATGGGCTGTATGACTGAAGCTAAGTGCAAATAAATCCCTTTTCCATGCTGCAGCCACTGTGTACATTTGGTTTACACTTCGGTGAACTTTAGAAAGGTATTTGTGTAAGTACAAGGCTATGGCACTGGCTGTGACTTTCCCAAGAGGGACAGCCAAATGGAGGCCCATCATACTGCACCTCATGCTGTCAGGCACTGGGGTCTTTCTTCCAGCACCAAATGTGAAACCAACCCCCTTCATGAGAAGGCACAGAAAGTTACATGCATATAGATAAGTCATCTTCTACCTTTGTATTCCAACTGCCAAGTGTAGAGGAGTCAAAGGGATGACACGTGTATATACCACAGCCAGCATCTAGCTAGAGAGAAAAGAGTGATCAAGTTTCTAACAGTGGGCTTTTAAATATTCTTCACATTTTAGAAAGGACAAAAAAAATAAAGAAAACTTTGTAAAGAAACCTCTTTTCTCTGATGCCTGCACCCAAGTCAGCAAAAAGTACAATACATCAGTAGCTTCTCATGTATTTAATGCACTTTAATTTTTGCAAAGAAACTCGATTTAGGAATTTTGCAGTTTTGTACTGGTGCACATTGGAATGTGCCTGCAGCCAGCAACAGAGACTAGTCTAAAAATGAAGAAAAAACAAATTCCTCAGACTACCAATGTTACTTTTAAATTTATAAAAACTTTCTGGCAGAAGATGAGGATGTTCCTTAGAAAGTAGTATTGGAGCCCCAACTTGACAGCTTCCAACAGACACACGAGTACTGCATGCACAGTGGCACTAAGACTAACAAAGCACTGGCCTTTGTTACACTGTCCCAAAGCTTTCACTCCCAACTGGTGTGTTAGGGGAGGATGAGCTTAACGTGGCATCAGTTTACTCTAACCAGCATTCAGAGATGACCTCTCTTTCAGATACATCTTTGCTATTTTCACATACAAACAAGTGACAGTCAAGGTGACGTAGGAAGTCTCACAACCCATTTTGCAGGGGACAGACTCAACAGATGTTTCTGTATCTAAATTGAGTCACAAGACCTGTGAAAGAACAGAGCTTATTTTCTTTCCTAGCCTGTGCTAGACAGTGCCAGCTACAGGAATTAACAGAATACCATTGAGAAATGCTTCGGCAGCGTGGAAGCAGCCTGTGCTAACAGTCAGAAGGAAGCGCAGCGGGCTGGAAACACACCAACAACTGGCAGGTTGCTGTCACTAGGATCAAGCTGCCAGGCCTTATCTCAACAGGAAAAGCTACAAATACATGTTTCCCAGTGGTGGTACAAGTTAAACCACTGACAGATACCAGGCGGGGAGACCAGAGAAACGGCTCCTGTCTTATCTCAGCCACTGTAAGTTCCTGAATTAGAAGCAGAGAATAAACACAGCACTGTTAAAAAAAGAGGAGGAGAGAAAATTAAGCAATTCTGTAATGAATTCAGATGGCTTTCTGGAGCAGAGGAACAGCCACCATGTAGAGGAGGGGTCCCTGGACCAATTTCTACATCCTTGTCTGGAACTCACAGGCCTAACATTCTGCTTTGTACCACTTTGTACCATTGCACTCTATTCCTGTGCTTGATATTTAGATATGCCAGTTGCTTGGCTGGGCTGGGTGAGGTCTGTTGCCTTCTTGCATGCAACAGATCAGGCTGGCCTGAAAAGTGCCCAGCAAATTCCCAGCTTACTGCAGCTCTTCAGTTTCTGTTGACTAGAAACATGCCAGTCTCTGGGTCCCTGCTCACCACTCACACAAACTTTTGTGGTTTTGGCTTTAATTCTTACCCACATAAAGGGACCTGGAACGCCCTGAGCACTAGTGAGGATGGATCTTCTCTGTCTCTAAAAAGCAGAGGCAGATCCAGAAAAGCACAGACTAAGGCAAGACTGCTCCAAACACAGCAACTCCTGAACGTGTGGTGAAAGCCTGAGTGAGCCTAGAAGGAATTGCATGGGAAAACAGTAACTTCAGTCCTGATGATACAAATGCTGAAATAGTTCATTTCCCTGAGGAACCTAAAGAGAGAGTGAGGTCAGCTTCTGCAGCAGAAGTGGTTGAAGTTTTACTGACAGCTTAATGGAATAGCTTCTATTCTGTAACATCATCCCTCTGGTTTCAAAGTGACTTGCTTGGCTTGTGAAAAACAGGATTCCTTTTACACACATCCAGCCTCACACACTACACTCTCCTTATTCTCCCCTCCCACCTCTCTCCATCACCATCCCTTTAGTCTGCTGCAGTTAGGAAAGCAAAAAGGAGTCCGTTTTATTGCAGCTAACAGCAGTGCAAGGCTCTGTGATGGGTTTATCCACCTAAACTATCATAACGAAGTTCAGACTGGAGGGCAGTCTTGTTCAGAGTCTGATTTTAGACATGGCAGTCTCCTAACAGAGCTTCCAATACAAGTCCAGGAAACAAAGCCACCATCTCTCCATCACCCACTACAGCCTTCCCCAGTCAGGGGACACAGTGGGCCTTTATAAGCACTGGAACAGGTGCATGAGTGGGTAAAGCCATGGAGTAAAAAGAATGTCTGAGCAACAGCTGAACTAGGTCTTTTTAACTAGTCCTTTGATTAGATTAGCCACACCTTTGCAGCAGAGTCAGCTGTTAATCATTCACTGCAGTGCAAACAGGCACCAAGGTGCAGTAAGGGGGTCCCTCACCACAGGCCAAGAGCTCTTAGAGTGGATGCAGAGGAGACATCAGAAGAAACATCTACTACAAACAGAACAGGTATTTATAAAACTGCATACAGCTCTCCTATTTCAGGAGGTTAACTGTGGTTAGCAAAAGAGACAGGAACTTTCTGCGGCGTACAGACATACAGGGTTTCTGCCTTTGGGTCTCCAGAACTAGTATCTGGTAGATACTGTCTAGGCTGCCTCCTTTTTGAAGGCAAAGGAAGCTATCCAGAACAGCTTTCATATCCTGTGTGCCTGTTGTTTAGGGACTGGGCATGGTGATCTGCCATCATTCCAGGAAACAAAGCATGAATTGAATGTATTTGGCTGCTGAGAAAGAAACAAAAGTTTCAGCAAACTGAAGTGTGAGCTTGTGCTCCTACTCAAGTGTGACTTGCTGGGGATGAAACACACTTTGTATGACTAATCCTCTTCCTTACAATATTCAGGATACAGACATGAGGGGCAGCAAGTCAGAAATTTTCAAAAATAACAAAGATTTCTTCCTGTATTATGTCTGCACAGTCATATGTGAGAGCAAGCGTGAGAAGTAATCCATCCTTTCACTTGAGAAGCAAGAAAGCTTTAATAAAACCACAAGATGCTCACAAAGAGATGCTTGATGTTCTTTAGAAAGCTGAGAGCCAGTCATTACGCAAAGTATCAGTAAAAGAGCAAGTGTGTCAAACCCACTGAGATCCCAGTTTAAATTATTCCTGGATCAAGTACTTTGTGGGAGAAAAACTTACACTTAGCATTATTAAAGCAAACTGTTAACAGGAGACCTTTTTTTACCTAACTAGCCTATTCTAAGCCTTATGGGAGCAACAAGTTGTATGTGAAGATCTTTATTTATTGTTAGTGGGGTTTTTTGTTTGTTTTTAGATAAGTGTTCATTTAATCTCCAGTGTTCACAGACTTTAAGTGCCCAACACCTTTTTAAAGATCTTTCCATTGGTATCGAGCAGCTTCTCCCACTGAATACCTGTCTCTCATGTATAGGCTGTACAGCTGACAGCCTGAACATGCTGGGAGAGACATTAGATTATTAAAAATATTAGGAAACTATTACTAAAATAAATCTCATATTGCCAAAGTCAGTAGCTTTCTTTTTTACATCTCTCTAGATCTGATCATGACACTGGCCTCAGCTATCTCTCTTCAGGTTTGTGCTCCCATTTCTGTGCAAGATTACTCTCCCTTTTGGAGAGGGATGCCTGCAGGCACAGACAGCACCTATGCCTGTAATGGTTTTGGGACTGTGGCTCAGAGCATGGAGAGGATACACCAACATCTGATACCATTCTTATCTACCTCCAGCAGGGTGGAAGCCAGCATGTCATCACTACAAGAGGTATCCTCAGTTCTGGAAGACCTAAAGAGACGGATTGTAACAAGTAACTGGGCTCTTGGAGGGCTAGTGGTGATTGGCACCTTCTGTCTTGTTTTTGTTGCTCTCCTCTTATTTGCTGCCATCTTTGGATGCTGCTCATCTCCAAGGCACAAACGGAGTGGTGCATAAACAGTGAAGCTGAGGTGCAGTACTTGGAGCCCTGCCCAGCTACAATATGATTGTGTTGTTCATAGAAAGTTTTCTCAGCTTCTCTCCCTGGGTGGTTATTTCTCCCCATGCAACTTTCCTGCATCAACAGCAACACACCAAGTTTTTCTTCAAGTCCACAGCAAACTCAATACGTAAGGCAATCTGTATTCAGAAACTGCATCACTAGCCACATACCAAAGTCAACTCATCTCTGCCTGATTTTCATCTTTCAAGCAAAACCACCAGTTAGAGGTGGCAAACAGTCAACCACCACCTAAAACTGATAAAGGTGTCTTTCACAGCTGCAGTTACATGAAGTTTTTTCCCATCTTGCAAATGGGCAACAGGAGACTGACCAGCAAAAGCTTTGTCTAAACCCACTCTCCAAAAGCAGCTTATACCATTGTTCTCATGTCATACTCAGACAATAGCCTAAATATACTATGCAAAACCTTGCCAGTATACAAGTCTGTCTTTGTTCTTACTTAGAACCTCACAAGGTCAGAGTTTCAGGTTTGCTTTCACCGTTTGGATAATGAATAGAACTGTATTAATTAAAAATGTAAAAAAGAAATGCAACGTGGCATTCGTTTAAATAGCATCTTAGTCTCCTGTACAGTTACAAGCAGGGAAGCCAGGCAGTGGTGCTGCAATATGTGTGGCATGGTATACAGTAGAAAGAATGTACCAAGCTGGGGGAGGGAAGAAAGAGTATGGGAGACACGTGATTTCTAATTAGGTCAGTGATATTCCCTTACAGAAATCTCTTATGTACCCAGGGAAATCCTATTTCCACTACTAATCACCTGAGCAAAGGAGAATGTTTTACCTCTGTCCTTGCTCAGTTATTGTCCCACTGCTGCAGTGCAACTCTAGAGAAGGTCCTCACCTCAGATAGCAGTCAGGCTCCTTACAGCATGCATGAAGTGGGAGATTCTGTAAGATGGTTATGTGGAGCCTAACTCATGGCCTTACTGGGACACCATCCTGGAATGTCCTGTGACTGCTTTTGGCTTGTGCAAGGTTAGTGATCCCAGTCCAGTTCTTATGGCACTGGTGTCCATTCTGAGAAACGACTGTCACGACTAACTCTGCTGATAACCAGCTTAAGAATCAAGGAGAAATAGATACCAAGACAAGGTTTCCTGAGGTCAACATTTAACCAGGTAGATACAGTTGCCTCCCAGATTCTACAAAACCCAGACACAAGCAGCCATCTCTCTGGCCAGTCTTGCCGCGAGCTGGTAACACACACCAGAAGGAGCAGAGCTGCTTATCCAACTAAGTGGATTAAACTCTTAGAGCAGGAAGCCTCCTAGGAGCTACTGCATAGAATCACCTTGACTCTGGGCAAAGAAGTGCTCCTACGAGTGCCCTGGGACTATTCATGTGCCATGCTTCAGTACAAACAAGAATCTCCCAGAGCAACCCCATAAAACCAGGATTGGTTTAGCAAACAGGACCACAAGGAGAGCACTCACTGAGGCATCAGAAAAGAAGGACATGTTAAAGTCACACTGAAAGAGTTGCCCTAGACACAGGTGTGAAAAATGAAACAAAATGCAGACTTGAAAGCAAGAGGCATGTTGACCATCTTCAGTTAGTGAACACGTACTGCTCTCTTACTGGCAAAATTATAGTTTTGATGTCTTATCCAGCATAGAATAACATTTAGTACAATTACAGCTTACAAGTCATGAACTAAGCCTGAACAATGCATGCTTTGGTTGCTAGCCTGCATTTAGATTGGGCACATCCATAATTTGAGCCTGTTTCTGAAACATTCTAAGCATCATAAGCTCCTTCTAAAGTCAATGAGAGTCACGGATATCCAGTACTCTGCAGAGTGGACCCCTGGAGATTTAGAGAAACATTCAATCTAAATGCTTCCATCCCATGCTGATTAGGCTGTCTGTTCCTCTCCTTCCAGGAGAGGTGATGTAGCGAAGGAGGAAAGAGTCAAAACAAAAGCAAATGCAACTATGCCAGCCCATCATCAAAGACAGAACACAGTAAAATCCATAGCCAGAGGAGTTAAACATCACCAAGTCACTTGGTCAGGCTCCAAAACCAACATCTCTGTTAACTCAGAGGTGGGAGTCAGTGGCAGATGTCTCAGGGACACCTTTGTCAGTTCAAACAGTAAAATATCAGGCGATTAATTCTGTATTTTCATTTTCCTTGACACACAAGATCTCAGCTGTAACAGTACCTTGGAAAAGATAATGGGATGCTTTCCCCAACATTTAACAGTGTTTGAAAGACACACACTCACCCCAGCTCCTCGCAGAAGTTCACAATGGCATCAAAAGCGGTCATCACAGCTTTGTCAGATTCTTTTAAGATACCTTTTTTTTCCTGAAAGTAGACAGGGACAATAACTATAGTCTTCAATTTAAATATAAATAGATAAAGAAACTCTAGTGAAGACCAAATCCGACCCTTCTGATCAATATGGCAAAGAGGTACAGACCACCATGTCTCTGCTCCACACCTCTGCTCACCCAGGTCCTGGGCTGGAACTGGATCTGGCAGCCTTTTCCCTTCCTGCTTCACTCCCTTATGCTGTCCCTTGAAATGGCTACAGACAGCTCTAGACCCAGAAAAACTCATTAAATCTTTGCATATTCAGAGGTCACTGTGGCAAGAGGCAAACCAGAGCAAAGGCAGAGTATCTACGTAGGTGGATACTACCCTGCAGATCTTACTTGGATGTTAGAGAGCTCCTTCTTAATCAGGAAGCTGACTTGATCCCGGTCATTCCTTGAGTAATAGAGGCGGCAGCAGGATGGCTTCCCATCTCTCCCAGCTCTGCCAGATTCCTGGTAATATCCAGCCATTGACTTAGCAATATTCCAATGGGCAACAAATCTGCATGTGATAAGACAACAGGAAACATAAGGTTTCTTAGATCACTGCATACATGATTGTGTTGTTTGTGGACATCCACAACAGTAAAAAATAGGGCAGCAAAATTATAAAAGACAGGATTTAGCAGAGCAAGGGATTTTGCACACAGAAATTTAAGTCCTCTTAACACATGAGACACAAAGAAAGCAGCAGAGCCATAAGAAAACAAATGCACTTGAACAACACGAGCAGGATATCACTCCAAATGGATGGAAAAGAATGAGCACGTGAATACCCCAAAACATGCATGCAATAATAGAGCTATGAAGAGCAAGTATAAGGTCATTGATTTAAGGAACTTGGGAGATTTTACCATAAAATACAGCATTAATCATAATTTAAAAAGTCCTATTTATTTTGTGCAACGTTACAGAACATAATTTGAAATACTTGATTTTAAAGACACTTCTTTGCCAACAAAAGCCTGCGTGGGAAATTCTGCCTTGCCAAGCTCACTTGTAGATGAGGGCATCCTTCCTAGCCAGCAAATACAACTATGAATCATTCTAACTGTATGTAATCTCCGAGGGAAGGTTTTCAACCCACCACTGTGAGACTGCTTTAAACCTGCTTGTACCTGAATATTCAGCAATTCAGCTTATGCCTGTGTTGAAAGGATTTTACAGTACAGTAACGCTGTACGTTTTAAATACCAGTCTGCCTCAAAGCCATTGTGTCCCAGGGGCAGGTATGATGCATATGGGTGTGGCAAAAGGGTAAATGACAAAAAAGCAAGTAAACATGTTTCTCCAAGCACAAACACTCCAGGAGCAGGCCAGGCAGGAAAAATCAGAGCCCTACACATTAAATCCCCATCAGGAAGTTTACTGAAGAAACTGATAAATAATCTATCTCTAACAAAACTGGATTAGCAGTGAAGAGAGGAGCAGATTCCATTGGAAAAAGGGATACCACCTCCTTTTTCCCTTTTGTCCAGAAGAGTCACCTCCAGAACTTGTTAGACCTGATCTTAGTTGATAACATTCACATGAATGCTTAGAACTCTACCAACACAGAAGGCTAAGCAGCAGGGCATTGTTGCCTGGGCTCAGGCATAATGTCCTTTCAAGTATTAAAAAACATCCTGGAAAGAGCCACTTTAACTCCATTCCTTGGAGTCATCCCTATTTTACTCTCAGTCAGCCCTATGCATTTCAGTTACTCTTTGCCTTTTTTAATGACCACTGAACTGAACAGGGCAGAGTGGTTTCAGCAGGCCATTAATTCATGCTGCTGTCCTAAGAGACTGCACCTGAGTTATCCCTCTACTACATGATCACAGCTTAATATGAACTCAGCACAGCTATATGGTGGTGCAGGAATTGTAACAACACAGAGCAGAAGTCCCAGAGGAACAGCAATTGAAAACATGTGCAAAGTTTCTGTCCTTGGAACAAAGCTGTATTTTTTTTGTCTGATTATTGCCATTTGTGAACTGCTATTTTTTCCCCCATTGCATTGCAAAAGGAGATGTCTAAAAAAAGCTGGCTCTGACTATTTTAGTAGAGGGTGTACAAATTATTTTAGGTGCAGACTTTTTTTCCTCACTGCTTTTTAACAGTAACTATTGCACTAGGAGAAATGAAAGGGACAGCTGTGATTGCATCAAGATGGCTCTTGGAAACCCTGGAGGGTGTGGCAAAAAAACAAGCATTCCTCTAATTTTCTTGGGTTTGAAGATGACTGGCAAAGAGGAGCTCTGGTGCCTTGTTTTTAGTTTCTTTACAGAACCCTTCCAGGTTTGTTTTTGCTGCTTCTAAGATAAAAAACCTCCAGCTCTGGTTTTGTGGGTTTTAGCAAATGTTCACCAGACATTTGAGACAGATGTATTCGGTAACAGAGAGACTGAGGTAACAGGCTGAAGCTTTCCCTTCCCACTGCTCGGGTTTCAGGCTCTGGTAGTGAACAACACTCAGCCTCACACACCTGACGTTTGCTTTGTCTACTCCCATTCCAAAACTGATGGTTGCAACAATAACAGGGATCTTCTCCTCCATCCATTCATTCTGAACTGAAGTCCTGTCAGCTGCCTTGAGTCCTGGGAAGGGAAAAATAAAGAAGGAAACAACAACAAATTAAAGAAAAAAATAAAAGAAACAAGAGGGTTTTCTTCTCCACTGCAAGGCAACCCCCTCACTGAAGCTGACTGATGTATACACTCCTCTCTGCCCATGTTTAGACTGGCCTATGATCAAGCAGAACTCAGCAACAGCTGTTTCTATTCCAAAGAGAAAAATTCAGATCCCTCCTGGGATAAAAGCAGTGATTATATTTAGGCCGTGCAAGATCCAACAAACCCAACAGTTCTGGAGTGAAGGGAATGTCATTCTGCTGAATGCCCCACACAGACCTGATGCGTGAGCATCAGACACATTGCAGATTGTGCCTAGAAAGCTGTTTTCTAGGGTGGTACAGTTCAGTTCTACCAGCTACTGAGAGATGCAGATGCAGCTTCCAATACCTGCGTGATATGCCTTGGCTTTCACTCCTCGGTAGCTCAATTCAATAGCCAGCTGGTCACACACGTCCCTCATCCTGCAGTACACAATGCCACAGCCAGAGTACACCTGGGCAGACAGGAGAGAAAGTCCATGACACTGCTGAAGCCAATCAACAAAGCTGCAGTCACAGTGGGGCAGAGACAGGGGGGGTGCCTAAAGCTCATCTCTTCTACAAGCTGATTTCCCATCAACCAAAAGATACTGCTGCAGCACAGAAGTAAATCAGACAAAAAGAGTTTCCTGACAAGTCCTACAAGGCCCAACATCGACCAAATATGGTCCCCCAGTCCTCTCCCAGTGGGCACATGGCAAGAAGCAGTCTCCCTCCTGTGCACAAAAACTCAGGTGCAGAGGCTATAACTGAGTTGCTAAGAGTTATTTTGGGAACTTGTGTTACAGCAGGAAATTCAATACAGCACTTCAAATGCTTCTGTTCACCCTTGTCACAGTAGAAGAGCAGAATACCATCAGACATACAATGATCACCTGGGACATGAGAAACCAAGACAGAAATGCTAGTTGCATATTCCTAATCCAGATTCTTTTAGACCAACCCCTTTCTGAGGACACCTCCAAAAGGAACGCAGCCTTCACATTCTACCTAGTTTAGAGGAACTAAAAAACATTCATGAGCACTTTCCTCCCTGGGACTTCCTTCTTCCCTGCCACAGACCTGTCGGAGCCATAGCAACCACTGGAAGGTCAATGACCATTAAGGTAGATATTGTTCAGTTTAGCCTTCTTCCCTAAATGTAAAGCCTACCCCAGTGCTGTTCTTCACTTCAAGCGCCTTCAGACAGAAATCCTTCAAGTTGGCGTATGGATCAGTCAAGAGCTCTTTGAACTGCACATCATAGAACAGGTTAGATCTGAAGCAAGGGGTCTTAAATGTGGACAGCGGCTGCTTTAGCTTAAGTGCTGCCACAATGTCCTCCTGGACCTGCTTGGTGGCAGTGGCAGTCAAGGCAACACAGGGTGTCTTGGGTATGCGAGTGCGCAAGGTGCCCAGCCGTAGGTAGTCAGGTCGGAAATCGTGTCCCCACTGGGAGACACAGTGAGCTTCATCGATTATCAGGTAGGACAAGAGGTTTCGCGACAGCAGAGAGTTCAGTGTAGGTTGGAAGGAAGAGGCGGCTGCCATCTCTGGGGTGATGTACAGGAGTTTTACTTGGGGCTTCTCACTTGCTAAGTCAGCCAGGACGGTCTTCTTTTCCTGGGCAGAAAGCTTGGAGTTCAGAGAACAAGCTTTGATCTTCAGAGCCAGCAAGTGATCCACCTGATCCTAGAGTAAATATGAGATTAAAATTAAATAAAAAGCAAACAGAAATAAAGAAAGTCACCATCACCAAGAAAGACGACTACGAAGATCAGGGTGAGGCCCCAACTTCCACCTCCAGGAACAAGTCTCAGGACAACATACACCTACAGTCTGGGTATTTAGAACTTCAACTCTAGATGCCTTTATTTTCAGCTGTGAGCATATCTGTCCAGCGCTTGCATCCAACTGCATTTTTGTGCATCCAGTCACTTCAAGACAGTCTTTTTGCCACTGGAGAACACCAGCAGGAATCTGTGCAGAATAACTCATCATAGCCACAGTGAGCTGAAACAAGCCACCAATGCATCTCAGGATTTACACTATCAAGTTGTCACAGATGGAAGATGAATACCAGCACCCTACAATAACAGAGTGCATTTCATTCCAAAATAACTAAAAGATGTTATAAACACAGCTGAGATAGGACTAAATACAAGGATCATGCAAATCACCACTGCAACAGAACCAAGTCTGGATGAGAATCATGCCATGAAAACCAAGAAGAAAACATGGCATCATGTCCAGACACATCCAGATGAACCTGGGGCACACAAATTCACCTCCCTACCCCTACACTGAGCTGCCCGCCTGCCCTTGACTAGCACACAACATTTCAGAAGACATGAATAGTCCTGAATGAACGGGTATCTCATTACTTCACTCAATATCTGGTTTCAGTGATTGATTTAATATCTGCTGGTTTTTGTTCACAAAGTCAGCTCTCAGCCTTCCCTATACACTGCAACATAACACGATCATCCCAGGCATAGCCACCCCATCTCTGGGCTTGATGAGAAGACCTCTGAAGATCCACTCCAGCTCTGTTCCTTAAGACTCATTGAGCCCATCTCAACCTATTTGTCACGCTGACACATTCTGCTTCACCTGCAAATCTTAGCAATCAGCCTCTTTTTAACATCCATTTCGGTGATAAAATATTGTCTGTGCCAGAGTTTCATCAGCAATCCTCACACTTGGAACAAATTCACTGTTTATAACACCTTTATGAGATGTATCACCAAGCCCACTCTTAATTCTTAATGTGCATTACATTGAGACTGTAAAGGAGTTAAAAAAAAATAAAAATCCATAAAAACCACAATCCAAAACCACAGCCTACAACACCGGGTATTGTGCAATGCTAAGCAGATGCTTTACAGAAGCTTAAGCAGTGCTACAGCTGCTCCTACAGGGAGATGTTCCTCCCAACAGATGATGAAACAGTAGAAAAGGCAAAATACAGAAAAAAAAAAAAAGGCCTCACAGATGAAAGTGCACCAGGAGCAGCTCTGCTAAACCAGCTCCTTCCCATGCCAGAAAGACTGACTGCAACAAACAGACATTCTGATGCAGAGCAAACTGAGCTTTCAAAGGCAACTTCATCACTCCTGGAGTTACTACTTTATAGGTAAAATGGCAGTTTTTCTTCTGGGGAAAGCTCCAGTTTGGTCCATTTGAGGTACTCTGCTTTGCTGCTTCTGTATTCACACTGGAGGTAAAAGACAACTGGAGAAAATGGAGAAAGGCTCAGTTATAAAAAAAAAACAGGTTATTGTTAAAGAAGAAAAACCTCCTTTTAGAGAACTGCATAGCATCATACTGGAATTGCTCTGCTCTGCAGCTAAGCTGCAATCTCTTCACCTATCACCAGTGTAAGGAGAACACTCCGAGACTTCAAGAGAATGCAGAGGCAGGCCAACAGCAGGGACTTGTGGACAGAAAGCCAAGAGGCAGCTGTGCCTCCAGCATCTCCCAACCCCCTTCACTGCTTTTCCACAGCTAAGAGACAGTTACCTGGATCAGTGCAATCAGAGGTGAAATGACAATGGTGATGCCCACTGCCAGAACTGCAGGAAGCTGGTAGCACAAGGATTTCCCTGCCCCTGTGGGCATGCATACAAAGACATCCTTCTCGCCTGCAAAGACAACAGAAGAAAGCTCAAGGCCACTGAGTGGTGACAAGTTCCCAGGGCTCTGGAGGGGTGGGCATCACAAAGGTTTGTGATCTGTGAGAAGCAGGATATGTGTGTGTGGCATGCCAACAAGACACTTCATTTTACGTTCTAAAAGCACAGCAATACTTTGCATGCCTGCAATGGTTTCCTTCAAAGAATCTCTGATTGCTTTGTAAACATTTAGAAACAGCCTTACAAAGTACCAGAAGATACACAGAAACCAAGACAAAGAGAAGTTAAACAAGTTTTCTGTGCTAATCATCTTCAGGACAAGCTGCTTTCACTCTTCTTACAGACCTCCAGCTCCCAAATTACCAGCCCCATGACAGAACTTTACCACATCCTCTTAAAGCTTATCCCAGAAAGGTACCTCAGAAGGGTTAGAAATCCCAACCACGTAGATAATATCATGCAGTTAGTAACTGTCACTGCACTAAGGAGGATCCAGTTCACACCAGGGAGATGCCAGTGCATGCAGAGACACACTGCTGGCAGAACACCACTCTTGGCTGCTCTGTTGTCAACAATACATCTGAGAAGCTGCTGTAACTATACCCTGAGTGCTGAGTTTGACACTGTTCTGATCTGCACTGTGAGGCACGTGTGAGCTGCCTGTCCAGCCAGCAGCAGGATGGTGGGGGACATGTAACCACCAGCAAAATCCTGTTTTGATAATTAGTGTGTAATTCAGAGCACAGATATAAACGATGCCAGGAGAACAAGAGTTCTGCTGCTATCAGCTCCAACAATGTCTACAACGTTTACTCTGAAAATGTATGAATGTAAACAGTTTTGACCTCATCTGACCATAGACATGGTGGCAGATGCCACCAGCAAGACTGTACCTCACAGTTTCCTATTTTCTGGTTGATGCAATAACAGGGTTACAAACAAACACAAGGGGGAACAGGCAGGGCAGAGCCATGCTCAGGTATCTTGTGTGCAGCTCCTGCTCCTGTGCCACTAAAATGATCTCAGCACAGAGCCCCAGGAGGGCTGGATGGTCCAGGTGACACATCTTCTCAAAGCAGGTGTGATAACAGCTCCTGCAGCATCACTCTGGCAGGAAGATGGAAAACCAGACGTGTTTCACATCCTCCTGATGCTGAGCCTCACCTCTTGCCACAGCCATGGTCGCGCTTTCCTGCAGGGAAGTCTTGAAGGACTCAAACCCGAAGACCTTCCGCAGTGTTTTCCTGACCCTGCCTTCCAGGCCGGGCCGAGCCTCGCTGCTCATCTTGGCGGAGCTGTGAACAGTGACAGGAACCCACGCTGAGCCCCAGTGCCACCCCCTCCCCTGGCACAGCCCGGCCCCGGCTCCCTGCCACCTGTGCGACCCCCCCATGGCTCCCTACCAGG
>VZRW01014087.1:384485-424348 GCA_013398125.1 Aegotheles bennettii
ACCAGGCTCCCGTCATTTTTTTAACCCCCCCCACCCCAAGGATGCTGGAGGGGACCCCGGTATCGTCTGTGCCGAGGCCTCGGCACAGGCCGGGCCCAGCTGAGGGGGGGAATGGGGGGGCCCTCACTGCCCCCCCCCGTGAGCGAAGAGGGCGGAGGGGGCGGGGGGAGCAGCCTGGGGCCCTCCTCTGTCCCCAGGGGCTGGATCCTTCCACCGCCTCACGCCCGGCCCCGGCCGGACCCCCCTGCCCTCGCACCGGCTCCGGGCCCGGCTCCCGCAGGCGCTGCCGCGGCGCCGCGTGATGACGTAAGCAGCTCTTAAAGGGCCCGCGCCCCCCGCTCCGAACGGGCCGCGCACCTTTTATCCCTCTCTCCTTCCCCCCACAACACCGCTCCGCCTCGCCGGGGGTTTCTCCTGCCCCCGGGGGTTTCTCCTGCCCCCGGGGGTTTCTCCCCCCGCCGGACCCGGGCGCCGCCGCCCCCCCGGGGTAACGCGAGCGCGCGGGAGGCGGAAGCCGGAGGGCGGCGTTGCTATAGCGACCGCGCTGTGCGCGTCATCCCCGCGCGCCGGAAGTGGCCGCGGCGGGGGCGGAAGATGGCGGCGGCGAAGCGGAGCGTCCTGTCCTCCTTGGCCGTTTATGCCGAGGATTCGGACCCGGAGTCGGACAGCGAGGCCGGGACGGCGGGAAGCGANCGGCCCGCCGCCTGCCCCTGGCTGACAGGGACTCGCTGTCACCTCCCCTGGGCCCATGGTTTTCTTCTTCCCTTCCTGTTTAGGAGAGAAAGGAGGCCTGGTCTCGGTTGGGTACGGAGAGGACGACTTCTCCCGCTTGGAGGGGGATGAGGACGGGTACGAGGAGGAGGATGATGACAACAGCAGGCAGTCAGTAAGTGTCTGCTCCGAGAGCTCCCCCTGGTACCCTTCACACATTGCAGGGGCTTTTCTCTCTCCAGAGAAAGCCCCTGAGTGGCAACCCATGATGGAACCTGGAATATCTGACTCCTGGTGTGGGTTTCAGCACTTTCCAAACACTTCTGCTCACTCTGCTTTCAAGTAGAAAGCATTTGTGTTGGATACCATTACATCCTGCCACAGCACGTGTTGCTTGTGTTGGTGCCATTTGACTCTTTTATGAGAGAAAAGCTGGCACAAGTCAACAGCCACACTACATGAGAATTATTCCATAAGTGTAGTTGATGTATATGAGCACCTTGCAAGAGGAGCACACTGTTGCATGGTCAGCTGGGGGGGTAAAAAGAATGAAGTCCTGTGATGTCTGAAGTTATTCTGTTGTGTATAACACAACCCACTCACTACATCAGGCTACCTTGATGTAACAGTGTCCTGTCTAGATGTGAGTGGCTTTTGTTTGTCATAGGTGCATGGCATGTGTGTAACATCACCTGAATACTGAGATAGCTGATGTGCTGTGAGACAGGGTATGTAGCTCACTGCCTGTGAGTGCAGCTATAACACACAAAAGGATATATGGTTTATATGATTCTGTCAGGTGTCTGTATGAGCAAAACAATAAATTTTGGGGCAGTGAGGTGAGGGGGAGGTTCTTGTCTCCTTTCTTTCTCAGCAGCCTTTTGCTTACGACCACATTAAGAATGTGTCATCTTGTCCCTGTTTTAGTTCTTTCCTCCACTTTTAGCCAAAAAAACAGGGCTGTGTTACTATCCTTTCCTCATTGAGATCAACTTTGTGTGCATTAGCTCAGTCTCTATGAGATGCTCACTGTTTCTGCCACCTGTTTTCCCCAGTAGCAGCCAAGAAATCTGTCAGTCTCTTGTTCTTGCTCATTAGAGCAGTTGCTAATTAGAGAAGGTGCAAGCAATAGCATTCAGGGTCTGCCCCGGCATCTGGCTTAGCAAAGTAATGAAGCTTCTTTGCTGTTTTAGTGGTTCTTCTTTTTATATCCAGAACTTCTAGACTGTCCTAGGTTAAAGAAGGTGGTGGCTGTGACCCAGGTGCTTGTCACAGTCAGCTGTGTTTAGTCAGCATTGACAAGTGGGCAGGTAAATGGAGCAGCCTCTGTTGCACACAGGATTTTCAGTGCAGATGGCAACTGTCCCATCGTCTGGGAGGGCCAAGTTGCTGTTCAAGTGATCGTGTCACTCTGATACCACCCAGTAGATCTTGGGCAGGTCACACTGGGGGCCTTCACTCTGCTCTTGTTGCAGGAGAGCAGTGCTTGGTTTTCTGTATTCTTTGACCAGAGTTAAGAGCTTCCTTGGTAGTGCTTGTTCTTGTAGCTTATATTGGTTAGGAGTTGTTTTTAGAAAGCAGTGCGAGTTGGACTTGGGTTGTCCTGGGCTTTTATCTAAACAACTCTGTGCTTGTATTATCTACTTTAACAGTGACTGAAAAGTCTCTGGTTTTTTTTTTGTTTTTTTTTCAAAGGCAGTTCTTGGTAATGCTGCTTTGTTGATGTTGTTTCAGTGATATCCCCTGCTAGGTTAGGAGGTTTTGGGAGCTGTTTCAGTTACCTGTCTGTAACACGAATGATTCAACCCGCTGTTGCTTCGTTGAAAATGACCTATCTTTATGATATAGTTGGGGCTGTGGAGGGGAGAGGAATCTCATCTGTGATAAACACCAAGTTACTTGGTACTATGGCTCTTTTTTAGTTACAAGTTTACTGTTCTTAGGCTGAATTATTGACATATGTGCATCTTTCAGAAGGGTAAGCTGGAGAGTAGCTGAAGTTGAAGGAGTTTGATGTCTCACTTCTGTGGGATAGGCATGCTAATTCAGGCAATTAAAACTTACTGATATTATTGTGTGGTCAGTCTCTAGCTTGCTTTGCCAGAATTTGCTCATGTGCCAATACTCTGAGATGGGCATTTCGTTGCAAACTCTTCCTTTCTGTGGTATGGAATCATCTCACTTCTTTTTTGTTCTTTTTTGAAGCTGAAACATCAAATTCTTGTTTAGGGGCAAAGGTTAAAATTTGTGGCAAAGTTTGGAGGAAAAACCATTCTACTGGGTTGTGTGAGCATGAAAAACATTTTCTGATCCTCAGATTGATTTTTGAACCTGGAGTATGTATTTATGTCTAGAAACACGGGTAACTCTGGGATCCCAGTGAAGGAGCTCACAGGGCAGGGGAGCAGTGGGCTAACCTATCAGCTGGAACCAAAGCTTCTCTCGTGGTGTAGGATTTTACGTTAGGCTGAGTTCAGTATTCTAAGCTCTCAAGGGGCAGAATTTTGCTCAGTTCTTTGGTTTATTTCTGGGTAGAAATAAAAACTGAATGGAGTCTGTTATCTAAAGCACTGAAATTTGTCAGTCATTCCCTTCCCTGCAAGCTCACGTCACCTACAAATGGGGCTCCGAGAGTGCTACAGATGAGAAAGATGCGGGGTCTGCTGCCATCACTGGATCTTTGGAACTTGGTGGTAGGCCAGAGCCTCACCAAGCCTGCATGTTCTGTGGGATGGCAGGCCAGCTGTGTGTCCTCTGTGCGTTGCTGGTGTATGCTTGGGAGTGTAATAGGTCTTGCACATGCTGCTTTTTCTGTAAGTACTGCGAAACTGGGGCAAGTGCAAAAAGCAAAAAGCCCCCCTGCCAACTGGAGGAGACAGAATTATCCACTGACAAATGATTTTTTCCTCGTTCTGTTACTTCTTATTGTCTAGTTCTGAGCATTTGGGAGCTGCATGGGTTTTGTGGGGGACATCTGCTACTAAGTGGTGCTTTTGCTTAAAATAAAAAAAAACCAAAACCACACAAACACTTCTTTCCCTGACTGTAGGACTTGTTTTCTGGTCATGAGTGGGTGGGTCAAAACTACCTTCCATGGAAAGGGTCTTGGACTACTGCTGGGCTGCTGAATGTGAGCCCTTTGCTGTAAGTGCAGTTACTTGCCAAGCCTGCTCTTTAAGCTTAATCCTGTAAATTCTTGTCTTGTAGGAAGATGACGATTCAGAGACTGAAAAACCTGAGGCTGGTGACCTAAAGGTATTTGAAAGTGTGGTGGTGTGGTGGGGGGGGAAGTTCAGTGCAAGAGGAATAAGTCTTAACAGCATGGCTTGGTGTTTGTTTGTGATCTCCTGTAGCTAGTTTCATACTTTCCTTTTTATAGCTCTAACGTGTTTTTCTGACTTTAGTTCTGGCTTCTGCCAAAGGTAGTTAAACAGTTGGGCTATGGGCCAAGCCACCGTGAAGATCTGCATTCATCAACTTAGTTGCCTTGTGCAGTAGATCTGAGGTGGGTTTTCTGACAGCACCTCACCTGTTTTGTAGTGATCTGGCAAAGAGAGAAAGAACAAAACTAGACTAGAGTAGTAGCTCTGGTCTGAGCAATGATGCATTACAGACATCTTACAACTGAATTGTGTGGCTGCTGCTTTAATATGTTGCTGACGTTTCCTGTTGGCTTCTTTAAAAAGCCTCTTGATTTCAGTAGGTTCTGTGTGCTACCATCCAGGTGTGTTTTGCCCTGCTCAAGCAGAGCCACACATGGCCATGGAGCAGTGTTTCAGCTTGGAGCTGGGGGAAGCAAAGAAAAACTGAGTGTATTCAAAGCATTTGGTATCTTGGGTGCACTCTGCAGTAGGAACCCTGCAAGAACTGAAAATGTATATTAAAGTTAAACTTTTTTTTTTTAAAAAAAGAAAAGTAGGATGTAATTCCTGCCATCCTTGTATGGCATGAAAGTGAGGATATGAGAAGAACAGCAGGTAGGCAAGTCTGAACTTCAGCAATTTCAGACTTCCATGTGATTCTTAGTAAATGTCTTCCTACAGGAGTGAAAAAGGGAATAGCCTCATCTAGCCTTTTGGGGTTTTTTGGGTTCTAAATAGCCAGCTGGCACTTGGGAGAGAGGTAGTAGCACACATTGCTATGCAGCATAATGCAGGGCAGCCAGCCCAGTGCTGTGCTGTAGTAGAGCAGGCGTGTGGCTGTATGGCATTCTGTGGGGCACCAACAGAGTTGCACTAGGCATGCTGTTAAGAAATTCACTCAGGATGGGGGGAGATGGAACACCACTGTAAAAGTACTTGGAGTAGTTGCAAATGTTTTCTATCCCCCTTTTCCACCAAGTGGCAGTGTTCTTCTTCCTCATTGCTTTAAGCTTTCAATATCTATGACAGCTAGTGAGTAAGTTGTAGTTACTGTGTGACAGAAAGTGAGACACTTGATGATAAGTTTCTAACACTTTTGGATAACTTTGTTTTGTCCCAGCTGAGTCCTGTAGCTGCTCTTTCAATTTCATTGTAAGACATCACAGACCTGGAAACAGGTATAAGTAGATTTGAAGGTCTCTTCCAACCTTAATGATTCTATGATTCTCTAACACCAGCTCTTTATGTATGGCTAGGGGTCTTCCAGGGTCTGAGTCTAATTGTACACAGAAGGTAAATCCTTTAAAATGCATGCATGAGGTAAAACCATTACAATTCAGCAGTTAATCGTAGTCTATTCAAGCCCTGAAATACATTCAACATTTTCTTTTTAGTGTTTGCCTCTTTGTGCATATGGTGAATGAACTACTTTGGGATTATGTCTTGAATAATTGACCAGGACACTTGATCTAGTTTGTGTGGAGAAGGAATTCCCCTGTTGCTGGTGCATCCTGTAGTTTGGCCTCATTCTGCATTTGGACAGCACCAGACACAAAACCTCCAGAAAGTTCAGTTTGTGTCAGTTGTGGGTGTAGACTTAGACTGAAAGTGGGGAATGATATCAAAACTGTCTGGTAAAGGGGTGGTGTGGAGAGTGGAATTTGGAGCCTGCCTCAAATAGCCCCAATAGGGAGATGATTTTTCTACCCCGCCCTCAGGTTTTTGTCTGGATTCCAGGGAGTATGCCCTTGTTGATCTTGACTGATCATCTGAAAGCGTTCTTCCAGATCAGACTTGGGGTACAGAGCATTCTCTGTTACCAAACACCTGTGAACTGGTCCCACACACTGTGTGCTTACAGCAGAAAGCAGAATCCTCTTCAAGTAGCAAAGTCTGATACCTTGCATCCCGTGAGTGCATTTTGAAGTGCTTCAGGGACTTGTGGAAACTGGGAGATTCAATTCTAGGTAAAATTAATTCCTCTTCCAGATTTCACTCCAGGAGGATGTGCTCTCAGGCTCTGGAGTGGGACATGTTTGTTAGGGACCAAAATCACTTTGGGGGTCCCTGGTTAGAAGTGAGCAGTCACACTTTGCAAACAAGCATCTATCTTGGAGGCCCTTTAGAAACAAAACCTGCTTCGAAGGGAAAAGAAATGGTCAACAAAAGCTGTTGCTGAAGGTGTGTTAAATATGGAATCCCACAGTCTGGATGGGTTCTTTATGTCTCTTCCTCAGATAATGGGGTTGTGGGTACAAAACAAAGGATGTTGTGGAAGTGGGTGTGAAGTTTGGTGTTCTGCTGGCATTGGTTTGGAATGAGGAGGGTTAATGGGCTGTGCAGAGCACACAAGTGGCTTGGGCTCCTGCCAGCAGCTGGTTATGGTTACAGCCTTGATGCAGTAAGGAGATACAAGCCTCCAGAGCTCACTAAATGGACCAGCCCTGCAGGAAGAAGGAAAATGAACCTCAAATGGAATATTGACCTTGTACGCCAGGTCTCACCTGAGGGGTTCTGTGCTCCATATTGTAGGGCTGGATGAGTAACAGGTTGCAAGCGTGGATCAAGGACAGAGCCCAGCCCTGCAGCTCGGCTCACTGGGGTTTTCACAGGGGGAAATCATTAACTCCAGAGCCTTGATTGTGGTATCAGGACTAGCCCCTGTGGTAAGGCTGATAAATATTGCCACTCCCTTGGCAAGTGAATGCCTGACACGTGGTAACAGTTTTTCAAAGCAGGTGGCTACTTTGATGTTTTCTTTTTCTGTTGCTTTTTTTTAAGGGTCCCCTCTGTAGCCTTGTAACACTGTATGGAGAGACAGCCAAGCTGGGGGTCTAGCAGAAGGGTGTCAAAATTCCAGAGAGACACTATATTTTGAAGTACCACCTCTTGATAATCATCAACTCTTTATTATGTTTAGCTTTTATTGATCCAGTGTACCTATAAAGTCATTTCACTGTGTTGTGATGCGTAGGTATGTACTAATAGTTAGAGGCTTTTGATTGCAGTATTTTTTTATCTTGCCTGCCAATTAACATGTTTGTTTAAATACCAAAATTATCTCGAATTAAAGTGAAAACGGTAAGAGCTAAGAGCCAGTAACCGGGGGTGTGTGCAGTAATGTAATCACTGTAATTAACTCTTATTTTGATAAGGCGTATTAATGTTTCTGAATTCTGCATGCCAGATACTCAAAAGATGCCTGAGCCTGCTCGGTGACTTTCACCTCAACTATAACTGTTTTGCTCTGAAGAAAGGGAAAAAGTGCGTTTGGGAAAAATTATATTATTAAAGCACTGCTGTTCCTTTTGGGTGTTCTGCAGCAAGCTGCACGCTTTAAAAAATAATTTGAATCTCTTCCTATGGTGGTGGTAAATTGTGAAGGTTGCTTAAGGAGTACCAAGCCTTGATGCTTTTGGCTGTTTAGAGGTAGTCTTAAAAATTCTACTTAGAATATGTTAAAGATCATATAACTGAAGAATGTGTATTAAAACAGCTGTTCCACCCCAAACCAGTGCACTCTGCGATGGCTGAGGTGCCCGTGTATTAGTCTTGCAGTGGCTGGATCTGGTAGGCTGTAACTGGTTTGTAAATGTGTTGTAGAAAGACACTCCCAATGCCTCATCAGAAACAAAAAAACATAAATTACATTCTTTTCTTTCTAGTCCTTCCCCCCTGCTTGCCTTTTTGATGCTATCTGGGTTAGCATTGGCGTCTGATGGGCAGAACTGGTGAAGGAGCAGCTGTATTTTTAAAATGGCCTTGTGTACTGCCTGGCTGTGCTGTCTGCCTCAATGAAATCACTTGCAAAGCCTGAGCTGTGCAGTTCACAGGGCTGGGGTTGAGGTTGGATCTCCAGTATTTTGTCTCCTGCTCCTTCCTCTGCCTATGAGCACAACCTGCAGGTGCCTGTGATAAGCGCTGCAGTCTCGGATTCATCTTTTTCTGTTTTCTAGCTTCTTTTTAATATAATTGTGTAAAATATTGTGTGTGTTTGCAACTCTACCTATTTTCCCCTCGTTTTAGGTCTGTCATGCTGTTTTCCAGGGCTCTGTTGAGAGAACCAGGGAGTTTTGCAGCTCAGCAGTCAGCATTACCTGCGGAGAGCCTTTAGGGGGAGCAGAACTAACTCAGCTCCTCGTGCTGCCCCCTGCACGATTGCAGTGAGTGCTCAGACGTTAGAACAGCTGATACCTGGTTCCCATTTTTTAACTACTCAACTGTGGTTGAGCTTAGTTATTGCCAGAGAATATCAGCAGTGGTTAAACAGCTTTGCATGCAGGAAACAAAACAGCATTTGGCATCTTTGATTATTTTGCCCCTTGTCCCATGTACTTCTGTTTCTCCAGCTCTGCCTGCCTGAGAGCGAGAGAGATCACAGCGTTGTTGGTCTCTGGAGCTGGTTTACCTGCTTTACAGCCTCTGGCTTCAGTCCAGCTCTTGAGCTGTTTGGGAGATGAGACATGTCCATGGACATGCTTGCTTCTTCCTCCCCGCCAGGCATACATGCTGCGGCAGACTCTTTGCTCCCTGCAGTACTAAATACCAAAGATTATTGACACAGGTGTGGCTTGCCTTTCTCCAAAGGAAGAGCCAGGCTTTTTCTGTTTGTCTTTAAACTTGAAGAAAAGTCCTTTCTAGAGCTGCTTCCCCTTGCATATTTCACCTGATAGAGGTCTGAGTTCTTCAAGTCCAGTTCTGTTGTTGCAGCTATTGCTGTCTGTACTGAAATAGGCTGTTGTGAATTTGCATGTCGGTGCATGTCAGAGTGAGAGTCTGAGCAGTCAGCACAGATGGAGGATTGCCTCAAATACCAACAAATATCTGAAAATAGCTTCTTCCAGCTTCCCTGTCTGGGCACAGAAGGAACAAGATGGAATCCATTCATGGAAGAACACATATCCTGATAAGCATACTTGGTTTTACACGTTGCCTCTACACCAAACTGTGAAGAAGAATTTTTAGTACTATATACTGGGGAAGAAAGCTTGTGCACGAAGTTAATTTTGTCAGCTCTTCTGAGCCTTTCCTTTGCTGCTGTGAGGCTTAATATCTCTCACAGCCCAGCTTCACCTTCTACTTGATTTTCCACTGCAATAATCTGTAAAAAAATAAAACCATCAAAGAAGCTTGACACCTCCAGCCGTGTCATGTGGTGCTGATGCTTCACCTCTGAATTCCTGTTTCACTGTAGGAAGCAAAAGTGACTTGAAAACAGAATTTAGGGGCTCTGCAGAGCACAATGCCTTCAGGTGTCTGTGCTGTGGAGAGGCTATACTCTGGTCTTGTAAACCACGTGCACAGTGTGATCTGCAGATGTTGGAGGGGCCCTGGCATCAGGGGTGGAGAAGCAGGGAGAGCAGGCAAGCAATTAAAGGAGGTAACTTTGGGACCAGGCTGCCATCAGAAGGCAGATGTTATTCACTGAACCTCCACTTGGAAAGCAAGAGTTCTGGCATGGAGTTCCTTGACTGGAAATGACTTCTAACAAATAATCTTTGTCAAATATTGAGATAACATATGTCAGGTGAATGGAATCAAGTTTCAAAGAAGCTCTTTAAAGGCTTTTATGATATGAATGGTTCCCTTCTAAAACATTTTCTCACTGAAATGTTTTGCCAGATCCTGGATGGGGTTTTTCAGGTTTTTTTTTCAATGAAATTGAAATGAAATGAAGGTAGATTTTTAGACTTAATTTTGCTGAAAAAGTAAAAGGAGTGTCAGGTACACAGGTTCTTTGTTTTGATAAGATGCTTAAGGAATGTCTTGGGAGTTGACTCTTTCCTGACTTCTTCTTCCTTCCCTTCTTGTCCTTGAGGGTAGTATCTCAAAATAGGTAAGTTTATACAGACTGTACGTAAGTGTCACTCAATGTTGGATGTTTTTCTTACAGGTGGCTTATTTCTGAGCTGCTGTGCTTCTCTTACTACCTAGATCATGGTCCCTACAGTTTTTTTTAGTTAAATTTCTTACCCTGTACTGGGCACTTTGCCTGGAGCTATGTATTGGAGCTGGCAAACAGGATATGGCTGTAGGAAATGGGCTTATTTCAAGCTTTCTCTTGGGATTCTCCTCTCACAATACAAGAAAAACGAGGGGGAGGAGGAATAAAAGCATGGTACTTCTGTTCCCTTGCTTTCTCTTCCCCAGATTGAGTACATGTGACATGCACTCTGTTTGCTGCCCTCAGCCCACCAATATCAGGCAGATCAGAAATGAAACAGTTCTTGTCACGCACTTTTAATAATAAAAGAGAAGTTTCTGGTGTTCTGTTCCCATAAACACTTCTGATATTTCTAGAAAAGCAAGAACATAATTGCTAGCATGTTCCTTTAAAAAAATGAAAGAGAAAAAAAGCAGGAAAAAAGCACCTGAGAGAAAATGTGGAGAGATCTTTCTTTTGCTGCCTGCACATAACCATTTCACCCATTTGCTCTGGCCAGGCCATTTTCACTATCAGCTTAGATAACTCTTCTAACAATTTATGCTAAGTTATGGAGTTTCTTTCCGTCATACTCAGCCAAATGAAGCTGTTGATACGTTAGCACTACAGGAGATAGTCTGAATTGTGGAGAGGAGGAAAAATTACTTATCGCTGGCACTTGCTCAGATGAGAGAAATCCACTGTACCTATTGCAGCAGCAGGTCCACTGGCTACTAGTGAAAGGGCTACCCTGAAAAATTCTCTGCATTATCTTCAAACTAATCCAGTAGCATGACAACAGTGTGACTGGTCTGTACATTTTGTGGCTGTCGGTTTCAATTGGTGTTAAATTTCTTCATGTGCAAGCAATCGAGTGAAGCAGTTGGGGGAGAGAAGAAATTCTGCAATGAGGGAGCATTCTCTCTGGGGAGAAAAAAAAAGAGAAAATGTTGAGGGGCACAGCCAGAACTTCCTGGGTGCTTTTTTAAATACTAACTGGAAGCCGGTGGAAAATGAAGCTGTAGGGCTAAGTTGGCAGCAAGTCTGGGAATGCAGTCGAGCGGTGGCAAATCTGGCATCAACTTCTCCACTTGTTATGATTTGCATCTTATTTAAAGCAATCAACAGACATTTCTGGGTTTGTATCATTTTTGCCTCCCTGTTCAACCATTTCTTGTAGTTCAAAGCATACCTGCAGTCACATATGCAACTGCTTCTGCAAAAACTGATGGATGAACTTGTGCCTGTTGGTGACAGCTAATGCCAACAGTTATGTTCAATATGAGCTTTGTACTGGATTTATAGATCTTGTTTCAGGAAGGATTTAGCGAGCCTTGTTGTCAGTCAGTCCATTCTTTCCATTAAATAAAGCTGTTCTGGGCAAGCCTTTCCAAACTGGAATTCATTGGTCTCGGATTCATATTGTTTCTGCTTCCTTCCTTTAATCTGTTCCACGCTGTGAGGATTGTGTTTGGTTGTTTTTATTTTCCATGGAACCTGAGCAGGGACTGTTTTTTCTTTAATGGAATGGGAACACTCTAAGACTGAAAAAATGGTTTGTATTTCACCTCAGCAAGGTGAAATCCTAAACCAAAACGCAATGTGTTCCTGATGTATGTACATACACACCCCTTCAGCTTGCTGCTCTGCTTTACCTGCTTGTGATTCATGAAAACTGAACCACCAAGCTGGGTTCCTGTCAGTCAGGCTCTTGCAGGCAGAGTTGTCTAGCCCAAGGCTTGAAAAAAGCATTTGTCTTGGGGAAGTAGAAAAAATGGGGAACCTTTTCCTGAACACGCATAGGAATAATAACAGAATAACTGTTTCCTATCTGTGAGCTGGTGTGCAGAATTCCCCTTCGAAGCACAGAAATTGTGACTTATGTTAGTGCTCCAGTTAGATGGTAAAAAGCATTTTTTTTCTTGTTTTAATACTTTGCCTGTAGCAGTTTGTGCTCTTCAGAGGCTGCTTCTTGTTAGTCTCTGGAACAGGTGAAAGGAGTCTGCCTCCTGCTTGCCTTGCTGTCTTTCTGTCCTCTGCCAGTTTGGCTCTGAACAACCACGGCATCCCTCTACTCCTTTCAGTGGGTCTGTTGGAGCAAGGCAGTCTGGCTTTAGGCCCTCAAACAGTTGATCTGGGGAGATGCAGGCTGCAAAGCAGATAGCAGCCAGAAAATCAACTTGCTGAGTGCAGGAGAGGAATAAAAGATAGTATTGCTTTTTTTTTTTTAACTCAATCTAGCCATTCCTAAAGGTCATTATGTAATACTAGATGGCATAGACTGACCAGAGAAGAAGAATGAACACAAGACACTACTTATTTTTCCCTGAATTTTGTATTTCCATGATGGTAGAGAGAATTTTCAGCATAGCTGATGTGTCCAGGCTGACTTTGTGCAAGTAGCAAGAGACTGGCTGCAAAAGTAAATTCAGAGATGCTCCCATACAGCCTTTAAAAGGTCGGGC
The DNA here is from genome assembly GCA_013398125.1 of Aegotheles bennettii. Classification (NCBI taxonomy): domain Eukaryota; kingdom Metazoa; phylum Chordata; class Aves; order Caprimulgiformes; family Aegothelidae; genus Aegotheles; species Aegotheles bennettii. The sequence goes on from VZRW01014087.1 coordinate 396,947, forward strand.
TTGTGAAAACTCTGCAGTATTAGAAGGTGCCACTAGTGAAGTCCTAACCTTGTTATTTTTCAGTGATCAGAGTTTAAATGGAAATGAACCCAATAAACGATGCCTGGGATACTTGAAGGCTCTAAGAGCTTTCATATATTTGTTCTGATATAGAGATGTTTCACATTAAATCCCCTCTGCTAGGAACCACTCACCTGCTTGATTTTGTGCTCTTCATGTGAGACACTGACACATACCATGGTGGGTATTGATGATGAAGTAATCTACAAAAAGATCACCTTGCCCTGAATGGGCTTGGGTAAATTTGAAGATTAATTTTAAGTAGAGAATTTTTCCATTGATTAAATGTGTTTGAATTCCTATAGAAATCTCTTGTCCATGTATAAATATTTCTTCCATTTCACAATGAAGAGGTAGGAACCATGCAGTATTTGCTGTACATCGTTACTCAGTTAGTCTCTGTCTCATTCAACTTTATATTGGATTAGGTCTGCAGGAAATATGGTTTCTTTTTTTAAATGCTGTCTTTTCTAATCCATTCATTGAATTCAAAGTGTTTCCCAGACTTAAATTAGTCTAAGGGAGTGTAGGACAGTTCTTTTGGGGAGATTACTCCACTGAAGGTTTCCAGACTGTCCCTAAGTTCCAGATCTTCAGTAGACACTCAGTGGTTTGAACAAGACTTCTCAAATCTTGTATTGGCCAAACTGTGCATCTTCGGTCAAGTTGTTGGTACTTGCCTCACCATAGTGTTAGACAGCAAATACCAACAAGAACTGTAGGAGGAGTCAGTCATCCCTTTGTTTTCTGGAGGCATTTAAGAGGCTTGAAAGTAGTCCGACTTAATGAAAAGCTGTGTTGATGTCTTCAGCTCGTTAACGATGGAGCAGTGGGTGTAGGTACACAGTAATTCATCAGTAAGCAAAATTCATGTCCTCTGGGCAGTGAGGTGTGGCTGTAATATGTTAGTGAACTTGTTTTCTTTTGCTTGGTGCAGCTCTGGCGTTTCTGATGTCTTGGCTGTGGCCTGAGGATGTGGAGACCAGACTTGCTGGAGCAGCTGTGGTGAAAGGGGTGGGGGGGATCAGGCCAGGATTACGCAGGGGCAGCCTGACAGGACTGGATTTATTTGCTCTGTTACAAACGAGGCAGACTTGTGCTGTACCTCTACAAATTAAAGATCAAACTTACTTCTGGTGAAAGCAAACTTACTGATGACTGTGGGAACCTGTAACACATCCTGTTTAACACAACTGACATCTCAGAGATATTTGTCTAATGTAAGGTACATAGCAGGAGAGGTTTTGGCCATCGAGTTATCTGTCAGACTGTTTGTGTTTCCTGAGAACGGTGTGCTCACACTTGGTGCTGGCTCCAAACAGCTACAGGAGACTTGAAAACGGGCTCCTGAAAACTTGAGAAATACAGTAGATACCCTGAGAACCCTGTTAACTGGCCAAATGAGAGGGCAGCCTTCTTGAGGGCGTTCAGCACATGTCTAAAGCACCCGTGCCACTGTTGCTCGAGTGCTCACTTGGCAATTTGGGGGATTTTTTTCTGTTGCCTTTGTGTTCTTGGATGGTGAGAGGACAAATGGGCAGAAGAAGATGGGAGGGATAATGGAATAATAAATACAGTGCTGGGTAAGAGGAAGGATCAGGAGGTGCTCAGGGGCATAGCCTATCTCCTCCTCTTCCCTCTCAGTCCACTTAAAGCTTTCAAAAGATAAGAGTGCAGGATGTAATTCAGCCAAGGTTGGAACAAAAGCAGTTCCCTCCTTGCACCACAACAAACATTTGCTTGTTATCTCAAAGCAAGGCAAAAAATACTTTTAATTGCATATCTAGCAAGTTCTCCCCCTAATAGGAATAAAGCAGCCTTCTGAGTGCCTGTTTGCTGCCTGATGAGTCGCTGTGTGCTGCCTGGCCATACGTTTCCCTTGTACCTGTAGCTCTGTGAACTCCTCCAGCCCATGTGTGACATTTGCATGCTAACTGAATTTGTCCTCCAAACCTGTTGGTTACCACAGGATTGCCCCCACTTTTCCAGTGGGCATCTTAATGCTGTGTTGGTGTGGTTGAGGCTCACCACATTACTGTGGTGTCTGCGTGGGTTTGTGGAGGACACAGCCTGAATTCCCTGGATTCCTGTCCACTGCTCTCGTCGAGAAGAGCTCCTTCTCCTGGCATAAGTTTTTCTGCCTTGAAATGTTGTGCGTCTGTTTTATTTTTTTTCTGCTTGTGCTGTTCTTTCTGAAGACCCTGGGAGAAGAGGTGTTAAAGCACTACACCCAGTGCTTTAGAATAAAGGGGTTGGAGCTGTTACACCACAGTCCATCTCACAAAGTGGCCTGGGCCCTTGCCAGCTGGCCAGCAAGAAGATGCATGTTCCTTCGTGTACTACTTTTTTTTTTTCTCTAAAATAGCTTTAGCTTTGTATTTTTGTGATCCCAGCATGCTATTTCCCCCCACTCCTCCATGAATGGCTATAAAAAGTGCCCTGTAGCAGTTAATGGCACACAAAGAATTTGTTTTTCTGCTTCAAGAGGGCTTTGGCTTCTCTGGAAATTGATGGGTGTTCACAGTGAATTTGGCACAGCCTGATCCCAGATCTGGCTTGGTGACTTTGCTGCTTTCTCCTCACCTTCTGCATCTCTCACCTGATTGGAAATGGAACAAAGGAGGGGGGTTAGAGAGCGGTTACTAAGCAGCAAGGAGACAGCATTATGTCTGTGTCAGGTTGAATGAATAGCTTCAGTGTTTGGAGGCACTGAGGAATTTTGGATACACAGTCCAGTGCGTCACAAAAGGTCTTTGGGAGGGAGGCAATGGGAGAGAGGGCAATGCTGGGATACAGCTGATACTGTTTCAGAGGCTCTGTGTTGAACTTGATATTACTTGTGACTCTCCTGGGGTCCCTCAGAAGCACAAAAACATTTGAATGTTGGTCTCAATATGGTGAAAGCATATTTAAGAGTGTCTTCTCCTATGTAACACCTCCTGCTCAGCAGACTCTGATGCAAACATCTGCTGTGCTCCTTCACCTGAAGCTGTCTTATTTTATATTAGAATAACTAAGGAGAGGGTTAGCTGTGTTGAGAAGGTCTCCAAACAGAGTGTTACAAGTCAGGGGAAGATGCCTTTGAGTTTCCCATAGGGCAGATTGGCTGTATCACTCCTGGAAAGCAGCAGCCAAGAGAGAATTGACAGCGGGACCGTTCTTCCAAACCTGGAATACAGGATCTGCATCACCACCACCTTCCCTGGCATTCTGGTTTGTAGAGGGTTTATCAGCAAAAGCTCTGGGTGGCCCAGTTACAGAAGTGAGTTTGGGCACCACGCACACCAGCAAACCTCAACAGCCCAGGACCCTGCAGAGCACCAGGTGTCTGCAGAGAGGCCCAGGAGATGCTGCTCTGGAGTTGCTGTGCTCTGCTGCTGGCTCTGAGAGCATTTCAGCTGTTTTCACGTTACTCTGGGGAATGCAACCTGCTGACCCTGCTTACAGGACTGTGAGTTGCACAGGCCCATGGTAGGCATTCCCAGGGCTTAAGTAGTTTTCTGTGGGCTGGATCCAGCTTGTGTTTAGCTAGCTACGCTCTAAAACATCAACTCTTGGCTAGTGCCAAGGGCCAGTCACAAAACCTGAAGAATCTATGGTTTGATCTGTTTTGAGGAAAGGCTTCAAGTGAGCAGTTTTCACAGAATTCATAAGGAGTGTCCAGGACTCATTGAAACAAAGCCTTAATTCTTTCATTAATTTTAGACTGTAGCTTTGAAAGGAAACAGAGCATCCTGTTAGGCTTTGGCTTTCCATGGTACAAACATTGCCCTATCATCTAATAACTTGTATTTTGTTCTTAATGTTTATTCTTTTGTCTCAGAAGTAATGTGTAAATTTCTAAAGAAATGGACAGGATAGCTTTTTAGATTGGAAGCATACCTTGACTAAAATCTGTTTCTTCCCCCCTTCCTCCCAGGAGTTCTCAGAACTGGAGAAAAGAGATCCTCAGGAGCTAGTTGGTAAGTTCACTGAGAAGTATTTATTCACATGTTCGTGGTTTTTTTTTTCAAACCAGACCTTCTAAGCTTCACAGTTGTTAAAAGCATTTTCACTCTGTCCTGACAATGCTGTAGTTTGAGTTAATGATGGCAGTTTTTTATCTCAGTGGAATATTTTCAGTGTCCTTTTGGGAGAAAGATACCGTGCCTAAAAATATTAAAATATTTTCATATGTTACATGTCTAAGATTGATATGTAAAGGGCAGTGTTCTTTATTTTTCTAGATGAGCTTAAAAACAATAAAGCAGTAGCTTTGTCTAGATACCTCTGTGGAAGCCAGTATAACCAGGAATGATGGCAACGCTTTGTTCTGTGGCTTCAAAAACTCAACTGAAATATCCCTGCTTAAATGCGATCCATGTATAAATCCATGTAGCAATGTCTAGCTGCTGTGTTGACATAGTGTACTCATGTTTTCTGATGGCTACTAAAACTTACTTGATTTTTGTGACATTTCACTTATTCATTATTAGATTTGGAAAAAATACTTGGAAAGTCCAGGGTCATCAGCTTGAAAATAGCATCCTCTGCTTGGTCTCTGTGGAGCTGTACAGAAAGTGTATTTTATATTGAAGTGGTGGCTATCTTGAACTAACCCTATGTTCCTGAGATTACCAGCACACTTTGTGGCAGCATGTAATAATATATATATATAAAAAAAAAAAGTTTAGAAGTTGCTTCATTATCAAGTCAGCTTGTCAAGGCTCAGCATGAAATTTCAGCCATAAAGTGTGATAAATGTAAAATATGATAGTAAATCCTAGGGTGCTAAGCTGGGACTGAAGTTGCATTGCAGTAAATTCATTTCTCTGAATTGGATTTAAGTCATTTCCGACTGGCCTGACCAGACTTTGTACCAGCCCAACTGCTACACTGAATTTGCAGCCTTTACTGGGCAGAACCTCTTTAACCAGCCTCATCTCAGAATGCAAAAGAGATCTTTCTCCACACTACTGATCTGCCCCAAAAAGCACACTAGAAACATGGACGAGACAACAGCATTTAAGGTAAAGAATAATTTCTGAAAGCCAACTGCCCTTCTACTTTCTACACATGGGTGAAGCTCCACACTTGTAAAGCAATGTAGTGGAAAGTCCATCCTTAGTTAAGGTACAAGGCTCAAATACAATTTTCTTAGTCTCCTTTTCTCCCAGTGACTGCCCCATCCACAAGATTGAATCTCATTTGTCTCATGAAAGCCCAGACTTGAGCATGCAGGCTTAAAAGCTGCATCGAGGGCACTTATTAGAGCGTCACACATTCGTGAGTGGACAGTGTTGATGAGTCTGAGACCTGGATTAAGGTTTGCAATGATCTTTAACATCCTTTCCCAGTAGTAGCATGCACAGAGCAATGTGTAAAGCAGAGTAGCTTTATGCAGAACCAGGTTATTAGAGGTCAGCGTACTTGCCATGCTGGATTCTGTAGGGCTTTTGCATTAGACCATATCTTATCTAGTTTGAAAAGAACTGTTGCAAGAGCCTTATGGTTCGTGTAATGTGAGAACCACTCCCTCCTGGAAACTTGGACTTTTAGAGTTAGAATTCCTGAATGGAAAAAGGTGCAGGATTTTCTGACACAAAGCAAGCAACTTCTTCAATCTGGACAGCTAAAATTTTGTCTAATATCAGTGTGTGGATGTTGAAGACTTCCTTAGACAGCTTTACTTAGCTTTCCACAACTGTTTTGGTATTAAAAGCTTGTGGGCCTGCCCTTCTCAGAAGATAACCTTGCATTGTTCAGCGTCACCTTTATAAAGTCCGTGCTCATGCAGTTGTTTAAGTCCAACATAAATGTGGGCTCCTGCCAAAAGTAATGTTTCTGGTTTACCACCCCCAGATGCACACTAAAGTTTGTGTGCCTTGAGCTGGTCTGGGAGTTGGAGCCGGCTGAGATCCACCTTCAATCCTCTTTTTTTTTTATTTTCCTGTGAGGCTTCCAGCTGGATCCAGTCCCTGATCTGCTTAGTGCGTGCTAGGTGAGCACTAGTGTAGACACAAAGAAAACAGCAGAGATGAGGAGCTGGGAAGGGCATGAAGTGGTGATCATGTAATCAAAGCCTGAAAGAATGGCAGAGGATGTTTCCAGCAGTAACTGCCCTGGGATTGAGGAGGAGGTACACGGGAAACTTTGATAGATTTCTGCATTTGTGTTGTCCTTTTGTGGTTTTTGTACCACTCTGTACACTGCACGGTGCTGGCAAAGATTGCATTTGCTGTTTCCTGCAGCCTTGCAAAATAATACTTTTAGGATGCACTTTTTTGCCCTGAAGTTCTTTGCAGCATGGTTGTTTACCTTTGGGACTGGAAGAAATGTTCTCTCCAGCCCTTCGGGTATCTGAGCACAAAGTCAGTGTTCATAGGAGCAGAAAATATGGCTGAGTTGCAGGTCTCTCTGCATTTCTCAGCCCACAGAGCAGAAAGGGAACTAGTGTCCTTCCATGGATGGGTGACTCACTGGCATGTTGTTGCCTCCAGTTCTTCCCTCTGATTTGGCTGTTTTGGTGCCAGGAAATTGGAAGCCCACACACCCTGGTTTATGCCAAGAGGACTGGATTAGTGCCAAAGAATGTAGTTTTAGAGACCAGGCACCGCTGGTTTATGTGTCTCCAGGGGAAACCCATGCCCCTCTGATTACCCTTTCCAGGTCTTTGCTTGTGTTTTTGCATGGTGTGACCTTTATAGACAAACAGGCACCTGATACTGCCTGTAATCCCTTGTGGCTGTTTAAGATACAGCACACAAGTGAACCTTGAAAGGGACAGGAGTTCTCAATCCTACCTGGGGAGCAGTGTTATTCACTGATGGTGCTGAGGCGAGATGCTTGACCAGACCTCAGGTGATCTACACCCCAACCTGCTTGGGTACAGCCAGCTCTCTGTTCCTATTTTTTCTATGCTTTTGGGTTTCTTTGCACTAGGAAAATATGGTTACCCATCTGTAGGAAACAAAGCTCCTGTGTGCCCCTTGTCCATGTCTCCAGCATAGCCTTTGAACTGTGAGCAGTTGTTTCCTTCTAGAAACCTCTGTGCCATGGCACTTTTTCTCCTGCTATGCAGTATGTCTTTGTGCTGTTGGATATGATGTCAAAATCTTTGAAGAGTTTGGTCAGGATGACATAAGTTTAAATAAGTAACTGATGGAGATCGCTTGACTGCTTAAGAGTAATTAATTTAAGGCCAAGCACTACTTAATTAAAGGCTAACCAATAAGATAAGGGATCAACTAGACATTAGAAAAAGAAACTTTGAATTAAGTTGGGCAATCAGATTGTTTAGGTCAGCCAGAATAGTGTCCTTTGAGTAGATTTTGCAAAATCCAAGATGGAGAAAGTTTTAACCAATAATACAGAAGTTGCCAGATAGTGAGTACCAGTAAAAGCCTGTAAGTGTTGCATATGCTAATAGATTGATTATAACGATTATAAGTATTGTAATCTTTCAGTGTTAGGTGTGCTAGCTTTGTGGAATACCACCCAGTACCCCTGCCCGTGCACACAAAGGAGTTAATACCTGGACTCTGTGTGTTACTGGCATGCACACTGGGTGAAAGATCCTACTAGTTTTTTGGGACAATGGATGTGCTGGTCAAATAACCCATCTATCTGAAACGGAAGCAGATTAAATGCAGTGTTTACATTTAATTATCTGCCTCACCAAGATCTGGCAAGCAAATATCCTCCATTGACTACTGAGATGCTGAATCTTTGCTATGTGTGCTCCAATAATTGGCTGTGCCTTGGTCTGCTACGCAGAGCCCAGGAGCAGCCGAACATCTCTGCCTTGCCGTAGTGCATGTGCTGGCTGCACAAAAACCTATGAGTACCCATTGCTTGTGCTTATGAAATTTTTAACTTCATAGGTCAGTTTGTGGAAGGAGAATGCATAGAAAGCACCAGTTGCTGTGTCCTTCAGCAGCAGGATGCTTGGAGTTGCAAGCCTGGCAGTGCATTGGCTCCTACTTTCTTGAACCCCCATATGAGTCACGAGATCTGCTTTATGTCCTTAGTTCTTTACCCAGGCCTGTGAATCTGAGCAGGGGAAGATATTTACTTACTGTGAGCCAGAAGCTGGGTGTGCCCATAGTGATTAATCGTGCCAACAGCCGACTTCCTGAGATCTGCACATGGAGATCCTTGGGGCTGTGAGCCAGCAAATTGCTGCCCAATTAGAAGCTGCAGCCATTGTCACTACCTGTGACTCATGTAAAAGTAAAACTTTGATCTTGGCAGAAATGTCAGGATGCACAAAGCAGTTGGATGTATCCTGAGAGGACACACCTTGTTGTTAACTGCCCGGCTGCATTTACCACTCTATGGACAGCGGGAAGCTGTGTCTGGGACTTTGAAGCCACAAAATCTTTTCTCCAGGAGCCTGTGACCATATATAAAAGTTTCAGGATTATTTTTAATAATTCCAGCTACCCCTTCCTCTAAGGAAGGAGCTTTGGAATTGACCATTCTGCTGTCTGTTTGGAGAGGGAGTTTGAGGACTGCTCGAGGGCATGGATTATTTGCATTTCCTTACTGTAAATAAGCCTGAAGGGGTTAAACTCATCCTTTTCTTCCTAATGATGTGGCATCTTAGTCTGGCTGCAATGTGGTGAAATAACTGAGTAATGATGAATGTTTGTGCTCGGTTTGTGAGGTGCACGTAGCCCCACTGCTGACTCAATCTTCAGCTGCATACAGCTATGGCAGGACTGGAGCAGACAGAGATGTCTTGGTTCCAGTTCCTTGTAAGTCATTAAGAGATGCCTTCCCCCATCAGCATGAGGTTGATAAATGATTGTGTCCACATGGCTCGAACAAAAGAGCAAATGAGCACCAAAATCTGAGAAGTCATGGGTCAAGATGTATTGTCTCATGGGGAGCTCTTGTTCTGCCTCCAGTGTTATTTCAGTTTCAGAGGAGCTTTGAATTGATTGCTGAATGTATGCTTATGACTTCTTTGATACCTAGACAGATGCCTGTAGTTCATGAGTTTGGATGCCTTCTCTCTCTGGAACTCTTCTGGTCATCTGCAAAGATGAAGAGCCTGTGGGGTGTCTAGCTTGGAGCTAGGCTTGATTTATTTATTTGTTTATTGAAAGGTCCTTTCTTTGTCTTAGTAAGTCTAGATTTGGTGGCCTTTTTTCTTTTTTAAAATATTTCTGCTGATGCTGTGAATCTCTCAAGCTGTTAATCAGCTTTCACCTTACCCAGAAAGTCCAGCATGCCATCTATTATGCACACTTGTCTGTTTATTACTGTCTCTCAGGATTCCTGAAGCTCAAATTAAACCAGAGGCTTCCCCATCCCACCAGCAGCTGTAACCTATAACAAATGTCTGCCTTGTTGTCAGGGAGCTCCAGTTTGCCTGCCTTTCTGTAGGGGCTCTGGCAAGCTTTCCTTCCTTCTTAGAGGCACCCTGTTAGTAAATGCCAAAGGACACTTTTTGTTGCTTACTAGCAACTGCTGAAGAATTTAACCCTCAGCAACATCTTGATCAAACAGAATGAGTGGTCGCCTGCCAGCTTTGCATCTCCAAAGGATATTGTTCTTAGTGCTTTAGGGTTTTACAAAAGAACTAGAAACTGTAGTACCCTGAACATGTGTAGTGTTGATAATCTGTAACCTTGGCTGTGCTGGAAGCAGGACAGCACACTGTGTTCAAACACCACTGTCTGTCCTTTGAGCCCCTCTGGGCTTCAGTCAGAGGAGCTTAAGCATGCTGGAGCTGCCATTCAGGCAGCTTTTACTGGGGAATCCATAACTGAGGAGCCACAAATGTGGATGACTTTCTTGATATGACTTCTGTGCTGCTGTCAGGTTTCTTTTATCCACTGCAGAATAAGGCTTTGGGATGTGTTCCCTATACAAATTGCTGTTCAAAACAATCCCAGCTGCTTAAATGTGGCACAGATCTCCACTCCAAGCCTTGGCTAGAAAACTGCCTGGGTTTCCTGTAACTGAATGGGAAAGCAGTAAGCAACTGGGGGCAAACATTGCAGTTTCTTCTGCTGATAACTCTGTGAACTAATCTTTACAGGGCAATCAGGTACTCTAATAGTATATCCCAACACAGCTAGAGAAATCTGGCAGTCTGTACTGTCTGTTCTCAGTCCTGCAGAACGAGTTGTTTTTCTAGCAATAGTCTTGACACTGTAAGCAAAGATCAAAGTTCCTGTTAAGGAAACGTTAACTTAAGGATGAAATGTAATTTCTTGTGGTTAACTCCTGACAGCCTTGGGGAGGGTTGTTCCCTTCTGGAACCAATTTGTTCATGTAGGTACATCTTGAAATAAATAGGATGCAAAGTGATTACCTGCCCTGAAATGGCAATGAGCCAGGCTGCTTGAGATTGATCCCATGATCCTCCACATACACAGTGTGATGATCTCTATGAGAGTATCCTGGGACGAGTTTGTCAGGGACTCCAGGTTATCTGAACTATTCAGAGCAGGACTTTGAAGTGCATGTGGAAGAAGTAGTGGAGAGGTCAGTATGTGGAGCACAGGACAGGGTTTTAGAGAGATACTCTGTGAACCAAACCTTGTTCCTCTGTGTATTCTTTGCCTTTTGGGATCTTATCAAGAACTGCAGCTGGAGTGGAGAGTCGCTTTGCTTTTTGCATTTCTACTCTGGGATAAAGAAACCCCTTAAAATAAAGCTTTAAGCGTGGGTCTGACACAGAACCACTGTGTAAGGTAGACATTAGTAAAGCAAGCATCACATCCCTCTGCCAGTGATCTGACCTTGATTAATTGCCTCTTGCTCAGCACTCTGAAAGCACTGTGAATACCAGTTGACAGCTTTCCCCTGTTACCTTTGCCCATTGTTTCTTAGTGCTAGAGTAGCACTAGTAAGGACATAAAACAAGTTTAATGACTTGCATGGCCTAAGTTCCCTTTGGTATTGCCAGAACTCATACCCAATTTGCTCTCTACAGCTTCATTTTCAGAGAGAGTGCGGAATATGTCTCCAGATGAGATCAAAATCCCTCCTGAGCCTCCTGGCAGATGTTCTAACCACCTGCAGGTTGGTATAAGTCCACTTCTGCTTTATTTTTTATAAAGCTTGCATTTCAGTAGGGATGGGGAACTCTGCCCAGTTGTTTTGCACAAATCACAAATCCAGCATGAAAGCTGGATTTTTACCACCCCGAGCTTGTGAATGCATCATGTGAATGCTTCAGACTTTGCAGCAATTCTAGTTTAGGACTCTCAAAGCAGCTTAAAGCTGTTTTTCAGTCTCTGTGGTTAACACGCTTTACAATGGCTCTCGATCCCACCAGTGACACAGAAGCAATGTTTACTGTGAAGGCTGCTATCTTCTTACCTCAGCAATTTCAGCTCTGTAGGAAAGAACAAATCATTGTTTTTCTATACGGGCCTGAGAATCCCCTAAGTGGAATTGTTGAGGCAGCATTGACTGGATTCCTTTTCCACCTACATATCTCCAGATGATAAACACTTAGAGGGAAGGCTAGTAACTTAGAGGCAGCAAAAGAAAACAAATCCATGTTTTCTCTGGTGCACACCCAAATAATTGCAGTCACCCGCTTTGCAATAACCTTCTGCTCTGTTCTCCTCCTCCTGATGGAGGGCAAATGAAAGAGCAGGGACTGCTGTTTTCTACCACCCATTTGAGTTTTATCTGCAGTTATCTGTCCAGTAGAAATAAAAGCAAATAATTGGTTCTGGAATGCTCTATAAAGTAAGATACTGGTGTGCAATGGTGATTCAGAATGACTCACTGTCCAGATCACCCTTTCTTTTTCTTCGCAGAGTGTACCTGGGCACACCCAGTCCTCCTCTTATATTGTAGAAGAATTTTACTGTGTCCTGACATCAATGAACTGGAGTGTGTTAGATCTGAGGAATGCACAGAGCTTGAGAGAGTAGACAGAATAAAGCAGATTTTTTTCCCATCTGACAGCAGTTTACTATGTTAAATCAAAGGAGAACTTGTCCTCTGTCAGCGGGTCAAACCACATCTTAGAGCACTTTTAGCAAGGAGATGGAATTGTTCTTTACAGATGCAAAATGTTCTTGGCTTTTCACTGTTGATTTGCTCTTTCCTTTTGTCAGATTCTTCCTTTAATAAGCTGTATCTTGAGCTCTGCCAAAGGAAGTATTTCTTATTATCAAGCTGACAAGTAGTTCCCCATTTGTGGACTTTGTGAACCATAGTGCTACCTCCATAGGGAAGGCACAGAAGGCAACACCTAGTCAATCATTTCTACTCCCCAGATTCACCTTTTTGCAGTTATTCCTTCAGACCTCATGATGTGTGCACTGGGTGTGGAGATTGTGTAATTTCTTCTTGCTAATTTTGTGGGGACATGATAAAAATTTGTCTTTTAAAGCTTTTTTTTAAAGTAGGAGTTTCGTATCAGCTCTTAAGAATCCTCTTTTATATCAGCAAACCCTTAGGCAAGAGACAGTTCTGTATTGGAGTTGACTGCCTGTGTGAAGGGAGACATGAAGTGACTTATCCAGAAGCAATGAAGGAAAACTGACTCACTGTCCCATCCTGAAAGACTGAAGACCTAGCCTCTGGGCTTATTTTATATGCGTTTTGTACAGGAGAAATCTGTGTCAAAAAGAAAAGATTAAGGAAATTAATGAGAATATACTCCTAGTAGTATCACTTAAGTATGTGTTCCATCTGAAATTTCTGCTTTTGCTATCCCTTCAACATCACCAGAGTAAAAATACTTTTAAGGTCTTTCACTACCTTGCTGAGGAAGAAAAAAAATCATGTTTATTTTTAAATCTTTCAGTCTTTTTGGAAAACAGTACTAACCAGACTGCCTGGGGTTAGGGGAGAGGTGGAATTGTTGCTCCATGCAAGGACATCACTTGTTCAGTTGGGTTGTTTCCACCTGTTTTTGACTTTAGATAGTCAGCTAGTGTGCTCTTCCTTTTCATAGTGGCTCACGATGTAATCTTTCTCCCATAGGATAAAATTCAAAAGCTATATGAGAGGAAAATGAAAGAGGGCATGGATATGAACTACATCATCCAGAGGAAAAAGGAGTTCCGCAACCCCAGGTGAGTCCCCATCTTTTCCTGTGGAAAATTCCAAGAATTTTCCTCTTTGTTGGAGTTGTAGCAGAAACAGGATCCTGAGCAAGAAGTGCTACTGCTGACAAAAATGAGACATAATTTGACTGTAACTGAAACAGTAAAACTCTTCTTTATGTTCTGTGAGGTAACAACTACAGTTGGTGTTGGTTAGATTTGAAATGTACAGGCTTTGGGTGAAGGATTTTAGAAGATGTGCCTGTTCTGGGATCTGGGAGATTAACTTGGGGGAAGTGGAAAATGATGTGGTTAATGGCATGCCACATCCATCATAGCAAGTGTAGCTTCCCAGGTTCTGATTTTACTCTTGCAGTGTGACGAAGTGATAACCTCTTTCTACTAACAAACCTCAAACACTTCCGTTTGCTTCTAGCTCGCTGCCTCTGTTCTTAACTCTTGCCTTTCCTTTACAGCATCTATGAAAAGCTGATCCAGTTTTGCTCGATTGATGAGCTTGGTACAAATTATCCAAAGGTAAGGTGTAATACTTTTGACTGGCAAGGGAGTAGGTAAAAATAATACAGGGGTGTGAGGTCTTACCTCAGGCTTTCTTGAGCTTGCTTGTTTAGAGGCCCTTTAAGGAAGCTTTAGTCTGATCCTCTGCATTGAAGTGAACATTTTTATGTGGTACTGAGCCTCAGTGCCTCCAGCTTTGCTATAATGATACTGAACAAAACTGCTCAAGTGTGTAGATGTACATGAAACTCTTGGAGGGGCGATAGAAGCTGAGCAGCAGAAAAATGCGTGACTTATCCCAGCATCCTTTTGGTTTCAAAGCTGTTTCTTCATTCACAACAGAATGTGGCCCTATAAAGGGTCTGATGTGATCTTTGTGTCACTGGGATACAAGAAGAAATCGGTAATGAATATCATCAGTGAACATATAAATACATATAAATAAATACATAAAACATTTTTGAACTGGGTTTTGTGTATATGTGGAAATAGCCTTAATTTGACTTATTTTTTTTCTTTAGGACATGTTTGATCCTCATGGCTGGTCAGAAGATTCATATTATGAGGCACTAGGTAATTCCAGGAAGTCTTTTTTTTCTGTCCTAACTTAGCTCTTTGTGCTTTGTAGCTAATTAACTGCACTAGAGTCTTCACTTCTCATTTATAAAGGAAGTCATCACATGCTGCTCTTTAACTACTTCATTCTGGTTAGATGTGCCTGAATGTTATTGATGGTTCATCAGTCTGGAAAACCTTTTCATTTAAATTGGTCCTTCAGTGTTTTCATCTCTTAAATCATTAATTTAGTGCAGTAATGTTTTGATTAAAAAGCAGTAGTTAGTTTCATGGCAGTTTAATTTTCTAGACACAATTTGAAGCATTTGATTGTTTATGATGGGAAGGGTATGACTGAGAGAGAATTATGGACTTTTACTGTTGCTAGGGCTTCTCATAGCTTTATTTTTTTTCTCAGCTAAAGCCCAGAAGATTGAAATGGACAAACTGGAGAAGGCCAAGAAGGAACGCACGAAGGTAGCTATTCAAAACCAAGAGACAGAGATGCAGGGGTTTTGTTTATTTCCCTGCTGAATGCAATTCTGTTGCTTTGCTGTTTCTTATGAACTGTGCTCTGCACTAATACTGTTTGGTTTTTCCCTGGTTCTGTCCTTCCTTCTTGCATGCCTTTTTCCAAGCTTCACAGATAAAGTTGTTTGCCCTTCCTTGTAGGTCCATTTCTCTAGGATGTTTATTTCACTGGATTTCCTTCTGTTTCGTCAGTATTTTTAAACCAGGGCTCTTAAAATAGTATTCAGTAAGTCAGATACAGGCAAGATAATGCATAAACAGCAGCTTTTTTTCTTAATCTATGACATTTTGCTTGGTGGCATAGCCTAGTTATAGCTTAATTTGCTCACCATATCTCATTGAGAGACAATATCTGCTTTCTGTTCTTGTTATTGCCTTCTTGCATCTAATTTCCAGAAATGTTGGGCCTATGTAACTTTGACTGGGCTTGCTGCAAAATGTACATTCTTATGTACCCTCCAAAAAAGAACACAGACAGGCTTTGGAAGATTTTATTCCTGTCCTTCAGTGGTATTGTGTTCAAGCTGGCATTAGAAAACTGTTTAACGTTAGAGATTGCAATCTAACCTTGCAGAAAGCTCCTGCCATATTCAGTATGCGGAGGTATTTTTTCCTTGCAGTGCATGCTGTGTCTTGCTACTTGTTTTGGGTTTTTTTGCACAGTAACCCAGGTATCTGATTACGTCCTTGCCCATATCTGCAGTTTTGAAAATATGAGACTGCATGCTGGGGTAGCTCTTGTTGCTGGGTTTCCTGCTATGATGCAGTCGCAGTAAATCGGACAGGTAGGGACTTGTCTTGAATGTTTCTTAAAGGAAAAGAACAGGAACTTCTAACTGCATAAATACATTCTTTAATGACGAGGATCTCTGCTTTCTCAGCTATGTCAGATTCCTATGCTTATACCAGTTAACACAGGTTTATTGTATCTGACTTAGGAGCTGGGTTGTGGGAATCCTTAATGGTCATGACTTCTATATGCTTGGGTCTGAGATCTACATCTTTCTTCCTTCATGACAGTCATCTCAGAGGCACATGTCTTGCATGACATTAAAGCTGTTCTTAAACAAAGAACTGATGTGGGTTAAAAAAAGACTATATTAACAACTCACTTATATCTTCTCCCCTTTCTCCTTTGTGTCTCTCCCTTCCCAGATTGAATTTGTGACTGGCACTAAAAAGGGTACAACAACAAGTGCTGCTTCTACAACCACCACAACAGCCAGCACCACTGTGGGAGGTAAAGAACAGTTGTGATTGTACCTATTAAGCTGCAGTAATGCTGGGATTAGTGCTTCCTTATTGATTGTGTATATAATGTGTATATAGTGTTCCTTCCAGGAGCTGACAGACAGTTTTTTCTCTAGTCCCTATATCCCACGGCTGTCCTTCTGCAGTGAAAGCTTAGGAGAAAGGTTGGGTAGTAAAGAGATTCATTAGTGGGTCAAGAAACCTGCTGATGTTTATGGTTGTAGAGTGTTCATGGGACTGATACATATCAAGAGATTTGGAAAGACTGAAAATCGTTCTCCTACCTACAGCCTGCCTTTCAAACTGGGAGGAAGGGAAAAAAACCACTGGAGGCTGATGAGTGTCCTGTGCCTGTACCTGAGCAACTGAGACACGTGTGCTCTGTTAAAATTAAATATGCTTTGGGGCAGGGAGTGAACCCGTCTCCCATTTGGCTGGAGTTCAGGGGTAGAGTTTCACTTTGGCTCTTGAGGTATAAAATTGTCTTTCCTCCTCAGCATTTACTGCCGGTCTGTGCTGAAGTTAATGTGAGGGAAAGTTGTCTAGTTGAGCAGTGGTATGTTAAGAGTTGACAAGACAGGGTGTTACAAAAGGATTTGTGACCTGTAACATAATGCTAATCCTCATTTGCTTCATCTGATCAAATTCACAGATGCCCAGAAGAGGAAGAGCAAGTGGGACTCGGCCATCCCTGTAACAACGATAGCTCAGCCCACCATCCTCACCACCACTGCGACGCTGCCAGGTGTTGTCACAGTGACAACCAGTGCAAGTGGATCCAAAACTACAGTCATATCAGCTGTTGGCACCATCGTGAAGAAGGCAAAGCAGTGACTGGTGTGCTGGGCCTGCATTTTTGGACTTAATTGTCATTAAAGCCATTGTTCTCGGAAGGGAGGGGTAGCTTTCGCCTTTGGTAAAAGATGACAAGATTCTTTGAAACAGACCACAGTTCCCTTTTGAAAGCATGGGGGCAGGAGCAGGCATGCCAGCCATGTGCCCACAGGAATGGACCTCTGCCGAAAATGCCTCTGTCTTTTCTTGCTGTGGGAAGAACTAGTCTGTGTGTGTTGTGCTGGAGGAAGGTGGTATCTGGAGTCAGCTTGTAAAAGTGAGCTTATTAAATTACTGCGTTAGGGGCTTCTTTCCTACTTGCAAATCTGGTTTGGGGAGGGGGGGAAAGGCAAGTAGGAATATCAGTGTTACCCTTGTGTATTCCAGGGCACGTTCAAAGGCTGCTAGCAGCTTGCAGTATGTGCCTCCCTCACGTGTGCTAACTCGGTTCCAAGGGAATTAAAGCAGAGACAATTGGTCAGTGTCCATCTTCAAATGTGTAGCAGAGACTTGAAGTCATCTACATCTACGAATGTAGACTCACTCTTTGTTGTAGTACTGACATCTGTACCTGTGTGCATATCTGTGTAGATCTTTGTGGCCACGTGTTAAATAGTTAAACTATCAAGGAAGCTGTGCTGCAGTAGTCTTGTTACCATCTTGCAGGGATGGAGATTTCTATGCAGACCCCATAAGCTGTAGAGGTTTGATTTGGGAACACATTTGCAAAGATGATTCTTCCGTTGCCATGGAATGAGGCTGGACAGCAGATAAGCAGAGGAGAGTGTCTGATCCTGATTGTGGTATTGTCCATCTTTGTACTAGATAGTGACGTACTGTGAAATGCACACATGGCAGTTACTGCTTGCTCCACTGTTGTGAAAAAGTATTTTCAGTTGAAAATTTTATTGTATAAATCTTAACTGTGTAGCAAAAAATTATTATAAAAATGGAAAAGTCTTTAAAAAAAACCCAGTCTCATTGATGTGTCTGCATCTCTCATCTTGGCGAGGGAGAATCAGTATCCATTTGTTGTGCTCTGGGTTACAGATACTGTTAGGTAAGTGTGTAGTAATTCCATGAGAGTGGGGGTGGCCTGAAGGTTTTTCACATTTTGAGATTTAAAAAAAAATAAAACCATCAGATTTGGGCGAGGGATGGGAATTGAGGCATTAAACTGATTTGGATTAGAGATACTTCTGTTGTAGAGGATGTTCTGACATGGTTGGCAATTCAGCTGTTACACTAATACTAGCACCTGGATGTTTCATAAAACCTTCATCCACAGAGGCCAGTTGCAACAGCAATGAAGTGGTTTGTTCATTGCTTTGAGGTAGGTGTGATAAATAACCTGAATGATTCCATTTTTGTGTAGAGAAACAGCTGCTAACCTGGACTTTTTTCTTCTTTGCAGTGGCCACTCCAGATTATTTAAATGGTCTTTAATTCTTAGATCATTATTTTCCAGATTCAGTAATCTTTGTTTCCTGGGGTTTTTTTTTTTAAGTTAAATTTCTATCCAGAGCCTGTTTTGTTTTTTTCTGGTGCTTAAGCAGTGATAGGAGAGAAGGTTGCTAGATCAACACAGGTGTAAAATTCTTAAGAATTTGGTGTTGCTTTTTCAGTTTTTTATGTACCTCGTGTCACTTCTGATCCAGGCTTTCATTTATGCAGAGCTAGAGAAGCAGTAAGAGGTTTTCCTGGTAACAGCTCCCTTGGCTGAGAGGTGTCTTCTGCCTTGGGAGTGTTACGTGCTCTGCAGAAGATGATACATTTCACCTCAACTGTTAGAGGTGTTTATTTCCTTGCCTCGAGGAACAGAGTTTTCAGGGCTTTCCTTTAAAAGGCTGAGGATGCATTCAGGTGGGAAATGCAAGCCATTAAGTACCTTTGCAGCTCCGTAAGGCAACCTTCCTGTCTAGAATGCCTTGTACATTTCCAGCCTGTTTAAAACTCTTGTGGTATAAATATCTATTTTTAAAATCCTGCTGAAAAATGTGGATGAAGGGACAACAGTAAAACTGCAGGGAAGTGGGCACCAGCTGCTGCAGTTTCTCACTGACTGTAGGTTGATGACAAACTTTGGGCACCAGAAGGATCACTGCAATGTCTACACCTGTGAATAGGGGTGGGAGGTGTGCCTGGGCTTCTGGAACAACTAACATTCCTCTAATGAGTATCCTTAATATGTGTGCTGAGAGCAAGTCTGAAGCTGAGGGAGATTAAATATCGCAATGGGAGGTGTGCCAGTACACAGAAATGGAGCCTGGTGCCAGAGGTACCAGCAGGTCTGTGCATCCCCTTCCTCTCTCCTGGTGATAAACACAAAGTGGGAGAGTCTGATGAGGCTACATTAATTTAACCAAGTTTACAGATGAAGTAAATTATAATGGAAAAGATTTTGTGCCTTTTGTAAGAACTGATCAGCTTTGCCTAGTGTCTTACAAGTCCTTGTAAAGTTGGATCAGCAGTGGTCACTGTCTCCTGACAGACACAACCCCTCGCAGGTGTAGGGTTTTTTTCAGACTGGAGGGTTTTTTTCAGCCCGTTTCCACTACCGTGATCCAAAACTCCTTCCCGACTCTTCCTTCTGCTCAGCTTCTCACTTTCTCCAGTAATTTGGAAAGACTTTCTTCTGTGGAAGTGAATAACTGCATCTGACTGATCTTGCAGGAAAAGAATTCTTGAGCCTGACTAGGAACAATTGTGCTAGATGCTTGATTACAAGGAGATATTAATTATACACCTAGTTAAGCATGTCAGCACTTGCTCTTTGTGTGCCCTGCAGTATCCGGGGGAGAGGAGCAGCAAAGGAAAGTGTGTGTGAATTCATTTTTTGAAAGCTATCAGAGTGCAGCTGAGCAGAACCAGAGGAATGGGTTTGCAGGAAGCAAAAAAAGGACTTGATTAAAAAATAAATAAAATAAGAACGTGCTCTCTGCAGCTGTGAGTGTGAAGCTGGGCTCCAGCCTGCTCTTTGGCACCTGACACAGGGCAACTGCTGAAGTTGTTGGGGATGAATCATTTCACTACAGAAGTTACTGAACATTGTTTAAATGCAAATATCTCATTCATATCACACATCCTGGCACCCCACCCCTTCCTCTTCCACGTGCCCTCTTCTTGCTCTGCAATATCCATAGCCATTCCAAAGCTCTGGATTTCTTTGCAGACTTCATGAGCAGAGCTAAGAAATGCTGCTCGTTTAACTCAATGTGACAATGCCCAGCAGCTCTGGAGCGACAGGAAAATGCTGATCAGCAGGACTTGTGGTGCTGCACAGAGGGATAAGGAGAAAACTTCCAAAAACCAGCAGTGTGCTGAGCAGAGATGGCCATGAGGCACCCAGAGCAGCATTTTTCAAACTCCTGCAGTAACAGGCTCCTGCAAGAGACCTGGCTGAACCGGGCTGTGCTCTGGCAGCAAACTCCTGAGCTCTCATGACATGAGCGTTTGCTGTCTGCAGTGGAGAAAGCAACTTGAAACATGCATGAGTTGGTCGGGGTTTTTTTCTTTCTCCTTTCCAAAGCGCTGGAGTTGGAGACACCAACCATTGCGGACCAAACTTGCAGGCAGTATAACAACTCACTGCTCTTGTTTATCTTGTGTGTTGCTATTGGAAGCAGTAGATGGACACACAGGTTGGAAACCACAGGTCTAGGAAAAAGCCTCTTTCCTACCTCTGAGAATGTGATCGTGCAGGTTGGTGGCTTACGCTCGCCTGCGGTCAGCCAGTGTTCCAGAGGAAGGTGGTGGATCTTCAGGAGTGCAAAAGCACCTTGCTGAGGGAAAAGGACCCTTTCCTGGCCCATGAAGCCACGGCCTTGAAGCTCTCAAAGAGTTCTATTTCCCTTGTTAGAATTCTGTATGGCTGTGATGATACCAGGGCTGTGTGATGGCTGCTGAGGGCTGGAGGGACTCGCTGAGAGTTCAAGTGCCTGTGTTTTAAATAGCCCCTAAGAACTGCATGTTGCATCCAAGCTGCACTAAAGCAAACTCTTACACATCTAAAAGGTTAGCTGTAGGTATTCATTCTTACCTCTCCTCCCAAGGGGACACTAACTGTGCCCAGCAGAGTAACACCAGCCCCATTCTCATTATTCTGTATTCTGAGAATTACAGGCTCATGCTCCTTGAAAACCACGAGGCTTCTCCCTGCTTACCACCTTTTAATTCTAGCTTGAGTAGGTTTGTCTTAGCTGAAACTCTTTGTTCAAGTGTGTCTCTGGCGTGCTGAGCTGCTCCGTGGGGGGAGCAGAGCTGCTGTAGTGAAGTCATCCTTGGCAGAGTTGGTTCTGCTCTTGCCCTCCCTTCTGAAGTCTCTTCTCCCACCTCCATGCCCCGAGGTGTTGATTTTCTTTCCTATTTGCTTGTTGTGATTTAGAGATCTGCCCTCCTTTGATGCTGTTGTGGGAAGGGATTTTGTGTGCTCAGGATTTGCTTTTTATTTCATGTTTTGCTGGGTGCTGCCTGACCAAAAGAGCAGGTGGGAAGGGGCAGCCTTTGCCAGCCCCACCTCAAACCAGAAAATGGGAGCACCTGAAGCTATGTTTTAGTTGGACTGCCTGTTTTATGAGAGGTATTTACTGAGACTTGAAAAAAAATAAAAATTCATCCTTGCTAAGGGTTTGGGCCATGCCAAGTCTCTGGGCCATGCCAATGACACAGCCAGCTCTTGCAGCGTGGACGTGATCGCTGCAGCCGACACCTGCATGAGCTCCTTTCCAGCTCCTCCTCATTGCAGGGGAGAAGAAGTTGTAATTTTCTGTGAAGCCCCTCAAACAGTTGGGCTTTGCAATGTGCCCAGAACGTTATCAAAGGTCACAGCTTGTGTTAAATGGTGTGAGCCCAGGAAAGCCCAGAGTTGTGACCTCCAGGGAAAGGGAGATGCTTTTCAGCAGAGCTCTCCAAGACCCTCTGACATTAAAATAAATACATTATTACTGAGGTGCAAGACTCATGAAAAGGCTGTGAAGTTCCACCAGTCTCTTTGGGGCAGAGTGTGCACCAGCCTGCCCATGCCTCAGCCCTACGGAGCAGTTTCCCATCTCCAGCCTTGCCGTGCGCTCCTGTTCCTCTGTTTATGCTCAGCTTCCTTCCTCTGGTTCTAAGCGAGAACCGCGGAAATCGATGACTTCCAATACTCAGCCTTTGTTTATTTGAAACTTGTCTTTGGCTGCGGGCTGGGCTCGGGGTTTCGGTTGCCAATAAACTCCAGGATTTCACAAGGAGAGGTTTTGCCTTTTCACTTGGAAGGCGTCTGTCTGTCTGTCTGTCCTCCACTCTGTTTGTATGATCCAGCATTGGGAAGAAAACAAGCCTGCCTTTTGGAGCAGCAATCAAAGGTGAAGTTGCTGGTACTTTTAACCTCTCTTCTCTTTGTGTAGCCTCTTGTAGTGCCTGGAGACCGTGACAAAAGGTGACAGTCCACCTTCTCTCCTGGTTTGTGTTGGCTGACTCCTCACAAGGCTCTCGCCCACACTACTGAATGTCTTGCATGGAGCCAGCCAACACAAACGAGAGGAAAGGTGGGCTATCTAGATACATCTTTCAACCATAACATCATTGAGTTTCCAGCCCTGTGGCAGCTGGGTAAGATGCTAATGTAACCCTGGAAGGTCCTGTTTTCCCTGGATGGATGTTAGGATCGTTGTAAGTGGAAGTTTTAGCCTGGATCCTTTACTAACGTTTTCCTCCTGAGTTGTTTTGGTGGCCCACTGACCTCTTGCTGCCTGCCTGTCCCAGGGGCAAATGGGCATCCGTGACAGTCAGCAAAGAGATTTTCTTTTAGGTACCTGTTTATGAGACTGAACATCCATTGCAAAACAACGGACACATGTAGTTAATGCTGTCTTAGGGGAGAGGCTGAGGAAGAGAAGATGGGAGGATTTCATCCTGCACATTTAATTACCTGGGTAATTCTATTAAGCATAATTTAGTGCAATAAATTATGTGCACATTAATGTACGTTAGTAATACATTATTAAGCATTCCTTAAATTTATGCCAGATAGCAGGATATTGCTAATGCTGCATACAGTGCAGCTATGGGAGCAAGTATTGATGTATTTTTCTTTTAGCAGTGTGTGTTGATACAGAATTCAGAAGGGGAGTGAATGTGCTCCAGCAGCAGGATCTTGGCTGCAACCGCTCAACAGAGACCTAGAAAAAGCCCCAGAGCCATCTCCATGCACACTCCAGTGGCAGGACAGAAAAGAGAGGTTCTGTATGAGCTGGTGTGGCATTAAAAAAGAAGAAAAGTATTAACCCTAAACCCACTTGTAGTTATCAGTAATTGGCACTGGGACTGGCAGTCTTAGCACAGAGCATGGTAATTTAGTGTGAGCTATAACAATTACTTGTTTTCACTCCTAGGGCAAAAATTTTTAGGCCACGTTGCCACAGCAGAAAAGCACTGATTTATGAATGTGAGGTCCACCACGTTTGCAGTTGTAAGCTTTGGTGGAGCCATCTGCAGCCAGATCTGCTGATCCTTCCTCTCTGCTCTCGGTTAAACCATCAGATTTGGGCAGCAAGAGCCTGACTGAGCAGGCAGTGAGTGTGAGGTGTGGAACAACGGCAAAACCTTGAGCTCACCAGGGATTCTCCTCTGGTGGAAGCAGTGGGGAGAAGTTGCCTGAAAGATAACCCATAAAACAACAATTTATTTTTCTTTAATAGACAGATGAAGCCAAAACCTGTTAAATTCTTGTGACAGTTTACTGAGAATTTATAATTCCTCTCTGCTCCAGTGCCTTAAAGTTCAGTGGTGGAATTGTCTTGATATCAGAAAAGTGCCTTTTACCAGCCTTGCAAATGTCTCCTTAAATGCAGCCCAGTTACAAACCTCTGGGGAAATTCAGGAGCTGTTTTATCTGTTAGGAACTGGGGGGACACTTTTCGAAGAAAGGTGGAAATTAACATCTTAAGCTCTTCTGGCAGCACCGTGGTGAGTAAGCAGCTCCTTCTCACAGCTGGAGGTGCTGAGTGGAACTGGTCCTGCTCCTTGCTCCTCCAGGCTGCTGGGATGAAGGGGAGGGAGGTGATGTCAGGCAGCCCTGGGGCTGTCAGAGTGTTTGTAGGTGAGACCAGGGACACTTGACAGGCAACATAAGCATCCTCCATCTCTGGTGGAGAAAGAAACCAAGGACACTGAGGATTGTGGTGGAAGCTGGCTGCTCCCAAGCTTTTCTGGTTGGCTCCAGGGCTCCTTTTGGGGAATGATCACTAAAATACCTTTTTGTTGTTGTTGTTTTAAGTAATACATTTCTTGCTTGTAGCTCACATTGCCTTTTTTCATTCTAGCACCTGACAGCATTGCTTACCCAAACACCACGGGATGAGAACTGGGGGGGCAGGAGGTGGGATGGGGCGCTGCTGGTGGACAGGACCAGAAGAGGTGGGCAAACCTGTCTGCAAGCACCAGCACACACTCCCCTCTGGTCTGGGGAGCTGAAGCCCACCTTTCCCCTCTCTGCTGCCTCTCTGGCTCCCCAAGGCAGAGCAGGACCCTCTGCCTTCAGCCCCTCACTGGTAATGACCTGCTCTCCACCAGCAGCCGCTGCTGTAGCTCGAGCATCAGAGCCTCGTGTCTCAGCTCTCCTGTTAAATGTCTGTTGTGGTTTAAAAAACCCAACCAACAAAGCCCCTTAATTTTCAGAATTTTTGTTCAAATACAGGAAATGGTATCTCCAAAAGGGCCAGGGTGATGTTGAGGTTGCCAAGTGTTCAGAAACTAGGAAATACCAGACCTTGGCTGCCTGTTTCCCGTTTGCTGCAGTTTTTAATGGCATGAGCACATCCTCCTTTTTCCCAGGGCTTAATCCTTTTACACATATTTACCTGAGCTTCCCATTTCTTGTAGTGAAAGGAATCCTGCTCCTTGCTTTCACTTGAATCAATGCTTGGCCACCATCATTAGGGAGTCAGTCAGAAGCCACTGTGATTGATAACAGAGGTCAAAATTGCCCTGCTTGTATTTTTACTCTCCAAGAAAGGCAGGAACTATGCAAATTTTTCATCTGGCTGTTGCTGCTGTTTGTGTTGAAGCCGGGGGGATGCAGTTTGCCTTGTGAGGATTTACTGGGGAGCTAAAATGCAGCCTCTGTCGTCGCATCTGCTCTGCTGTGTGTGCTCTGCACCGTGGGAGGTGCAACTGGATCTGAGCCACGATAACCTCCAGGCTCCAAAGCAAAATGGTGCTGTGGGACAAAAAAAATAACCTCACCTGAACTCCAAACCCTCCTCTGCTGTTCCTTGGATTGAGGAAGGGGTTTTGCATCCAGGCCAGCAGAAGGGCTGGGTGCAGTGATGGATTGCTGCTCCTTGGACCATGGTAGGATGCAGTAGGAGCAGGTGTGGATGGGTCTCAGTCATGGGGCTACAAGGGCTTGTGTTGGCTCATGAGCAGATCTATTGCAGACGAGGAGTGGGCTGCTGTGCTCGTGAGCTGGATAAAGCAGGATGTGGATCCATCCTCTGTGAGCCAGGTTGGGCTCAGGAGCTGGGCTGTTGGTGCCACGGCAGGAACCTACCTGATTTTGCAGCCAGGAGCTGCCTGGGTGCTGGGCATGACACCCCCCCCACTCGTGCCAGTGGGAAATTTGGAGGAGAAACACTTGGCCAGGGGGCAGGGAAACACCTTCTGCTCTGCCCCGAGCAGCTGGGGGAGGCTGAGCAGCCCCTCCACGCACCCTTCCCGCAGCCCCCAGCCCCGCGGGATGCTGCTCCTGCGGAGGGAGGGGAGGGTCCGGGCGGCTCTGCGGGCTGTGTCTGCCCGTCCAGGTGTGCGAGGGAGGAATGCCAACCCCTGAGTCACGGGCACTCCCTCCTCCCTCCCCAGCTGGGATAAAGCTTGTCCTCACCTGGGATCCGATCTCATTGAGCGCCGTTCCCACCTTTCCTCCCCGCCAGCCCCCCGGGAGGGAGAGGCAGAGGCGGCAGCTCCGGGACAGCGGAGGGGAACGAGAACAAAGTGGAGATTCCACTGGAGGGGCCAGAGATCGGCGGGGGGGTTGCGGGATCGCGGGCTGCCTGCCCTCCCCGCCGGACTGGGAGTTGACGTTTAACCGGAAAAAGGGGCAGAAAATAGAGAGGAGGGAGGGAAAAAAACGAAAAAGAAAACAAACAAACAAAAAAAATTAACAAGCTAAGGAAGAAAAGGCCAAGGCTGGAAATCAAGTCACGGCAGCAGAGCAGCGCGTTCCCCCTCTGCCTTCGGAAGAATTTCTTGGCTTGGTGTGCGGGTGCCTGCTATTCAGGCTGCAGCAGAGGATTTGGACACTGAGTCAGCCCCAGCGCTAATGAGGTTTGTGGAATTAATTCATCTGCGTGCTTTAGTGTCCAGCTTGCTTTGATTTTGCTGCGTTGATTGAGCCAGGGGGTGAAATAAAGTGCGGGGCTCCTCGCACGGGCAGGTTGGCAGAGCATGGGGCGAGGGGGTTCAGCTCCCTGTCTGCCTGTCCCCCCCTTTTTTCCTCTGCTTTTGGCTGTTGGGTGCTGTCTGGTGCCTCCCGGCTGGCTGGGGGGGCACTGCTCGTGACCGAGCAGAGCTTTGCAGGGCTGCACGGGGGGGTGATGGTGTGTGTGGTGCCTCGGGAAGTGTTTGGGTGGGGGGCTGTGGCGTGGTGGGGGGTGTACACAGTGTGGGATGGCAGCACAAGGCCCCTCAGGGACTGCTCGTTGCAGGTTCGAAGGGTGCCCCCTCCGTTCTCCCCTTTTCCAAGAGGAAAGGCAGTTACGCCTTGGAGCTGGCACCCGGGGAAAGCTTCTCATGGGTGAAACTGCACCAGGGTGGTTGGGCTGCAGGTGGCACCCACAGAGGTTGTTCTGCAGGCCCCTGCGAAGGGGGAGCGAGGAGAGGGGGTGGCCCTGGAGGACAATGCCACGGCGGGGTGGGGGTGCAGGGTGGGCTTTGCTGAACTGCCGGTGTCAGGGTGCTTGAGAGCTGATGGATCTGAAATGGATGGGAAATAGGGAAATGGGCAGAAGGATTGGTGTGAGGGAACTGGCAGGTGGGGGCTAGGTAGGGGAAAAGGGGGATGAGGAGCACTCACGGAGGGGAAGGCAAGGAGAAGTATCTTGGGGGAGTAAGGAGCAGAGAATGTGCTGGGAGCAGCACGTGGGGGGAACGGGAGGGTCCCGGGGCTGTGTTGGCATTCGGGCAGCCCCACAGGCAGGGTCCTGACCTGCCTGCCTGCCCCTCGGGACTCCCCCTGCCCGAGCCCAGGGAGCAAAGGCAGGAGGTGGTGCCGCAGCCACCAGCCCTTTGCCAGCACAAGGTGGTGTCGGCCACTCCCTGGCTCCCGGCAGCTCCATGTGGATCCCCGGGCTGGGTTCTGCTGTGCTTTGTCTTTCACTGGAGGATGCCAGGGGCTGCGTCTGAGATCTGGAGCTCGACCTGGGTGCTGAGAGCCCCTTTCTTGCTGGAAACACCCAACGGTAACACTCACATGGAGCCTCCCGGCTGCATAGGCACACCTGGGAAGGGGAGGGGGGGGAATGGATGGGGAAGACAAACAAAACCAAAGACAAATCTGATTTCATGTCTGAGATGCTTTGATGAGATGCAGGTCAAGTTCTTGATAGGTTTCTGGGAGTGTGGCTGGATAATTTCCAAGTTTTGGAGCACAACCCCTGGGAGCTCT
>VZRW01014087.1:424386-458740 GCA_013398125.1 Aegotheles bennettii
GGGAGAGGCTGAGCTGTGGCCCTGATCCCTGCCCCGGGAGGAGAGCCGAGTCTGTAGGAGCCACAGTGGCTGTCACTGGGCTGCCCATGGGGGAGCGGGACCGGGGTCCCTGGGGGAGACCCTCAGCTGCCTTTCTGCTTTGTCTCCGTGGCTATTAGCTCTTCCTCGGGACCCCCAGCCCTGTGCTGAGGCTGATCACAGTGACCAGCACTGCTTGCCTGCCCCAGCACCCAAAAAGAATGGGGGGAGCTGCTGCACCTGGGAGCTTGAGCATCTCCCACACTTTCCCACTCTAGTGTCCCCTGGGTGGCAGCTGGGATCAGGGTCCCACCATGGGCTTGTAGCTCATCATAACCTCCTCCTTGGTCCCTCTCTGCCATCCACTCCCAGGTGATGCGCAGCTTCAGCCTTGTCCTTCCCAGCATGGAGCTGCTGGGGTGGGGATGGGGTGGAACAGGGTGCTGAAGCTCTGCCCCTCCAACCTCCATTTCATTGTTCCAGTGGTTTCTTTGAAGCATCCTCTGTTTTTTTGAGGATGAGGTACCCAGCCTGGGCTTCTCCAAGCTTGAGAGTTCCTGGGCTTTTTCAGGAGCAGGTTTGTCAGCTGTGTCATGATGCAGGCAAAGACTGGGGGAGAGGGAGGAGACCAGGAGGAAAAGCTGGAGTGGTGGTCTGGGAGGGGGTAGGGTGTTTGTGTGCAGCCAGGAGCTGCTCAGCTTTGTTCCTGGTTTTGCAATAACTGAACAGCTTTTTGTTGTTGTTGTTGTCATCATGAAAATCCAACCAAACCCCTGCAGCTTTTCCAAAGTGAAAGTGGTGTTTTCCCTTCCAGAGGACACTTTTGAAGTTGAGGGATGGCCGCTTGGATATTTTTGCACCAATATTAGAGGCTGCATTCCTGCAGCTGGCAGCAGCAATGCTCTGTGCCACCACCACCCTGTCTGCTGGCAACCCCTCAGCTGACTCCTCAGAGGTTTATGGCTCACAGGGCAACAGGACGTTAATATTGAGCTGAGTTTTATGGCCTTTTATCTCGGCACTTGAAAAGACATAAGAGCAATTTGTGTGTCCAAGGCCCAGGGCATATCCGTCCATCCCTGGGTGACTCTTTCTTGACTTGTGATTAAAGGAGGATTAATTAGGTCTGTGCTTTGAGGCTGCCTTGGAAGGTGGAGGTGTGAGCTGAGCAATCCGGTCCACCATAGTCAATCTTCTCCTTGTGGCCTTTGCCATGGTGGGAGATGGGATTTGCTGGGTGCTCGGGGGATGTTTTCGCTGTGTTTTCCCTTGATGGGCTCAAAGGATTTCCCCACCCTTTCATCTCACCTCGAATTGGCATCCCTCCACCTCTCTGCAGCACCCGTTGCTGTGGCTGGCATGGCTTGCTGGGGTGGAGCGAGGGAAAAAGGGATTTTTCTGACTTCAAAACCTGCTTTGTTGGCATGGGAAACAGCGTTTGCCAGTGAGCGAGGGTGTGAGGACTTTGTGCTGAAGGAGGTTATGGGCATGTCCAGGGACAAGGATAACTGTCAGCCTCAGAGCCAGTGCTGCGGCTTGGCCAGGGGAACCTCCCAAGCCAAACCTGGGGGGAGCCTGAGCTGGGGATGGTCAGTGTTGCAGGGAGCTCAGGGGCTGTGGGAGGAAAGTGCAGGGATTTCCTTGGTCAACTGGTACCTTGTATAGATAAGAAAAATGAACAGCAAAGCTTCCTTGGGTGTCCCCTGCAGAGACGCTGCCTCAAGGCTTCCATATTTCTCAGCTATGGGGGATTAATTACTGTGTGATAAATCCCCCTGAGCACAGCTGACCAGATAAATGAGAGATCAGTGTCTTGTCATGTGTTACCTGGGTATCCAGTGACCATCAGGGAGAGCAAGGTGCGAACACCAAGGGAGATATCTCGTGGGGTTGATGCTGTGTTGGTTTGAGCCCTGTGCTGCAATGATTTCTGCAAGTGCTCAGCTTCCCACGTTCAATGTATTTCCATTGGCTTCAGTGGCTGATGCAGGACACAGTGTGATCCAACACTGTTGATACCAGAGAAGGTCTTTTGGGGGATTTCCCTGGACCATTAGGAGCTGAGTCACCAAGTGACCACTCTGTGTGCTGGATGTTCCCCTTGGAACTCAGATGTCTTTGCTGCACACAACTATTCCCATTTTTCTTCCCTGTTTTAAGTGGTTTTCACATTCTCTTCATTTTTTTGTAGAATCAGGGCTTACATAGCAAGAGACTATAAAAAAATACATTTGCATCTTACATTTCACACTTGTATCTTCTGGAAAGGAAGTGCTTCAAAGTTGTCTTTGATCCCAAACCTTTTGCCTTGACTGCTTTCACTTGCCCTGCTCGGGTGGTGGGGTCAGCCACCCTCCGGCACGGCAGCTGCAGAGCTCAAGTTCCAGCTTTGCCTCTTTTGTTTGCCATGTCCAAACACTGACTTCTGGATGGCACTGAGTTTCCTCGGTCACGTGTGGGGCAGGGAGAATGGCTCGCTCTGTTTGGGGTTTGGCCTCTGGATCCACGCGAGGGGTCCTGTTGCCCTGGGCAGGGCAGAGGGGAGCTGTGGGGCTCTCACGACCACGGATTCATTCAACAGCTCCAAGTCTGGCATTTTCCAAGGTCTCGCCCTCTATTTATTGTTGGTTTGACCATCCTGGAAACTCTTAGTGCAATAGGAAATAGCTGAAGGGAGGGGTCTGTTTTGTGTTTGGGGAGAGATACAGACAGTCGCTTTGTTTTTCTCCTCTCTTTTTTTCCTTAACCTGCCAGGAAAAGCAAATTTTGACCTGGTTGGTGCTCACATGTGTGGATGGTGCTGGGCTCCAGCTGGGAGCAGCCTGGGCTCTGGCTGCCTGCACCAACCCCACTGCCCTGGACACCCATCACACTGGGCACCCTGACTCTGGGGTGCAGGGGTGCTGTGGCATGGCAGCTGCCCTGCCCCTGCATTGCCAGGGACTTTGAGCCCTTTGCAGATGCCCGGGCAGAGGAGGAGCCGCTCTTGGTTTTGCTTTTGTGCCCTGCCCTGCTGGGATCCAAGATTGCTTCCGACATCAGCTCCCTCCAGGCAGGCAGGGCTGCCCCACCCAGCAGGGCAGGAGCTGCCCTGATCATCTCCAGGACCATTTCCACCTCTCAGCTCTCCATAACATGGTGCTCCGTGTGTTTCAGGAGGAAGAGGATGGATGTGCTGCCACGGGCACGTGCTGGGTTGTTCCTCCTGACCCTGCTCTGTGCCACCAGCCTCTGCCAAGGGAGCAAAAGTGAGTGCAGCCATGGCAGGTCTGTCTGTGGTCTCCCCTTGGTGCTGTCCCATGGGAAGTGTGCACACTCCTTGTGGGCTCCAGAAATGTTGGTCCTCATGCAGATGAGATCTGTTGTGTGCCTTTTCTCCTGTTTTCTATCTCCCCAGCGTTTGGGGCCCCTCCTTTGCTATCCCACTGCTGTTTTGTAGCCTGCTTCCACTAACCACCCAGGCAAAACCTCCCTGACTCCCCCAGGATCAATGGGATCAGCCTTTCTCGTGCCCTCCCGTGTCTCACTCAGTTTTCTCCATCCCTGATGCCCTGATCTCTCCTGGTAGGTAACCGCTGTGTGCTGTCTCGGGCAAAGAGCTGCACCGAGTGCATCCGGGTGGACAAGGACTGCTCCTTCTGCACCCAAGAGGTGAGACCTTGCAGGGGGCCCCAGGGCTCCCCTTCCCACCCTGCTGATGGAGGGATCCCACCACCCTTAGTGAAATCTAGGAGAGGAGCCCAAGAGCCGGGTCAGTTTTGTGCTGGCATGGCCAAGCACAAGCTTCTGTCTCCAGCTTCTCTCTGCAAAGAGCTGGGCTGGATGGGAAGAGCCAAACCATGGGTTTCCTTTGGTGCGGGCAAATGGGGAGGAAGGGGAGTTTAGGGCAAACTTTCAGGAATACAGGGGTTTATGAGAAAATGCCAATGTGCCAGTTTGGAAACGTTGTGTGCAAGGGATGGAGGGAGGATTGTGTCCCAGACAACCCAGTAACCCATTGGTGGTCACTTTTCCCTGGCACTGGGGGACATTTGCTCCTCTGTGTGAGACTCATCCCCATCTCTGCCCTGCTCCTGCTCCCAAAGTCTCACTAATGGTCTCAGCAGAGGACCCTGCAGCCTGCCAAGTGCCTTTGCCCCTTGCACGGGGAGGATTTGGTGTTTCCTGTGGTTGTAATGCTCTTGCCCCCCTGGCAGAGCTTTGAAGAGCCTCGCTGCAACCTGCGGGAGAACTTGCTGCGGTACGGCTGCGAGGAGCCCAGCATCGTGTACACCAGGGGCGAGCTGCGGGCCAGGCAGGTGGGTACTGGGGACACAGCCCTTGGCTCAGCTTCTCCTGAGGGGTCCCACTATTCCCAGTGTCCTTCATCCTCCCTTCAGTGGGGAGAACACAAAGGCCAGACCTCTGTTTATGTAGGGTCTACTCCAAAACAATGCTCTGCCTTCACTAGCTGATGAACAACCAGTCCTGGTCACTTAGGGCTGCGGTGGCTTTTCAGGCAAAACAGATGTAAGCAAAATGCCAAGGTCTGGAGGAGGTGCCCAGCTGGGCCTGCATGGACACGGGGGAGGCTGCCTTGGTCCTCAGCTGGACATGAGGGGAGGGAGCATGATCATCCCTGCCTTTCCACTTCCTATGGATCTCCCTGCTCCTTGCCTCCTCCTCGTTGCACCTGCGCAGGAGATGGAGTCTGTCCCCGGAGATGGAGTCCATCCCCTTCAAATCAGTCTCTCTTCACAGAATTTCAGTATCAACACGTCCCTGCAGAGGACCCAGGTGTCCCCCCAGAGCATGTTCATGCGGCTGCGAGCTGGAGAGGAGATGAGCTTCAACATGGATGTCTTCCAGCCCTTGGAGAGCCCCGTGGATCTCTACATCCTTATGGACTTCTCCTACTCTATGTCTGATGATCTGGACAACCTCAAAAGCATGGGCCAAAATCTAGGTGAGACCAGAACTGGGAGAAGAGAGGAGCCAGCTCCTGTGCTGATGAAGGCTGGCAGCTCACTCCTGCCCACGGCTGTGAGCTCTCTGCCAGCACCAGAGAAGGGGATGCAAAGGGCTTGGGAGGTGTCTGTTTCAATTAGTTTCTTATTATTGCTGCTTTGAGCAGCTTTGTGGAGGGATGTCTTTCCTGGCCCTGCAGAGATCATGGCATGTGCTCTCTCCTTTCAGCCAAACATGGGGCTGGTGCCCTGCAGAGCTGACCTGTGCAATGGCTCTGGCATCTTGACCCAATAGGTGTGATGTGTGCTATTGCAGAGGCTCCAGTCTTGAGAAGGGGCTACCAAAAGTGGTATAGGCTTCTACCCCAAAAAAGACAAGCCCCAAGAGCTTAAAAGCTGACAGTTTGGGAGTCTTATCTAAGACCTGACCAGCAGAGAAGATGCCCAAGAAAGGACTTCTTTCCCTGGAGCAGCAGCATCACAGACATCTCTTTATTCATGTGTGTCTTCCTCTCTTCCCAGCGGAGTTCTTGCAAGACCTGACCTCCAATTACACCATCGGATTTGGCAAGTTTGTGGACAAAGTCTCATCCCCTCAGACAGACATGAGACCTGAGAAGTGAGTAAGGCCAATGGGTCCCCAGGATGGGAGCAGAGGGGAGGGCAGGCGCTTTCTGTTTCTCTGTGGCTTTCCTGGTCTTCACTGTCCACAACATGAGAGCCTCCATCCATCTCTCCCTTTGTTGCAGGTGTCTCCCCTGGCCTCCCCACCCTGTGCTCGGTGCCTGCTGTAGCACTGTGACAATGCCAGCAGTGCCCTCTTCTGCTTTCAGACCTTCCCCACTCTGCCATGACATATCACGTCTTGTCTTCTCCTCCATCTCTGCCCTCATCCCTTCCACCTCTCAGTGCTGATGGTTGCCAACTCAACCTCATGTCTTCCCTTGAGAGACTCCTCACGCTTCCTGTCCTTGCCCCCAGGCATCCCTTTGCTCCTGCCCCCTGCAAAAACCTGCTCTCCCCTTCTCTCCTAGGCTGCGCGAGCCCTGGAACAACGCCGACTCCCCCTTCTCCTTCAAGAACATCATCCGCTTGACCAGCAACATCAACTACTTCAGCCAGGAGCTCAGGAAAGAGCGCATCTCGGGCAACCTGGATGCCCCTGAGGGCGGCTTTGATGCCATCCTGCAGACAGCTGTTTGCAAGGTGATGGTGGCCGGGGATGCAGGAGCTGTGTGAGCTTTTCATGAGTGGATCTTCTCGCTACTGAGTGATGAGTGAAAGAGCAGCGTTCTGGGCTGCCCACTCCTGTGCCAAGCTGTTTTGCATTACCAATTATTTTTCCTAGTTCTTGGACCATCAGTGTGTCCATCTCTGGTGTTTGCTCCCCAGCATGGGTGCTGCTTGCTGGGCACCCTGCCCATGCTCTTTGCTCTGTCCCCCTTTGTGCCTGCAGTGGTGAAACTCCGCTCCCTGGAAAACAGCCTGCTTGGGCTTGGCCATTTGGCTGAGGGATGAGCACAGCTCCAAACGTGTCCAGGGAAGTGTGGGTTTGTCCCATGTACATAGATGTGCCTGGCACCGAGCTGCTGGGAGACACCCTGTGCACTGGAGGGGTAGGTGGGGGAAGCAGAGATCTGCTGGCTTGGATTCCCAGGGCCACATAGCTGGTTGTGTTTGCTGCCAAGTGGAGGTGGTGCCTTGCCCCTGGGGTTTCCAACTCCTGCCAATGGCTGCAAGAGCTGTACAGTGGTCTGGGGGGCACAGAGATAAGGGTTTCTTCTCCCCCTTCCTGCAGGATAAGATCGGCTGGAGGAAGGACAGCACTCACCTTCTTGTGTTCTCCACCGAATCTGCCTTTCACTATGAAGCCGATGGTACCAACGTCCTGGCAGGGATCCTGGCAAGAAATGATGAGCAGTGTCACCTAGATGCTGATGGCACTTATGTGTATGACACCAAGCAGGATTACCCTTCGGTGCCCACCCTGGTGCGTCTGTTGGGCCAACACAACATCATCCCCATCTTTGCTGTCACCAACCACTCCTACAGCTACTATGAGGTGAGGAGACCCCAGCGGTGGTGCCATGTGGGCTTACCTTCCTCCAGGATCATTGGTCCTCTGCCTGCAGCTTGACTGTGAGGAGAAAGTGTTGTTCCATCTCTTGTCCCCAAGTGTGAAACCAGCACCTTGATACCTTGGGAGGGTGCCACAGTGTGCTGGAGGACTGCTCTGGGTCATGGGAGGTCTCGGGGTGTATTACTGGGTGTGGGAATCTGGGCTCCTAGAGGTCCCCCCATGTTGGTGGCTGTTTCTTGTAAAGCAGTGGGGACACAGAGCTGGAGAGTAATTTAAGGTGGAAGGGACCTTTGGAGGTCTCCAGTCCAAAGCAGAGCCCACTTCAGTCCTAGAGAAGGTTTCTCAAGGCCTTGGCTCAGGGTGCTCCTGTGTCTCTGCAGAAGCTGCACAAGTATTTCCCCATCTCTGAGATCGGGGTGCTTCAGGAGGACTCTTCCAACATCGTGGAGCTGCTCCGCACAGCCTTTGAGGTAACGGTGCTCTCTTGGGCTTCATGCTCGCTCCCAGGGAAGGCAGAGGGTGGGCATGTCCCACCCAGGAGATCAGGCAGGACACAGCCCCTCTGGGGCAGGCCATGGGGTGGTCACACGTGTACTGCTGAAAATCAATGTTGTGGTTATCTTCTGCCACCCAGCGCATCCGCTCCAAGATGGACATCCGGGCTGACTTTGTCCCCAAAGCCATGAAGACAGAGTTCACCTCCATGATGTATGACAAGACAGAATCTGGCTCCTTCCACATCACCCGTGGGGAAGTGGTAAGTCCTTGAATGGCCCCAGAGGGAAGGAGTGTGTGAGGGGCTGAGCCCTTCACTGCATCCCTACCTTGCTTCCTTCTCCTGGGGTTGGTCTGGCCGAGCTGTGGTCCAGCAGAGCTGGCTCACCCCGGTGGCACGTCCCTCCCTTCCAGGGCAAGTTCAACATGCACGTGAAGGCCCTTGAGTACGTTGGTGGGCAGCATGTCTGCAACCTCCCTGAGAAAGACCGTCGGGGGATTATCCAGGTGAAACCCACATCTCTGAGTGACAGCCTTCAAGTCACAGCCTCGGTCATCTGCGACGTGTGTCCTTGTGAGCAGGTACGTGGAGGGTGCATGTTGCAGAGAGATGTCCCTCTCCTGGCCAGTCTGGGGTGGGAACAAGTTGGCTGGCCTTGTGTAGGTCCTCCTTGACCCCTCACCGTTGCTTAGTGGAGGCTGTGCCTGGCCAAGGAGATCTTTGTCACTGCCTGTACCAAGCTGGGCATGTTGTCCTGTGGTAGAGCTCAGTCTTGTAGGCAAAACGTTGCCTCTGGAGCTGCCTTTCTGACTCCTGAGATGGTCTTGGGGGTGGTTGAACCCATTTAGCAACACATCTTCTCTCTTCTCTTACAGCAACAAGAGTTTAACTCACCCAAGTGCAGCTTCCATGGTGACTTTGCCTGCGGACAGTGCATCTGCCACCCGGGCTGGTAAGGACTTTGTCCAGCTTTGTACCCCTCCAGGGTTCCTGCTGGGGCTGGGGACCCATAGTGACACACGCTCTTGCCCTGAACATCCTGCCCAGGACCCTGCTGTCCTGCACTCTGCTCCTGCCTCTCTCAGCACCATCTCCTCCCCCCCAGGCGAGGGGACACATGTGACTGCTCCCCAGCATCGTCCCCCAACAACGAAGCCTGCATCCGCCCCGGGGACGTGGAGCCGTGCTCGGGCCGGGGCGAGTGCCTGTGCGGGAAGTGCCAGTGCTACTCCGAGGACCTGACCCAGCGCTTCGACGGCGCCTTCTGCCAGTACGATGTCCTGCAGTGCCCGCGCACCTCCGGCATCCTCTGCAACGGTGAGAGCAGCCGCGGGCTGTGCTGTGCCCTGCTCTGTCCCAGGCGGTGTCCCCGGGCTGGTGACACTGGCGCAGGAGGTTGAGTGACCGGCGATGGCTGCGGGGACTCTGCGCTTGCGAACGCGCCAGGACGATGCTGCGGGCTCTGCTTGCGGCTCCTCCGCCCCCCAAAGGAGGCGGCAGAGCTGCCGGCAGGGCCGGGGAGCAGCGCAGCGCTGGACCGCGGGTGATTCCTCCTCTCGCCCCGCAGATCGCGGTCACTGCTCCAAGGGCGCGTGTGTGTGCGAGAGCGGCTGGGAGGGTCCGGGCTGCGAATGTCCCATGAGCAACGACACCTGCATCGACAGCCGGGGGGTAGGTCCTGCCCTGCCTCCCCCAGGGCCAGGCAGGGCTGCAGCGAACCGCTGGACAGGGAGCCGGCCCTGTGCTGGCTCCTTGTGCCCCTGCGATGGCTCTCGGGTGCCGACCGCCTCCTCTCCCCCCCCCCCCCCGCCNGTGACAAGGCTTCGCTCTACACCAGCTCCACCTGCGAGATCAGCTACTCCCTGGTGAGGCTCCCTCTGTGTTTACCACTTCTTCCCACGCAGAGCCTCCAGGGAAGGGAAACATCATCTCTCTTGGTCAGGAGCAAAATCCTGAGCTGGGGTTGGCTTTGCCTGCCCTGCCTTTGGTGGCCAGGAAGGGTCTGGTTTGAGAACTGCCTTGCAGCCGTGGGCTTTCTTTGCCCCCCAGTAGCAACTGCTGAGCGTTGATCCATGTTTATCCGCACACTGGTGAAGGGCAGAGGCTTGATCTCAGCTCCTGGCTTGTTCTGATTTGCCTCAAGACAGGGAAAAAAAGCATTTTGTGGTCTGGTGTCTCGGTTTCCCCATGGACAAACATGAGCTAATCCCACAGTGGAGAAAGCTGGCTTGCTCCTATTTTGGAAAGGCCACCTAAAACCCTCAGAGAACATCTAAGCTGCCCAAAGGCAGGCTGTTTGTATAAGAAATTTTGGAGCTGGCTGTGCTGGTCTTATAAACCCTTCATTAGCTGTGTGTCCTCTGATTCTTCTGACCTCGCCCTGGCACCAGGGTGAAGACACAGCGGTGCTTCTCCAGCTCTGCCTTTCAGAGGTGATGTCCTCCCTCGATCCCCATGGGCTGTCTCCTGACCATCCCACCTCACCTTTCTGCCCAGGGCTTCCAGGCTGTGTGCGAGAGCATCCGGGACTGCGTCCGCTGCCAGGCCTGGGGAACAGGCAACATGAAAGGGAACTGCAGCAAGTGCCACCTCCAGATCCAGATGGTGGAAGAGCTGAAGAGAGGTAGTGGGAGAGGCAGAGCTGGGTGCAGACATGTGTGGTGTGTCTCCCATGCGCCCTGCCCCATGTGTGTGTGCGTGTGGGGCTGCTCCTCAAGCTTTTTCTTGTCCTGATGACTTGGCAACTGTGTCCCCTCTCTCTGCAGTGGAGGCCAGCGAGTACTGCTCATTCCAGGACGAGGATGATGACTGCACATACCACTACACCCTGGAGGGTGACCCCACCGTCCTCCCCAACACCACCGTCCAGGTGCAGAAGAAAAAAGGTGAGCAGGGACCCAGCAGGAGGGCATGTCCAGTCTGGGGTCTGGATTGGCAGTGGCCATAGCAGTGACCACAGCAGCTCCAGTCCCCACTCTGTCCCTTTGCTGTGCCCCTGGACAGGTCCAGCTGCAGGCAGTACCTCCCTGCGTGACAGGGATGGGTGACATTGACTGTCACGTGGAGTGTAACATCCTCAGGGACCAGCACCTTTAGAATCAGTGCCTTTTCACTGCCAGCATGGACAGGGATTGGTGCGAGGTGCTGAACAGTCCCTTGGGTGGCTGGAGCTGAGCAGAGAGGTGGGATAGTTCTCCCTCAACAGCACTTTTTGTTGTGAGCACCAAGAGAGAAACATCAAGAGGGAAATTCCCAAGCTTAACCAGGCTGCCCCATCCCTCAAAGAGCTGTGGTCCACCTCTGCCCCAGCCTCCCTGCTCCCTCCCTGTGCACACCATGTCAGGGCTGATGCCCAGGAGTGACCGTGCTGTCACCTGCAGAGTGCCCACCAGGGAGCTTCCTCTGGCTCATCCCGCTGCTCATCTTCCTCATCCTGCTCCTGGGGCTGCTGCTGCTGCTCTGCTGGAAGTTCTGTGCCTGCTGCAAGGTGAGTGCCTTGGCCAGATGCCCCAGCCTGGGGAGAGGAACAGATAAAGGCCAAAAATATGGCAAACTTCCAGAATCCACCCAGTTTCCAGCATGTTCTGTCACTTATGGTGGAGTCCCCATCCCTGGAGGGATTTGAAAGCCATGTAGATGTATGTGGTGCTGAGGGCCATGGATTAGTGGTGGCCTTGGCAGTGCTGGGTTAATGGTTGGACTTGATGATCTTCAAGGTCTTTTCCAACCCAAATGATTCCATGGTTCTATGGCCAGGTTGACAAGGGTTGGCTCTCGGTGGTGTCCAGCACCTCTGCTGTGGCCAAGATGAGTTGCTGTGGGATTTCCCCCACTGAAGGGATATCTGGCTAAAATCAGCTTCCAGAGCCCCACTCATCCACTGCCCACCCATCCCTGCCGATGGGAATCCTCCCAGCTGGAGACACGGGGGGTTTTGCCCTTGGCTGTGAAGTGATTGTGTCTTTGGCCGTTTGCTTTCTAGGCTTGCCTGGCCCTGCTTCCCTGCTGTGCACGAGGTACCAGCCCTTTGGACTGAGGGAAGAGGGGTCTCTGTGAGGTTCACTACCTTACTGGGTTAGGGTGAGGGTGCTGGAATAAGTGTCCCTCCTGAGCTGGGGAGGGAAATCAGCAGAAAAGCTCCCAGCAGAGCCAAGGAGCCCTTGAGCTGCTGCTCCGCTGCTGTCCCTGCCCCGCACCCCATGTGCCCTACTGGGGATCCCACTGCTGGCTCTCCCCTGACCAGTGTCCCTTGTAATGCCCAGCTGGTGTGATGTGCTCCCCCCACTCATGGACACCTCTTGCCCTCTCTACCCCACTCCACTCCTGACATCCCATCACCCTTAGCATGGTGGAAGCCCTGAAGGTTCCCCAGAACAAAGTCTCTGGTGTTGGGAAGTTGATGGCTGGTATTGTCCCAGACTCTGACCCTGTCCCTGGCTCTGCAGGTCGCACCGTTGGCTTCAAAGAGGACCACTACATGCTTCGTCACAGCCTCATGTCCTCTGACCACCTGGACACTCCCATGGTCCGCACCGGGTCCCTCAAGGGTCGGGACACAGTCCGTTGGAAGATCAACAACAATGTCCACAAGCAGGGCCTCACCTCCCTCGCCGCCACCAACCCCAAAGATCTCAGTGAGTGCCACATCTGAGGAACAGGGCATAGAGGAGATGCTGCTGGTGGTGTAAAGGACATGAACCCTTGGTGGTGGCCCCCAGCTCCAGCAGCCATGGTGTTACCTCCAAGACCAGTTGTAAGGGGGGGTTGTTCCTTTATCTGCTTTCATCCTGGGGGAAGCTGCAGCACATTCTTGCATCCAGCCCTGTAGCAGGACAGGTGGTTGCCTTGGAGACCTCCTGACAGCCTGGCCACATGCTGGATGTACCCTGCGTGTGTCTTAGTCTCATTATCTCAGTGACCCAGCCTTGATTTTGCTGCTTCATCTGTCCAGAGTCCCCACTGGACACTCTTTCCTCTGCTGGATCTGGCAGAGAGTTCCCAGTTAACACTCCAGTTCTCCGAGGGGTTTCTCTGCTGTTGCTATGGGGTTTGGTTGCTGGGGATACAGGGTCTGGACCCTGAGCATCATGGGTGTCCCCGTGCTTCCAGCTTTTGGCTGGGTTATTTCTCTGACTAAGAAGGACTGGGGAATTTCTCTTTGCAGTTCCCTACGGGCTGTCTCTGAGGCTGACCCGGCTCTTCACGCAGAACCTGGTGAAGCCGGACACGCGGGAGTGCGAGCAGCTGCGCAAGGAAGTGGAGGAGAACGTACGAGCTTGGGCACCAGGGGGGCTTGGGGTGGCACTGAGGGACAGGCACGCTGAGGGGGTGTCTGCAATGCTGGGGAAGGGGGAGCACCCTGTCCCTGTGAACCCAGGCAGCTCTTGGAAGGAAGAAGCAATTTTTCCTCTTCCTGAAAGCAAGCACAAATTGGGAGATCACGGTTGTGAGAACCATCAAAGCATCACGTCGATGAGATCTGAGGTTTGCTTCAGCCACGTGGTCTGAAGCTCCTGTTTGGCTTCATTTCACAGCCTCTTGCCATGTCCTGGGGACAAACCCTGTGGTGGTCTCTGCCTGGTGTGGGAGGGTGAGGGGGGAGGACCTGGGGGGTGGCCAGAGGGCTCTCGTGTTTGCTGGCAGCAGCGTCTCCTTGCTGAACGCTTCCCAGTTCAGCTGTGAAAGTCCCTCTTGCTCCTTGCAGCTGAATGATATCTTCAAGCACATCCCTGGCTGCCACAAGCTCCAGCAGACCAAGTTCAGGTGAGTCAATAGGGAGAGACCTCCCTTGGGGCAGGGCTCCCCCAGGGCCCTGATGATGAGGGATTAGATCAGAGGGCTGGGATGTGAAATCTGGGATGCCAGGAGGCATGGTGACCCATGAGACATCCCCAGCACAAGCCCGGTGTGGTGCTTGACCCACCAGGACTGCAGAGCATGGCTTTGGATCTGAGACTCCTACAGACAGGGACAAATCCTGGTCTCATGGTGCTCAATGGGAAAATTCCCATCGGCTTCAAACCTTCCAGCCCTGTGGGAAGTTCTGAGGGCCTGGTGCAGGAGGGAGGAGTCTGGGGATGCCAGCACTGAGCAGGGAGTGTTATCCCCTCCCCACAGCTCTGATCAGATGTGATCTCTCCCGTGGGCATGTTCCTTACTGCATTGGGAAACCCAGGGCTGGAGGGAGCAGCCAGGCAGGAGGGAACATGTGATGGGGCCACGGGCTCTGCAGGACGGGTTGGCACCTGCAGCCACAGCTCAGACCTGTGATTCACACAGAACTTTGTCTCCTCAAATGCATTAGTCACCCTGATTTGGTTCTTCTCCCCCTCCAGGTTACAGCCAAATTCTGGGAAAAGGTAAGATGAACTTGCAGCCCCCTCTTGTACTGCTTCTCTCTCTTTGTACACACGTGTGTGGGGTGACTCAGTGCCCCAGGTAGCTGCTGTGTGAGATGAGCACCCCTGGCCTCAGCTCTTACCCAACTTGCTCTTCCCACTGGTCACAGGCAGGACCACACCATTGTGGACACCGTGCTCACCGCCCCTCGCTCAGCCAAGCCAGAGATCATCAAAGTGATGGAAAAGCACGTTTCCCATGAGGCTTTCAATGACCTGAAGGTTTCACCGGGTTATTACACTGTGACCTCAGACCAAGGTGAGGAGCAGAGCCCAGTGCTGCCTCCTGTCTGGGCAGGGGGGGCATTTCCCATCTCCCACCATTGCCTCTTCCTGCAGATGCTCACGGGATGGTAGAGTTCCAAGAGGCTGTGGAGCTGGTGGATGTCCGTGTCCCACTCTTCATCAGGGAGGATGATGATGATGAGAAGCAGCTGCAGGTGGAGGCCATAGATGTTCCCACTGGCATTGCCGAGATTGGACGCAGACTGGTCAACATCACCATCATCAAAGAGCAAGGTGAAGGGTGTGGCACGAGATGAAGGGTGTTTGTGTGTCCCATGTCCACATGGACTTGTGGTTTCTAAGGAAGGTGCAGCCTGCATGTCTGAGCCCCCCCAGATCACAGACCAGAGACTTGCTTGGTGTCTCCTATCTTACATCACCTGGGTCTAAACTAGAGCATCTTTTAAAGCATCCAAAGGAGGATCATCATCCCTGATGACAGAAACCCAAACATTTGACCGTTTGATGCTACCAACTCCATGGCAGATCCAGGGCTGACCATGTGCCTCTGCTGCCCCAGTTCACAGGTTGCTGGAGTAAAGCAAAACCTCTTTGCTGTTGTGCTTGGGGCAGATGAATGTCCCCAGCAGTTTGGCCCTGCTTCCCACCTGGTTGTTTTGAGCAAGGAGCATGAGCCAGGAGTGGGTAAAGTCTCCAGCCCATTCAGTAATATTTCATACGCAGTTCACACCTGTGGCTGACAGGAACTTTGTTCAGGGAGGACACCTGCTTGTTTGTACTGTGGTTCTTCATGTATTCGCTTGACATGTTCCTTCTCTCCTGCCCCTTCCAGCCAGCAGCCTCATCACCTTCCTGCAGCCAGCCTACTCCCACAGCCGCTTTGATAAGCTGGCCAAGATCCCTGTCCTCCGGGAGATTATAGACAACGGGAAATCCCAAGTCACCTACAGGACCCGGGATCTCACTGCCAAGAATGGCAGGGTAAGGGTGATGCTCCTGGCCTTGGTGGGCAGGAATGAGTGGGCACAGAGGGCTGGGAAGGAACCAGCCCTGGGGCTGCAGAAGAGCAGTTGGTGAGGCTCAAAGAGGATGTGGTTGGGAGAAAGGAGACCAAAGGTTTGCGGTTAGCACAAGGACAGACATTCCCCTCCATCCCTCGCTCCCTGTGCCTCAAGGACCTAAGAGGCTTCCTGTACCTGAGGCAGAGGGTACCACCTGCCCCCTGAGCTGTGGGCACCGGGAGGCAATTGGAGATTCATTGGGAGACAAGGGGAAGTTCTCTGGGAGCCTTCTTGCGAATGCTGTGGGCTATAATCACACACCTTTGCGTCCTCCTCCAGGACTACATCTTCACAGAGGGGGACCTGGTCTTCCAGCCTGGGGAGACCCGAAAGGAGGTGCAGGTCCCCTTGCTGGAGCTGACAGAAATAGATACCCTCCTCCACAATTACCAGCTCAAGCAGTTCGCCATCGACCTCCTCCATCCCAAGTACGGTGCCAAGATCGGCCGATACCCCCAGACCACAGTGACCATCGCTGACCCAGGTAGGGGCTGGCAACCAGGTGGTGAGGAGTGGCACCAGGGGGTGTGGGACCCCCCACACCGGACCAGCCCAACCCGAGGTGGTGCACAGAGCTCCAGCCTTGTTCCTCACCCAAAAATTGGCAATGAGGAGGTTCCTCCAGCTCCGACTGGTAGATTTGGGTCTCCCTCTAGAGGCACTAGTTGGTATAGGCAGTGGGTGGGAAGAAGATGGATAATCTTCCTCGCAAAAGGAAATAGAGTGGATTTTTTTATTCCTTTTCCTTAGGGATTTGAATAAAAAGCTATAAAAATAGGGGAGAGGCAGGACTTGCCATGGGCTGTGCTTGGTGGTTCCTGTGGCTGGACAAGCAAAACTGTAAAGGTAGTCATCAAGTTGGTCAATAACATAAAGGTATTTATCACAGTACTGGTCATGAATACTGGGGGCATAATAAAGTCCTTTGTCACTTGACCAACCAGAACTTCTTCAGGGGCAGGCACTGGGGCTGGAGAGGCTCCAGAGAGCTCTTGGCTGAACTTGATGGGTTTCTAGGAGAAGCAACTGTATGACTTGAGAGGGCTCTGCCCATCTCAGTCTTCTCTCGTGGCTGCCAATCAAGATGTTGAAGCATTATTAAATACATTCAGACAGAGCTAAATGTTTTCAGAGGCAAGGAGGTGGTCTCTTCATTTCTTCCTAACTGGGCAGCCTGTAGGAAACAGCAGGAGGTGCAGGACTTTGGGGACATGAGCCCAACTCATGCCAGCTTGCTGTGTGGCTTTGGAGGGTTGTCACCACCAAATACCTCAGTTTCCCTTCCCTGTGATGGGGATCTGCCCCTCAGAAGTGCTTTGGGAGGCTCACCCAGGATGGCAGGGCAGTGCTGGAGAGAGGCACACTTCCTTCTT
This sequence comes from Aegotheles bennettii, assembly GCA_013398125.1. Taxonomy (NCBI): domain Eukaryota; kingdom Metazoa; phylum Chordata; class Aves; order Caprimulgiformes; family Aegothelidae; genus Aegotheles; species Aegotheles bennettii. The sequence continues at coordinate 441,005 of VZRW01014087.1, forward strand.
TTCCTTCCACACGGGGGACTGGCACCGATGTGACCTTTCTTCCTCGTGTCTGCAGAGGTGGTGGATGGTGTCCCCTCGATGACTGGCCTGGGCCAGGTGCCCCAGTCCCCCAAAGGCCGCCTGAGTGCACCGCTCAATCCCAATGCCCACGCTCTCAGCTCCAGGGAAATCCGCTTCAGCTGGTTTCCTCCTCCGGGAAAACCTCTGGGGTACAAGGTAAGGGGTGAGTGGATCCTGGGGGAGGGTGTGGGTCCCACTCTGCAGGTGTTTCACATGCGCAGTCATTTGTGCCCAAGGGATGGGGAGAAGATGCCCAAAGGACACAAGCTCATGCCTTCTGGTCCCCACCATTCCTGAAGGACCATTGCTGGGTGGATGTGGGATTTGCAGGAAAGATTCCTGGAGGGTTCATCTTCCTTTCCATCACTTACCTTGAAATGCCCAGACTGTTCTGGCCTCCCATTTCAGAGGAATGGCACAACACCCTGGTTTTCCCAGAGCAGATCTAGTAAGAGATGAGGAATTTCTCTTCCATTATGGTGAGGATCTGAAGGAATCACGGCTTATTCTTGCCTTGCCAGGTGAAATACTGGATCCAAGGGGACCCTGAGTCAGAAGCCCATCTCATTGATGTCAAAACACCATCAGCAGAGCTGAGTAACCTTTATCCCTTCTGCGACTACGAGATGCAAGTCTGTGCCTACAACTCCATGGGTGAAGGAGCTTACTCCGACATCATCCACTGCCGCACACTCGAGGATGGTGAGTGACCCTGCACCTTGCTTCTCACCACGTGGGAACACATTGGTGCCTGTACACCCTGCACGGGGTCAGGTCCCCAGCCCTGACCTTCTGATGATCTTGGGGACAAGCATTGAGCGGCTCCCACTGCGACCCAGTCTGGGGAGCTCTGGGCATCTGCATGTGCTGGCTCCTGACTTGCAGTAACCTGGACACTTTGCTCTTGCCTTTCCAGTCCCCAGTGAGCCCGGCCGCTTGGCCTTCAACGTTGTGTCTTCCACTGTGACACAGCTGAGCTGGGCTGAGCCCGCAGAAACCAACGGGGAGATCACAGCTTATGAAGTCAGTTATGGACTTGTCAATGAGGACAATGGTAAGAGCTCCTTTTCTGACCAGGACAGTCCATCCAGGCTGAGGGGCTGGAGTACACTTATCCCAAGCAGCAGCAAAACCAGAATGGCTCCAAACACTTTTCTTGTGAAAACTGGGATTTGTAGGGATGGAAGGAGTACAGAAAAATCACCACTCAGGATTTAATCCTGCAAAGCTCAGAGCAATCTCGGTTCCCATTCACTTCCATAGGGTTTTGCGTTGTTTTTCATCTTAAAAACTTAGTACGTTGGTCTAGGGCAAGGGTGCCAGGAAGATGCTATTTGGTGACGCATCAGCAACAGGAGACTTTTGCTGTAGATTGACTTCAGCATTCAGTTTGGGAATTTCCCCGAGACAATGACATGCCTGTCATGAGCAGACCAAATAGCTGCTGCACCTTGTCCCAGAGCCAGGCCATGTCCTGACACCGAACATCAGTGAGCCTGTTGGCCAAGGGTGGGGTGCTGTAGGGTCCTCTGTGTCCCGTGACCTCGTGGGTGACAGGCGTACCTGTATTTGCAGTACCCATTGGCCCAATGAAGAAGGTGCTGGTTGAAGACCCAAAGAAGCGCATGGTGCTGATAGAAAACCTGCGGGAGTCCCAGCCCTACCGCTACATGGTGAAGGCCAGAAATGGTGCTGGCTGGGGACCTGAGAGAGAAGCCACCATCAACCTTGCTACACAGCCCAAGCGCCCGATGTCCAGTGAGTTATTGCCCTACCTGGGTGGGGAGCAGTGCTGAGGAGCACCCTATCACCCCAGCTCACTTCTCCACATCCCACCTTCTCAGTGAATGCTGAGCATGGGAGCCTGGTGTGATTTTAAGCTGTATGTCTAATGATACTTTCCACCTCTCCTCCAGTCCCCATCATCCCTGATGTCCCCATCATTGATGCAGAGGGAGGTGAGGACTATGACAGCTACCTGATGTACAGCACAGATGTGCTTCGCTCTCCAGCTGGCAGTAAGCGTCCCAGCGTCTCTGATGATTCAGGTACGTTGCTCCAAGGTTTCCAAAGGTCATTTTTAATATTGATTTTCCTTAACAACTTTCAGCAATGAGCTTCACTGCTCCATTCCTCCTCATGGAGATGAGGAAATCCAAGTCGCAGAGATGGTGGAGATCAGCCCTTCCAAAGCACAGTAGCTTCATCCATGGGAACGCTTGACTAGTCACAGTGTAAATAAGACCAGTGCCTCCTTGTCTTAGCCATGAAGCAAAGAGAAGTCTGAGTGGGGTGGGAGAGGAGCTTTTCATGGCCTTCCCTGCTCATCTTCCCTTCCTGTTGCCATTTGGCCGGACCACGAGAGTGGTCAGCAAACAAGAGAGTTGGTCAGCAACCAAGCACTGGCAAGGCACAGACTTCTGAGTCCCTTGGATGCTCAGGGTCTTGGCCAAGCCAACAGGAGGACACTCGCCAAGTGCTGGGAAGGTGCTGGCCTCTCTTCCTCCAGCACCTCGCTCTCTGAATGAGAATGGTTCCTTTTGTCTCATACTGGGGCAATGAGGGGAAGATGGGCCATAAGTGATTTGAAGAGGCTTGTCAGTAGGATCTGGAGGGTCTTCCCTGGGGGGGGTTCTCCAGGGCCTGAGATCCAGGAACAAGTGCCTGGTCTCTGAAGGAGAGCAAGGTATTGGGAACACGGAGTCCAACCATCCTGAGTGCACATCAAGGAGTGAGGAAACCTCTCCTGAGCAGAGGACGATTGTCACAGACTCTTCATAACAGGGACAGGCACTTGGTGAGACTTTCACCTTTTGTTGTCATGGACGTAGGGCTGGAAAACAGCCCTGGGGTTGAAGAATCCCCATGCATGTCACGTTCCCACCATGCTCCATCTACCAGTCACACGATGGCTGCACCTCCTGAACTCATCAGCCAACACTTGGCACGACGGGCTGTGAACGGGTGTCGTTCCCACTGGTGTCTGCCCCTTCCCCTCCCCAGCAAGCAGCACACAAGCGGTGGGTAGCCCACTCTGTCCCCTGCAGATCGTGCCAACACCAGTGCTTGCATTGTCCCAAAAGGCTCCAGGTGGAAATATGTGCAGTTGCTGGGAGAAGACTTGGATCTTCGCCGCATCACCTGGAGGCTCCCACCCGAAACCATTCCCCGCCTCTCTGGCAGCAGCCGCTTCTCCTCGGACACTGAGGGCCTCCTCCACGAGGAGGACAGTGACGTGGCTACTGGCAGCCTGAGGAGGAGCGGGACGCCCCGGCCCCAAGCAGGTGAAGGACAGCTTCGTTACGACACTCCATGTCCTGTCTTGTCCTGCTCTGAGCCGAGGGGCCGGCGGCTGGGGTCTGCCCCAGTATGTGTCCCCATCCTCCCCTCGTGTGCCCGTCCTCCCGTTGGTGTGATGCACTGTTCAGTGCTGTCATCTGCTTCAAAACCTTGTCCTCGTGTGTCTGCTCACGAGTGTCAAGGTAACCCCCATCTCGGCATGGACTTGGGAGCCTGCTAGCAAGTTGCTTCTACAAAAGGCTGGACCTTCAAGGCAGAAGCAAACTCAGATGATACCTGCTAAGTGCCACCTTCAAGGGCAGTTCCTCACCCTAATTAAGTGCCCTAAGCTTCTGGGGCAGATCTATTGGACTGTTAAACAGAAATCACTCTCTCATGGGTAGCTGGTCTCTCCTGGCCTGCTGGGAAGGGATGGGGGTTTGTCAAGGACCAGGACAATGGAGCAGAGTTTGCTTTTCAGATCCAGCTGAGATGGGGTCCCGAGTGAGATTTGGAGAAACCACCTCCATAAAAGGCTGTTTTCCTTCTTCTGCCTTCTTTTTTAATTTGAAATGATAAACCTGTGTTCGCGTCCAAGGAGAGATGTGAGAGAACATGGTGAGAACCACAAGGCAGTGCCCCAGCGAGGCCGAGGTCTGGAGTTACCTTGGGCACCATGGGTGTCTCTGGTGCTGGGTGTAGGACATTAGTCTCCATTTACCTGTTCGTTTCCCTGTCATCGTGTTGGGTGACCGTGTCTTGTTCTAGATGTAGTGCTCCAGAACAACCTTCCAGAGTGGCTGAAGCCGGGATGCACCAAGGCAGGGTGCACCACGATGCCTCCTGCTTCCTCCCCATGGAAACTGGAGCAGCAGCCCTGTCCCCAGCCACATTCCTCACAGTGTACTCTCTTTCACAGAGCATTTGCTGAATGGCCGGGTGGACTTCTCCTTCCCTGGCAGTGCCAGTGGCACACTGACCAGGACAACAAACACCAGCTACCACCAGCTGAGTCAACACACGCAGCAGGAGCACAGGGTGATGGGGAGCTCCTCTCTGACAAGAGACTACTCCACGATGCTCATGGGGCATGGTGAGTACTGTGGTGGTGGGACATGTCCTTCCCTTCCATTCCCATGACTGTTTTTGGACCCATGCACTCTAGGAAGAGCACGTGTCTCTTCTTCTTACTCTATCTAGCAGCACGTTGCCTTTCAGCTCCACGTGTGTACATCAGCTGGCCCTGACAGAAGGTCATTAAAAGACTCTTCAAATCTGAGCCTTCTCTGCCATCTCTGCAGGAGCCAGCACCAGGGCTGAACCCACTCTGAGGTCTCCAATGTTTTTTTTTCTCTTTCTCTTGCACTGCTTCCATAGATTACCCAGGGAGATTCCTCCCTCCCATCCATGAAGATGCTGGGAGGAGAATCCCCCAGCCCCGGGATGTGGGTTTCAGGAGCAGGGTAAAGGTGAAGGGTTACTACCCCAGCACTGGCTTTCGGGACTCTATAATCATGACTGATGGGTCCGCAGGGATGTGCAAGTACATAGGTACAGCTTTGTCCAGTGTCTTCTCCCAGCCATGCCCCCATAACAGCCAAGCCACCAGCCGTCCATGAGCTGTTGCCATCCACTGCTCGCCCCAAACTCTCTCTCCATGGCTTGCTGTGTGCTGCACTGATCTTCCTCCTGACCCAGCCTGTGCCTCCATCACACCACCTTTCCATTTGCAGGTGACTTCAGCTGTGTCTCAACCCACCCAGGCCGATTAACTCTCACTGCCACCGTACCCTAACGAGCTGATCAGCTCATTGTCCCCATCCACTTCATTCCTAACAAGCTTCTTGTTCTCAGCCTCACCCCACAGACCTTTGGAGGACTCTTGGGGAGAATGTGTGCTCCATACGAGATGTCCCTCTGCAAGCTCCTTAGCCAAAGCCCATGTCAATGAGGGGTTTCAGTCCCTGAATGTCACCTAGGAGGCTGCTGTGCCTGCCACGAGCCTTGTGTCCCTGTGGGCTGAGTCTGGGGGGGAGCCAGAGCACCCAGTCCTGGTCCCATCCCCTTGAACAGTCCCTGGAGGTGTTGGGCTGCTTTAGCTATAGATTAGGGCCGTTCTTAACTGAGCTACATCTGTGAGGCTTCTAGCAGACTGGACAGTCTGCTCTGGGGTGGGTGAGGGGGTCTACACACAGCACCTGGGCCCCTGTCCCCACAGGGACATGAAGCTTACCTTGACTTGTCTCACCCAAGGTTGGCACCCCAAGGCCATGGGATGTCACTGTAGGTGTGCAGAACCAGCAGAACCTCATGATGGGCCAGCTTGCAGAGATGACATCTCACCACATTCTCCCTGATCATCGGGACCATCCCACGCTTACCTGTGCCACTCCCTCCTCTCACCCAGCCCCCTTAGCCTCCAGTCCCCAGATCTCCACCCTGAAGTTCTCTTTTTGCTTCAGACTCTAGGCTGCCACTGGGCATCCCCGACACCCCCACACGCCTGGTGTTCTCTGCCCTGGGACCCACCTCCCTGAAGGTGAGCTGGCAGGAGCCACACTGCGAGAAGGAGGTGCAGGGCTACAGCGTGCAGTACCAGCTCCTCAACGGAGGTCAGTGAACAAGTGGCCAGTGCCCACCAGGCAGTTGGTGGTGGGATTTTATGGTGGTGGGGAGTCTGTTCTGGGTCTTCTCCTGGGCAACTGGCTCTGGGTGACCCTGCTTGAGCAGGTGAGGTTGGACCAAGTTGGACGTCAAGAGGTCCCTTCCAATTTCAACCATTCTGGGATTCAGGGATTAGTCCCAACTCTGCTTTTTGTGTAGACTTGAGGAAATGTCTCAGCTACCCCCTGACTCTCATTCCCCCTTTCTGCTGGGCAACAATTTCTGGGACTGCTTGTGGAATCGCCCCTCCCTTGGAGGAAGAATTGGAATGAAAACCTCTCATTTTGACATGAATCTTGGGGCAGTGTTAGTGAAAATGTAATTCTCTTTGGCTGGAATTCCTGGAGTTTTCAAGAAGCTGTTGTTTGTCCCAAGCCTCTTTTGGAACAACACCTTGTCCTGCACTACCAGTTGTTGGTGGTAGGGTGTGATGGAGGAGGCCAAGGAAGGGGCCCTGGATGACTTTTCCAGACAGTTCATTTGAGATAGAGTTTAGGTGAAAGCCATGGCTCTGTCATGGTGCTGATGTCCCTCTTCCCTGTGTGTCCCAGGAGAGGTGCACCGACTCACCATCCCCAACCCCAGCCAGAACTCGGTGGTGGTAGAGGACCTGCTGCCCAACCACTCCTACATCTTCAAGGTGAAGGCACAGAGTGAGGAAGGCTGGGGACCCGAGAGGGAAGGAGTCATCACCATAGAGTCCCAGGTGGACCCACAGAGCCCGCTCAGCCCTGTACCAGGTGAGATGGATGGGGGTCAAGAGAAGAGTCCACTGATGTCTCTGCTGCTGTCTACAGTGCTGGCCTTGCTACTTCTCCCCTTACCACACCCTGAGCTCTCCTTACCTTCCTTTCATTTAGAAGTAGGACCTTCTTCCCCATGCACTCACCTTCCACTAGTTGTCTAGATAGCTGAGACTTTCCAGATCATTTCATAAGTGCTGTGTGCAGATGCCTCCCAGGCTCCTCCTTGCCACCCTCTGCATTACTGACCACTTGGCTTGTGTCCCTGCAGGTTCACCCTTCACACTGAGCACACCCAGTGCTCCTGGACCACTGGTTTTCACTGCCCTCAGCCCTGACTCCCTGCAGCTCAGCTGGGAGAGACCCCGCAAGCCCAATGGGTCCATCTTGGGCTACATGATCACCTGTGAGATGCTGCATGGAGGAGGTACAGTATCAGGCTGTGGAAGGCTCGTTTGCTGTGTAGAGCACAAGATACCTCCAGCAAAGGCATTTTTGCTGGGACCAGCAACAAAGTTGTCTGCTTATACTGGTGCAGACAAAGTGGGGACATGAGGATGATTCCAGTCCTGGGAGCTGCTGGACCATGCTGCTTTGTGTCATTGCATGGTCTGGTGTAACAAGTGTGGTGGGCAGGGAAGCACCTGTAGCTTATTACAGCCCAAACCCAGTGGAGGTTGTTTATTGAGGATCACAACTGTTAAGGGTGGTCTTAACTCTTAGTGGAGCTGGGAGCAATCAGATAGTCTGTGGGTGACATAAAGCTTAGGGAAAGCCAAGACAGCAGCCAGAGTTGAGGGGAGTGTGTTTGGAGGGACCATCACTCCTGTCTATCTTCACCACTGGTATGTTTGTGTGGCTTAGGGGAGCCTAGGAATATCTATGTTGAAGGAGACAATCCAGAAACTACCCTGACTGTGCCCCAACTGAGTGAAAATGTCCCATACAAGTTCAAAGTGCAAGCCAAGACCACTCAAGGATTTGGGCCAGAGAGAGAAGGCATCATCACCATCGAATCTCAGGATGGAGGTACAGTACCATGTCTTTGTGGAGGTGCAAGGATAAGAAACCTCTCAGAGCAGGGAACCCCCTGGAGACAGAGCAGACAACCCCTGGAGTCCCTTTCCAGCTCTGGTGGTGACTCCACTCTCAATGAAAGATATGGAGACATTGTCTTCCATGAAGACAACACCGTGCCTTGTGAGGACTATCCCAATCCTGGTGCACTGAATGAGGGAGGATCATTAGAACCTGCCAATGTTTAGTTTATTATGAAATTTCTGTCTTATACCTGCTTGTACACATACCTGGAGGTAGCTTCTTACATGGCACAGGTGTAAGACCTTCCCATTCCTCCCAGTTCCTCCTAAATTTGGCTCTGCCGTCAGCAAGAGAAGCCTCCCTAGCTGACTGTTGATGCTCATCATGCAGGGTTGAAGGGTTGGAAGCTCCTTGTCTTCTCCTGGCTGACTCATCCCTTTTCCTTCTCCCCAGGCACTTTCTCCCAGTATGGGGGACAGCAGTACATGAGAGAAGAGGTGTACAAATTCCCCACCGAATACACCACCAAAACCAACATCAGCCATTCCTCTCTGGATCCCCACTTCACAGGTAGGGGCTCACTGTCTGCTTTGAAGCCTTCGGAAAGCAAAGGATAACTCTGCTTGTCCAAAGGTCTTTCATCTCAAGTGTCAAAGGCAGGGAGGGAGGGTCTGTCAGGTGGGATTGATGAAAAGGACCAGACTCTTTCCTACACCATGTCCCTGCTCTTTCCCCATGTGCTGCCTAGTCACGAGAAGGAATGCTGAGTTGTCAAAGTCCCCCAGCACTATCACTAGGGACCAAATCAGCTCTTCCTGCAATGTTAGGTCTCTCCAGAGCACGAAAATACAGAAGTGTGACAGCAATCTTTAATGACATCAGTGTAGTTGTCCCATTTGAGCTCAATGGGTTCATGCTGCAACGTGGAGATTTTGGGAGCTTATTGCCTGACACAGCAAAGTACTGAATCACTTGATCTGGAGAGGTTTTCCATCAGAGAAAGTGGTATTTAAGGAGAAACCTCTGCAAGGAATCAGGAGGAAGAGCTGATCCTGTTCCCTGTGACCCTGTGCCTGAGCACGGTGTCCTGAGCACTGAGCTTCTCGTTGCAGATGGCACCCTCCTGACGACCCAGCGAGTGGAGAGCGCCAGCAGCACCCTCACCAAACAGGTCACCAAAGAGTTTGTGAGCCGGACCGTGATGTCCAGTGGGACCCTCACCAAACAGATGGAGAGGCAGTTCTATGAGGCCTGAGCCAGGGCAGGCTGTCCGCCAGCGGGACGTTTGTGTTCAGATGGCAAGACTTTGTGGAATAACCCAAGGGTGCTCCACCCAGACGCTGCCGTGGGCTCCTTCTGTGGGCAGAGACCCCTACATGGCACTGCAAGCTCTGGACCTCTCCTTTGGAGCCAGCACACTCAAAGCTCTGGCACGGTTGGATCGTCAGGTGTGTGAACATGCTTCAGGGCTTGTTCACCATGTCCTGCTCTGCAGAGGTTTTGCAGAGTCCACGGGGACATCTTCCATGAGAAATCACTGCTCACTTCAATACCATTCCTCAGTGCCCATCCACCCAAACAGACCTGCTGAAATTTGGGTGTCTCGATGGCTTCAGCCTCCCAGATAACTGGAACAGAATGGTTTATTCTCAGGTCCTCAGTTTTGAGAGGATCCCAGCTGGCAACATCCTGATTTTATAGAGGGTCACTGTCTCCTTCTTTGCTCCAGGCTCTCTGGCAACTTCCCTGTTCATTGGAGATGGTTTGTTTGCTCTGTTGGGTTTTCATACGAGAGCTGCCAGGCAGGGGGTTGGGGTAACCTATGCTTTCTTACTGCACCTCTTTGTGTCTGTCCTTCACTGCTAACATTTGGTACCATGATAGCAAAGCACAGCCTTTCATTTGTATAGCATTACCCATCGTTGCCTCTGATGCATTTTCTTTTTGCATACAATATTGTACAGTTTTCGTAGTATATATATAAAAAGATATATATGTATTTTATTATTTTATATAAAAAAAGAAAGAGGTGGATGAAATCTATGCTGAATGTGGAGGCTGCACTGGGACTGTGTACTGGGTTGCTGAGAAACACAATGAACTGGGAGAAATTAGTTAAGGGCTTGACTCAAAAGCCACTAAACCTTGTGGAAAGCCTGTTGATGAGCTGGTGGGCTCTGCCTTGGGTCTCATCCTCTAGCAGAAGGCTGCAAGTGGCCAGACCTGCTCCCTGCCCAGCCTCAACCAGCATGGAAGGGCTGGGACCTCCCTGGAGGCGAGGAATGGGGATGGCCCAGGCAGGGGTGCCTGGGAATGGGAACAAGTGCCTGGGCTTTCTTACATGGCTGATGTGGAGTGTGAGGTTTCTGGGCAGAAGATGTCTGGTATCTTTAAAATCCTTTTTGCCCAACAGCAATGCCCATAAAGGGTCTTGTGTTCCCTCAGTAAACACCAGGGAAGAGCAAGCCTGGGAACAGCAGGCTCTCATCATCCTGAGCAAGTCTCTGAGTCTCCTTCAGCCCTCTGCTTTAGCTGTCCTCACCCAGGGCTGAGCTGAGACCTTGCTGGGCCTCCTTTCCTGACACCTGGCCTCCCCCAAGAGAACAGTTGTGCTCTGTGTCTTGCTGAGCAGCACATGTCCCTGGTGTGCTTCAGCTGCACGGGAGCAGGCGAGGAGCCTGCCCCAAGCACCAGCTGCTGCGATGCTGGATTAGAACTTCCACCCAAAACAGCACCTGCCTGGTCTCCTGGCACCATCACCTGCCTGATTTGATCCAGACTTGGCTTTTTTGTTCTTTCTTTTTTTTCTTTTCCTTTGAGTCCAAGAAACAAAAAAGACTTTTCCAGCACTGACAGGACCAAGAGTTCCCTCTTCTCTCCAGGCTGCTCGTGTGAGTGGGAGATGTTCTACATGTTTGAGCCAAAGATGCATGAGGGTGAGTAAAGTCCACGGGAGTCTCCAGGAGTGCAGCTGGAGCTAGGTCAGTCTTGAACTTGGGTCAAGAGATACTTCACCGACCCTGTGGTTTTATTGTGCCTTCAAGAAGCACTTGTTTGTCCTGAGCAAGAACCAGGGGGGTGTGCCTGCCTGCCTGCCTCCCAGGTCCCAGCTCACCTTTGTGGTTGAGGTTTCCTCTCCAGCTGCTGTGTCTCCTCCCACACAAGGACTGTGTGAACCTTTCCCTGTGCTTTGTGGCTTGGGGTAAAAGGCTGAAAGTTGCTGATAAAGGGAGCCCCACGTCCACACGTTTTAACCAAAGAGAAGAGCACAGCCCATCAGCTGCTGCTCTCCAGGGTGACCCCATGCCCATGGCAGCTGCACACCTGACCTGTGCCCTGCACCAGAACAGCATCACTTTTTGATTATCACCTGGTCCTTAGAGATGGTGGTGTTTCAGCCTTTCCAAGGTGGATCCAGCAGCCTGCTCTGACAGTGGGTCTTTGACCAGATGGCTTCCTATTGCACTCAATAAATGTTTTCTCTACACTCTGCCTCTTCCCTTTTCCTTAAATAAATAAATATATAAAAATCATCCCCCTCCCATGCCCTCCGTCTGCAGCAGTAGATGAAGGGTAGGTGGCAGAAGCAGGTACCCAAACAGGGGCTTCTGCCAAGCCTTAGTTCCTGCTGCTCTTTCACTGCCAACCCCTCCTGTGACTGCAGCTCCAGTGGCAGTACTGGACCCTGCATCCCTGGTAATGGCTTGTTACACCAGTGTGAACTGGAGTTAAACCAGTCCCCTCTGAGGAAAGGTCCCCAGTGACTGTCAGAGCTTGGCTCAGGCAGGCACAGAACCACTGTGCAAATGTTTTGCATTTATTAGGCAAACGATGCAGACAGACAAATTTATTCCCTTGTGAAGCAAGGAAAGCAGCAGCGCCTCAGAGCCCAGCCCAGGCGGGGTGGTCGCTCCTCACAGGGGCAGCACCTTTGCCCCTCCGTAGGGTTTGGTGAGGTAGAAGGTGGCTGTGCCGCTGTATCTCTCCTAAGAGACAAGAGGAGCAGTGAGTGCTGGTGCTCGGGGCTGTGCCACGCTGCAGGGAGAGGCTGGGCTGGGAGAAAGGCCCTGCTGCCATCCCAGCCATGCATCTGGCCCAGCCACTGCTCCAGCAGCAGCCATGGGAAATGCTTTTTGGGGACAGCACGCTGTCCTGGCCGCTGCCAGTGGTCCCTTGGTCCATCTGAAGCACTGGGCAGGGAGGCTATCAACATATTCCCAAGCTGACCCTTCTGCAGCCCCTTATGGACCATTCTCTGTGACTTTTTACAATCCCTTTTTGACCCTGCTGATGTTGCCAACCTCCACGGCCTCTGGTGACAGCAGAAAGCTCACCACCAGCTCTGCACAGTGCTGCCTCGGCTCTGTTTTCCTCCTAATTCACCCAGTGGTCACTGGTTCTTATTTTGGAGGATTTGAGGGTCAGTTCCATACTCACCCTCCCTACCCCCTTCGTTGTTTCATAACTCCTGGTCACATTCCCTCTCTCCCAGCTTCCCCTCAGACAGCAGAGGCACAGCCCTTCAGTTTCTCCTCGTTTCAGTCACCTTTCTCTGCCCCTTCTTTACCCCCCCCCTATTTATAGGGCACACCATGATCTCGTATAGCAGCACGATGAGGCTCTGCCTCATGCACACCCCCTGCTTCCTGACACCCCCATAGTGCTGGTGTTTTCAGCCACCAGTGCACGCCGAGCTGCTGATGCAGAGAGCATTGATGGCAGCACTGAGATCTTTTCTGGGCTGTAACTGCTGTGGTTAAGCTCAGCATTGTCTAAACTTGGCTTGGATTACTTTTCCCTAGATAGATTTAGCCTTCCTGAAGCTCAGCGGTGCCTTTTCACTCACTTCCCTAGTTCAGTGAGGTCCTTGGGCAGTGCTCTGTGACCAGCACGGTGCTGCACCACCTGTGAGAGCCCAGCAGCATCTCCAGATGGACTTGGGGCCACCCCTGCATGGTGCTGAATGGGCTGCACCAACTCCAAGAGCCTCAGGAGCACAGCTTCAACAGCCTCCCTGGGCTGTACCCCTAAGGTTCTCCTTGGGATCTTTAGGTCAATCTCCTGGCACTCTCCTGCCATGTACCTGGATGTGGTGCTGGGCTCTCTCTGCAGCCCCAGCCTCCAGCAGCGTCACCGTGCAGCCTCCAAAGCCTCCCCCAGTCATCCTGCTGCCATAAACCCCATCCACCTCCAGGGCTGCTGCTACCAGCTCATCCAGCTCCGGGCAGCTCACTTCATAGTCATCCCTGGGGAGAGGAGACACGTGGTCAGCCCTGTCCTGCACCACGGAGGGCAGAAACACACCTCTTGGTGCATCCATGGCCATAGCAAACTGCAGCAATGCAGGATGCTGCAGATCCCCACCCAGGACATATATGTGGGTAAGGCTGAGAGCACCGGGGACCTGCTGGGTGTATCTGTAATGTACGTGACCAGCTACCTCATCCCAGCACTCCACAGTGCAGAAGCCTGTAGGACTTCTCTTAAAATCCACCATCAGGCTGCACCAGGAGAGACACCAGGCAGGACACTGTCAGGCTGTCTCCAGTGCTGCACCCACAGGCAAGGGAACCCCACAAGGACTTGACGCCGGTGTCCCCAGCACAGCATGCCCTGCCCCAGGGTGGGCCCATGCTCACCTGAGGGAGTTGTGACTCTCCACCATCAGCCTCCCAAATGTCCTGTAGTCCTTGTCCTGCAGGGTTCGTGCTGCCTGGGCCGTCCGTGCTATCTCGCCGATGACGTGCCTGGCCCTCCGGTACACCTCCCTGCTCAGCTGGCTCCTGGCCTCTGCACAGACATGTGTGCCCCTGCAGCAAAGCTGCTCAGGCCTGCAGGATGCTGCTAGGGGTGAGCATCCTGCAACCTTCCTGTGCCAGAGCTTCTCCACTTGCAGCACGCTCCCACCCCGGTGTGTGCCCCCACCCATCTGTCCCAGTCTCAGCCCGTGGGGCACCAAGCTCCTGTTGACCCAAGAGCAGCCAGAGCCAAGGGAGGGACAGTCCCCACCTTCCAGCTCAGCCATGGTGGCATCTCGCAGGCTGCTCTTGCCAAGTGCAGCCGCCGCCTCCTCGCAGTGCCGCCGGCGCGTGGGGTACTCGCTGCCCGTCAGTGTGTGCCGCACGTTGGAGTTGGTGATGAGGATGACCAAGCTGGCATCCATCAGTGGGACAAGAACCGTCTCCAGGGACCTGCGGTGAGAGTGTGGGCCGTGTGTCCATCCCCCCTGCCCTCTCCAGCCCTCGGCCACCCGGGTGAGGCCATGTGGCAGGCAGCTCCTGCCTCCGCAGGGGCAAAGTCCAAGTGGTTTAGGATTTCACTCAAGCAATTCCCTCCCAATTATAAGTCCCGTAACAGACCCTAAAAACTTTGCAGGAAAGACAGCCCAGGCAAATAGCAGAAAGGATACAGGAGGAAATCAAGGCACAGGAGTTAAAACCTGTGTTCAAAAAAACAGGTTGATGAGGCACTTGAGGCCATAGTCTGATGGTCAGGAATATGATGGGACAAAGGTTGGACTTGATGACCCTGGAGGTCCCTTCCAACCACAATGATTCTATGATTCTATTCTAAAACGCAGGGAGCCCCAGCCCCGCGATGAGATTTTGGGCTGGGTTAGGGGTTAACCCCTCCCTGCACTCCTGCATTTATCTCATGGCCACGGGACCAGCTGGTCCCCACCTGCCCGAGGAGGTGGGCACAGCACAGCGAGCTCCATGCTCAGCCCTCACCTGCAGTCAATGAGCAGTGCGTGGCCCTCCTGGCCCATGGTGGATATGAACTGGTCCATGATCCCGCAGGGCATGTCAGCAAACGTGTGCTCTGCCTTCTGGCACGCCAGCGCCTTGGCTACCGAATCACCATCATCTGTGCCAGAGCAGAGAGATGCATGTTAGCAGCTCTGGGACCTCTGGAGCAAGGGAAGCAAACATGAAGGCAAAGAGCTGCTTTCCCATGGAACGGGGCTTTGCTGCAGGTGCGTTCTCCTGCACCAGTGCATGGCATCTGTGCCAGCGTGGGTCCCCGGATCCAGCTGGATGCCATAATTTGACACTGGTGTCTCAGATCTCTCCACTTTTGGGGACATGAGGGTGGGTTCCCAAGGGAGCATCCTCTCATCCTCCCCAGCCAGCCCCAGGGGGTGGTCCACGGGCTTTAGAGGCACAGCCAGGCCAGGCTGGGTGAGCCAGAGCAGCCTCACGGACACAGCAGTGCCAGCTCCAGCTGCAGTGGGGGATTGTCACCCACCCCACAGTGGCATTTCCCCAAGGGCTGCAGGATCTTGCCGTGGGCACCCCCCTCCTCCCAACTCCCACCTGGGAATGGAGATGCTGGGGGCCAGGACTGGCTGCTGCCTTACCAGGGCAGAGCTGCTGAAGGAAGGTGTAAGCAGCCACCTCCAGAGCAGCAGAGCTGGAGAGGCCCCCACCCAGGGGGATGTCACTGGCCACCACCGCAGTGAAGCCTGGCACGGGACCACCTGTGGGAACAGAAGGGAGGAGGGGGGGGGGCGTGAGCCCCTGCAGGGCTGGGGCTGCCCTTGCCCCACAGCTCACGGGGAACCAGCTCCCAGTGGAGAGGAGCCCCTTCCCATATCCCATTTTAAAACATGAGGTGACCCATGGCAGAGTGTGACCCATGGCAGAGTGTGACCCAGGCACCCCCCCAGACACAGCAGACTGGAGCTGAAAGCATCTCTGCTGGATGCTGGTCCAGCACTGGAAGAGCCCCTGGAGCATGCTGAAAGCCAGGCACTGAGCACAGCCCCATGCGAGGGGGTCTGTACCCCCCCCCAGCAGCCCTGGC
Source organism: Aegotheles bennettii (assembly GCA_013398125.1). Lineage (NCBI taxonomy): Eukaryota > Metazoa > Chordata > Aves > Caprimulgiformes > Aegothelidae > Aegotheles > Aegotheles bennettii. Next base: position 456,598 of record VZRW01014087.1, read on the forward strand.
CTTACCCCGGTAGTGCTGGATGATGCCCTTGATGTAGTTGGCCCAGCGAGGCTGCCCTGGGGTCAGGGGGCTGCCCTGACCAGGGGCTGGGAACTGCACCCTGTGGGGCTCATCCGCCTCCACCGAGGTGGTGAGGATGGAGATGGTCCCATCCCGCGTGGGGGATCCCACCAGCACCGTCCCCAGCTGCAGGGCCTGGGAATGGGGAAGGTGAAGATGATCAGTGGGCTGGAGCAGCTCTGCTCTGGGGACAGGCTGAGAGAGTTGGGGTTGTTCAGCCTGGAGAAGAGAAGGCTCCAGGGAGACCTTGGAGCACCTTCCAGTGCCTGAAGGGGCTCCAGGAAAGCTGGAGACGGACTGGTGCCAAGGGCAGGGAGTGATGGGACGAGGGGGGACGGGTTCAAATTAAGGAAGGTGGATTTAGATTGGATATTAAGAAGTTCTTTGCTGTGAGGGTGGTGAGACACTGGCCCAGGTTGCCCAAAGAGGTTGTGGATCCCCCCTCTGTGGCAGTGCCCAAGGCCAGGTTGGATGGGGCTTGGAGCAACCTGGTCTGGCAGGAGGTGCCCCTGCTTATTGCAGGGGGTTGGGACTGGGTGAGCTTTAAGGTTCCTTCCAACGCAAACCAGTCTGGGATTCAATGTGGGCTCAGACCCTGTGGCATCACAGAATCACAGAATCACAGAATTCTAGGGGTTGGAAGGGACCTCGAAGGATCATCTAGTCCAACCCCCCTGCCAGAGCAGGGTCACCTAGAGTCCATCACACAGGAACACATCCAGGCAGGGTTTGAATGTCTCCAGCAAAGGAGACTCCACAACTGCTCTGGGCAGCCTGGTCCAGTGCTCTGGCACTCTCACAGGAAAGAAATTCTTCCTGATCCCTCAGAGCATCCCCACTGGTGGCAGGGGACAGCTGTGGCTGCTCCAACCCACAGCTGGCAGCACCAAACACGTGTTACCCTTAACTTTGTCCTTATGGAGCTGGCAGCCCCCACCACATGCTCTGTCTCATCACAGCATTAAACTTTCTGGCTGTTTAATGCCACACAGGGTCAGTTTTAGCACTGAAATGTTGTGGCCAAGCACCCAAGCTCAGTGCCGGGTTGCTGGCTGCTGGGCTCCAGGGGGGTGGAAACCCACGACAAGGAGATGATGAGAGGCTTCAGGAAGTTTTCTTGCCTGCAGAGAAATTCAGCTGACCTGCTCCCAGGCTCCTTGGCCTCAAAAAAGGTTTGATTTAGGACTGAGCAGGGGCTTCCCTGCTGAGCCCAAGGAGGGCAGGAGGACCCCGGCTGCTTTGAACCAGCTCTGCCACCAAAGCATCGCTCTCCAGAAAGGGAAAATCGTTTGATGGGGTCGCAGAAAAGAAGCTTCAGCCGCTCGAAGGGGCAGTCGGGGAGGGGGAATCGCATGGCCCCTGCACTGGGTTAGGGGACGGACCGCGGGGTGCTGGCCCCGGGGCGCCGGGGTCCTGCTCCGAGCTCCGGCGGTCCTGGGCGTGCTGGGGGATCCCGGGGAATCCGGGCTGGGGATCCCGGGGAGGAGGATGGTGAAAGGGGGATCCCGGAGGATCCCGCAAGGTCCTGGGCAGGGGATCCCCGGAGGGACATCCTAGAGCAGGGAGGGGGGCAGAGGGAGGCGGGGGACCCCCGGAGGCTGCAGGGGGGACCCGGAAGGGTGACACGGCGGGATCACGGGGCCGGGGCGGCGGAGCGTGGCCCTTACCATGGGCAGCACGAAGCCGCCGTTGTAGTCGGTGTGCTCGCCGATCAGGTTGACCCGGCCGGGGGCCCAGGCCGCCAGCACCGCCGCCCCCCCGAAAGCCGCTTCGTGTGCCCGGCAGGCGGCTGCGAGCAACGGCACCGACCCGTGCTCCGCCATGGCCGCTCCGCTCCGCCCCGAACAGCCCCCACCCCCGCTCCGCCCCGCTCCCGGTCCGGATCCCGCTCCGCCGGGCAAGAACCGGCAGCCCCGGGGTGCGGGGGCGGAGCTGGGGGGGCCCGGGCAGCCCCTTCCCACGGGCCCTGCGCGCCCCCGCCGCCGCCTGCGAGAGCTGTTTGTGCTGTTCTATAGGCGAGAGTCACACCTACACCTACACACACCCCTATGGACACCTATGGCCACCTATGGACACCTATGGG
>VZRW01014087.1:472478-516305 GCA_013398125.1 Aegotheles bennettii
CCCGAGGAGCCCCGAACGGGGCTCCTCGGGCACCTGCGGAGGGAGGCGGCGTGAGGAGATGGTTGCTGCTTGGTGGTCACCCAATTCTTATTGACTGCCTTATAGGAGTGAAGGAGCCTGCCAGGACTGGCACTGTAGGGATAAAAGGGTACGGGTGGGGTGACACCAATGGCAGAGAAGCCATTGGTCAAACGCAAGAGGGGCAAAACCCCAGGTGATGAGGAGATGAGGTGGGGAGGTTCATAGAATCCTTCTGGTTGGAAGGGACCTCCAGGGGCATCAAGTCCAACTTTTATCCCATCATATTCCTGACCATCAGACCATGGCCTCAAGTGCCTCAGCAACCCGTTTTTTGAACACCCCCAGGGACGGGGACTCCACCACCTCCCTGGGCAGCCCATTCCAGTGCCCAACCACCCTCCCAGGAAAGAACTTCTTCCTAATCTCCAACCTAAACTTCCCCTGACGGAACTTGAGGCCATTTCCTCTCGTCCTGTCATCAGCAATTGGGGAGACGAGACCAACACCAGCCTCACTACAACCTCCCTTTAGGTTGTAAGTACACTCAGCAGAGGAAGGTGAAGGTGATAACATGGCTAAGCATGACCATGGCAACAGGGATGTCAAAGATGAGGAGAGAAACAGTGGAAGAAAAAGTTCAAGAAATGGGAGAAAAAGCAAGACTGAGCCTCAGTAGCTGGGAAGGACAGAGGAGGAAAATGGGACAGTGTGGAGCAAAGGTGATGGTGCAGTGAGCTTCTTTCCAGAGGGCAGAACGTGCGTTTTCAGATGGCTGCTAAAAATACTGGAGTGAAAACAGTTGCGGACAAGCTGAATAACCATAAGTGAGGGATGGGGATGGGGGCTGCCGAGTGCTGACAGTGGGCTGCGAGCCATCCTTTGAAAGCCTTGGGTCACATCATGCTCTAAACCTCCTCCTGATAACATATGGGAACTTATTTGGTGGTCGTTCATGTGAACGAGTTGTACGTTGTCAAAATGTAAATATTTTCTTCCTTTTTTTTTTTTTTCCCTTAAGTATAGTTTGTTTCCATAAAATGACATGAAGGTTACAAGTTGTAAACTCAAGTAAGCTTAATTATCTGCATACTTTGCTGTTCCCTGGGGACAGGCAATCTGGTGCTGGGGATCGCTGTCTTGGAAAGTTTTGGTTCTGTTTGTTAGGAAATGTTCCAGTTTTCCTTATCAGTGTCGATTTCTAAACTCTCAGTATTAGTTACATGAGATTTTTAGGTACTTTAAAGTGCAGTTTAGACCCCGTCGGGAAGCCTGCTTGTTCTAGATGTACAGCAAAAGATAATCTGAAAAAAAATAAGTAGTTATTGATGCTATCCGCCCCCTTTGGCACTGTTTGCTGGCGGAATAAGAGCCTGAAAACCCCCTTTGGTTGTGTCCTGGGTAGTGGTTGTGCCTTGCAGCTGATGCTCCTGGAGACCAAGTCATTGTGGCGTGCGCCAAACTTGATTATTTAATGATGAATGGCTTGTTTCTCATCTGGGGACCTGATATTCTGTTTGTAGCGTTCGGGTGAGTAACGAAACACTCAGCGAGTGCTGTTGTGCTCTCTCTGGGTTGCTGGATTAGAGATCTCTGCATGTGGCTGTTCCTCCCCATCCCGCAGGTTGGGATGAGGTCGGAGGATGCCGCAGAGCAGCGGGGTGAGATGGGCTCGTTCCTGGGGTGCCCGCGTGGCTTTGATCTGTGCTGAGCAGGGGTGAGTTGATTGCTCGTGGTGGGAACCAGGTTTGGTGTGGGTACACTCTGTAAAACCTCAACTGAGTATTGACTGTGCTGCTCAGCTCTGGCTGGCATGGTTATTTCTGTGTGTATCTGTCTCTGGCTTTAATGTGTTATCTACGAACGTGGATAGAGGCTGAGTTCAAAGAAACTGAAAGCAAGCAATCAGTCACTTGGAGTTGTAGATACCTAGTACTATGGTGTAGTTCTGTTTTGGTGCAGTCTGTCCATTCTGTGTTGCCCTCTTTGTTGGTTCTCAGTCCAGTCGAGACCCAACTCTGTAATTGTGGATTGCAAAGGTTGTATCCGCTGCTCGGGTATTTATTGATCTGGCAGGGTTTGGGTAAGTGAAAGTGGAGCAGTCCTTTGTTGGCCGTGCATTCACCTGAAAGGCAGGCAGGTTAATAATGCTGCAGGAAAGCAAATGTTGGGGTGAAGATAAATTAACCCATTTAAGAAAAAAACCTAAGAGTGCCTTTGTTCTGGTCTGTTCACTGCTCACAAGTAGTGTTGAAAATACCCTGATTTAGGTGATAAAATGTTTTGGGACACAGATTTGTTTGGCATAACCCGGATCATCACTACTCAAGATAATTCTGTTGAGTGTGCCTGTCTTGAATACGAGAAGCCATCCTGTGAGTAAACTTCAGGTCTCCATGTCCCCACGGGCCCTCACTCGAGGTCTGGACTGAGATGCCCAGGAGCACTACAGCAAGATAAGCTTCGCAGCATAAAAGACAAAAAAACTTGTCTTTCCTTGCATGAGGGGAGGAATTGTGGGAAATTCCTGAAAGTTTAGAGCCCTGTAAGTAGTGCTAGAACTGCATCCACATGGTTGGTCGTGCTGTCATGTTGGTGACCGCCGGCTTGTGCTCACCCAAGCAGTATCTTGCAACCAGTTCATTCAGCCGACCACTCGGAGGTAGAAGGACTGGTGTGCTCCAACGAAGGACGTTTGAAGTGGAGATGAAGATCAGGTTGGTGCAATGCTTTAGTTACAGCTCAAATCAAACACGTTTCTTCTCTCTATGTGTAGTTGAGTAGTGCCTTGTCTGGTGGTTTCTCAGCCTTAAGTAGGAGCTATGATCAGGGCAGCAATGGAAATGCAGGTGAAGAAGAAATTAAAATAGCGAGATCATAGGTGGGCTTGGATCTCAGTGAAGAGCTTGCACACGCAGTCTGATTTATCTCAAAATCTTATGTTTAAATTCTTAGTCAAAACCAATGGCACATGAAAACGCACCTCGAAGCAGTTGTAGCAGCAGAGAGTAATCCTTATCTCCTTATCAGTGGACGGTGTCTTATCACTGGCAGGATGAACACAGCGTGTCTGATCTCAAATGTGCAGACTGTGGAAAGAAAACCCAAAACCAGGCGTGCAGCTGACTGGTTTTCAGAGTGGTTGCTTTTTTTGTCGCTGGCTTGTTCCTCTTGAAGCTCTGGCGTTTGTCTGCACACTCTGTTAGATTATACTCTGATGTGCTTGTATTGGGTGGTCTTCTCAACCCAGCAAATAACGTTTGGGCTTTTGAAATTGTTTTTAGAAACCTTTTGTGTTCTTTTTAAACCATCGGAACTCTTAAAATAACAAACTGTTGCCCTAATTCTGCTTCGGTTTTGCTGGTGACAACCCTTAGATCAATAAGCTGATATGGACTTAGACAAAAATAGAAACTAGTCCTGTTGTTTAAACAAAACCAAACCAAACAAAACAAAACCAAACCGGCCAAACAAAAAACACCACGAACAACCCAGAGAGCAAAAACAACAAAAAATCCAGCGTGCGTTTTTAGGCTTCAGATTTGGTAATAACCTCGGGGATGGTTAGGAAAGCACAGAGTGAGTCAAGACTCCTAAACCAGGGACTTACCAGAGGTCTACTACATCTTTACCGGTAAATGTCAGCTTATCAGGCAAGCAGAAGCTGTTATTGCTGGTTTTTGAGTCTGTGTGAACTTCACTGCATACCGAGTCCACCGCAAACTGTTCTTAGGAAGTGTGAATGGTTACAGGAAGCTGGGAATGTGAAGTGCTGGAGTGTGAACAGGAAGAGCTGCATCCACAGCGTGTGCTCACCACCAGCTACAGACCCTGGAAAATAACACTGGAGAAGACTTCTGTGGTTCCTCAAAGGGCAGGTGTGGGAGATGGGCGAGTGGGCAGTGGGGATCATTGGCCCCCTCAGCACAGGCTGCCACGTCCTGCTCGTAAATGCACGTGTATATTATTAATATTATATCTATTACATATTATATTAATGCACGTGTTGAGGCCATGAGATATTTCTGGTGAAGTGGGTTTGCTTGCTATGTTTACACTTGCTGAAGGAGTGTTTTTGAATATAAGAAGTGACAAGGAATTTACGTGCAGGTAACTGCTGTGTATATTTTGCAGAATGAAAAGCCCCACGTACTGCTTTGACATTTTCAGAATTAGTTTGGGTCTTGCTAGGTATTTCAAAAATCCAAAACTCCATGAAAGAGGTGAGGGATTCGGTCAGGCAGAATTGTTCCAACTTGGAAAACGGTTCTTTCTATTTATTTACTTATTTATTTAAGTATTGTGTTAATGCTTATGCATTGCTTACATTAGCATATAGGATAGTTTTTTTGCGGGAGACAAAATTAAAATCAATTCTTTTAGAAAACCTCAGAGCTTCGAGTTTCCTATTTTTTTTTTTTAATTTTGTAGATTTATGTATTGTCTAATATTTTTATATTGCTTTATTTTAAGGCAAATTGTGTTGGAATTCAGTATTTTATTTTCTTTGGATCTATTCTTTCCACCAGAATAACATTATCCTAACTTCTGTGAGCAGCTGAAATGTGCAGCCCTCTTGTTACAAAGGGTCTGACCGATGTCCTCTGGTGAATCTTCCTGCAGTGTGTTACAGCCTTTCTGCCTGGCTGTTTCCTGATGTTCCTGCCCCTGGAACAGCGTGGCAGGAGGGAATGTGTCAGTACATCAGTTAATCACGCTTATTGTGTAGCATATTAGCATGAGCTAACTGTCACTGGGAGGCTGCATTAATACACCAGGCTGTGAACTGGGGCAGCTGGAGAGCAGGCACGCATTCCCTTCTGTTAACCCTGTTGTAAGGAGCAGCAATTTCTGACAGGGGAGCAAAATAAAGAGCTGGAGCAATAACGTCTTAAATTGCTGCGTCGAGGCTCGTGAGAACCTGCTTGTCAGGACCCCAAAGGTTGGGCTCGTTTGCAGAGGATTCCGAGGTGCTGTTTTGTTCCTTCCGTTAATTTTTATTTTTTGCCTTCTTTTTTAAAAATCCATAAAACTTTTTGAAAGCACAAGGCACGGGGCTGAAAGAGGTGGTGGGAAGTTACCTTGCCCATCCCACTGCCTAATGGAATTGCCTACATCAAAGCTGTTTCCAAGAATTTTTTTGTCTCTATCTCACTGGTTTTTAATATTGTGTCAGTTGGTTTCCTCCTCAAAAACTCCTTGAGCTAGATTTCGGTGAAACCACGGACTACAAGAAGGAGACAACCACAGAAGTTTCTATCTTATAAAGACTTTATGTACTCTATAAACTTTAGCAACAAGTCAGCACATCACTTGCAAATCAGGTACAAAGTTGTTACTGAGAGGTGTGCCCTGTGAGTACCCAGAGCCAGCCAGCAATTCCCCTCCTGTCCCAAATTAATGAAGCCAGCAGCAGGTGCAATTTCTTAGCTGCCTTTTTTTCCCTGCTTTATTGAGAGATTGTTTGTCTTTTGTATCAGGGCAATCAAAAGCCTCACCAGAAGGTGCATGAGGAGATGCTGAAGGTTTGTACTTTCTCAGACTCGACCTGGTGATGACAGCCAATTTAGATGCCTGTGATAATTTTCTCGGCAGTCTCTTGTCTTGTGTATTTTGATCGGTGCTTGATGCAGTTAATACCAGTTTGACATTTGAAATATCAGTTGGAATGAGTGTTCTCTTAAAATGAACACCAACAATCTTTTTTTTCTCCTAGCTTTGTTGCAGGCTGGCTTCTGACTTGTGCACCCTCACCCTGCCACGGTGTTCGCTCAGGTTTAGAAGGTTATTGCTGCAACAAGAACAATTCTAGGTTTGAAAGAAGCATTTTGGTGTTAAGTGCTAAAGTGCAGTGATGGCAATAAAAGTGCTAGCTCACTGAAATGCTTGATACTGGCCTGATTCTTATCTATTATTAAAAGCCAGAGGCATTTAATTGAATATAGTTGTCAGACACTGGCAGAGAGAAACCTGTACCAAGTTTGCGGTCAGAAATTGCAGATACATTTCATTAGTGCATACTGGCTCATTAAGACTTCATGGCACTGTTAATTACAGTTAAGAAATGAAGGTTGGATTGCTTTTTATCATCACATGCCTAGAATTTCTTTAGAGTAATAACCAGTCATGCACATATGGGAAGGGAAATAGTTTCTTGAAACGATATCTGATGAATATCTGCAAAAACCTGAATTCATTGCAGTCAATATTGTTTTACTTGTCAGCCTTCATCTTTGGTATGTCACCACAGTTCAAAAAGAAGCTGCCAGTCCACACCCAGTATACTTAGAGGTGATTTTTCTCCTCTAATTTTCAATTGACTGTGAGCTTTCATTAATAGCACTTGAATATTGCCATCATAGCAGAAATAAGAACAGCAGATGCCTCGGGGCAAATTGTGCAGCTTTAGAGCAACAGAAGAAAAAAACCCACTGTTTGCACATTTAAAATATCCTGAGAGTGCCACCAGATTTCTTCAGGTATTGGTTAATCAGAATGGAAAATGAGACGACGTGGTATAGCCTGGGATTTGGCTGCATTGCCCTTGGTGGAGAGCTGGTGAGCATCTTGATGCCAGCGTGCCTGTTTGAAGCACGATCTGGCATGGGGTCTGTACTGGTGCTGCTTTGGACCAGTCTATCTGTGTATGTAGGACTTTTATTCTGAGGCATGCCAGCCTTATGGAGCATCAAAAGAGTCCACTGGGCTGTAGCAGACAGCTACAGGATGAAGTCTGATTTGAGCTCTGAACAGAACAGAGGATCGATTGAATGGCTAACATTGATTCTTCCAAATCAACCAGTAAGGGCTGGCTTTTATCTTTGTGCTGGCACACGTGTTACGGGGTGCAGGTTTGTGCTTGTTAGGTAATTGCTGTGTTTCATTTCAAACTCACAACAGAAAATGTCTGTTCACAAGTGTAAGCACTCCCAAAGAGGCTGCTGCAAATCTGTTTGACGTTTAACCTGAGGAGAAGAGGATGCCATTTCATTTACAGATGTAGCTTGGTCTGGATGAGAGCACTACGGAGCTGTCATTTTTTTGTGGAGATTTGATTTTCTGTTTTTGGTTTTAGACCTTCAAAAAGTTCATGTACTATCTTACAACTCTTGTGAGTATGGAGCTGCGACTGATCTACGAGCTGTTTGGTAAATCCTGAGGGTTCTCAGCATGGTCAGCAGAAGACAGGCTACTGTGCTCTGTTTCTGAAGCAAGATGTTGGAGGTTAGCTGCCTAAAAATGCTTTCAAAACCCTGGAACTCAAACCCTGAGCTATGCAATGGCTTGTATGGAAAGAATATTCTTCTGAATTGGCCTTTATGAATTCTTGCATGTGGGATGTTTTGATTTAGGGAACCAGCAGAGTGAGTAACACCAGTTTTAAAACAGCCAAGCCCTTTTCCCAGCCTTCACTCATATTTCTACAGTTGCTAGCCCTGGGTAGGCTTTGTCAGTGACTGAATCAATGGTGAGAGAAGTACAGTGTGGAAAAACTTTACTGGAAGCCGGAACTTGAATTTTTACAGCACAGGACATCAGGCCTTGATTCATTGTAGTCCAGTGCAGCAAACTTGATGCTTGTTAACTCCCTTTGAACTCCTTTCTGCAGGCATCTCTGTGTGTCTGAGGCTATAAGTGCTAACGCTGGGATAAAGCAGCAGCATCTATCTGATCCACTTAACAAAAGGTAGAAAATTTATCCGGATATAAGCTGAATAAACGACCATAATAGACAAGTCTGTGGATGGATGCTTTTTTGCCAAGTAGCTAGTAGTAAAATATTTACCTGCTGATATTTAAGCACACGCTGGTACATTGTGCTGCCAATTAAACCAGGTAGAAGTCTTCAACAGTGTACAGCTGCCGGGGATGCAGCAAGCTCCAGGGTTTTCACCGGAACAGTTAGGCTCAACCCACATGTTATTGAAAAATAATTATTTCAATCTGATCCTGTTTTCATAGACTCAGCGCTTTGCACGAGTGCTGTAGGGAAGGATTAATGGCAGCTCAATAGTTTGCAGAGCAGAAGTCAGCCCACGGAGCGATGAGGGTTGTCTCAACTGGGGGTGATCCCTGTTTGGAAACAGGGAGGTGTGCCTTAGTCGTGTTGTTTACATAAAGCAGCAGTGTCAGATTGAAAATGTGTCATTTAAACTCGGGGAAAAAAATTGGCTGTGTTTTTAAAGCATTGCGTGAACTGTCTAAATGCTTAAGTTAACTTTGAGGTCATGTCAAGTAATACATATTCATGGACAACTTATTTTTTGGGGGAAAAAAAAAGATCAAACTCGAGGAAATGCAAATGTCAGCTCAAGGCTTTATGCAGAGTTCTGGATCTTGCTGAATGGCTTTTGACTGCACTGCATTTCAGAGATGTTTCCTTAAATGTTTGCCTATGCCAGTGCTTGGATTGTTTTAATTAAAAAGGTGGAAGCTCCGTGTAAACAAGCACTTGTGTTTGAAATGGGTTTTATTGGTATGGTTTGGCCATACACGTTTCATGGTCTGCTGATGCAACAAGTTTATGCTTTTTAAAGAGCACACACTGCCAAAAAAATAACTCCAATTGTTTTATTTGTGGGGTTTGAGTGACACAGCTCCACATATGCCAAGCCTTGGGGATGCACAGCTCGAGGGGAGTCTGAACAAGCCCCTCTTTGCCCTGACCCCCGCAGACTGCAAGGCAGTTATGAGCCAGCGGAGTTGTCTTGGCTGCTCACAACTGTGAGAAGTGTTCGTTTTATTGAGTTAACTCCCAGTTGAAAGCCTTGATCTTTCTTTCCTCATCAAGACAGAACATTGGTGAGCTACTGCATGATACTTCTCTCAAAACAAAACCATTTTTGCTATAACTGTGGAAACCAGACGATGTTTTGCCCAAGACTGGTGCAAGGCTGGCTTCCCATCATGGGCTGGCACCGTGCTGTAGTGTCTCATTGCTTCTCCTTAGCTTTTTTGGTGTAGGCAAGACACAACTGTTTGTCTCTGACATTTTTATGTCACGATCATTTCTGATCATTGCCAACTTGTTATTTTTCGCATGGGCTTTTGCAGTCCCTCAGTTAAAGTTCTGATCTATAAAGTATGGGTAGCACACAGTTCTTTCCTTGCAGCTGAATTGGGTTGGTTGCATTGTTGTGCATCCTATGATCTGCTTTGAAACCCAGAAGCTGAGTTACAGTAGTGATCAGGTTACTGTTGACTAGGACTTGTTGGTGTGTTAGCCTTGGTTTTCTGTAACGCAGCAGTTTGTGCTTTCACTTCTGCAGTTCACGCTGTCCTTTAACGTTTGGAAGCTTCCAGCTCAACTTTACAGATGTCTAGAAAAAAGAAGGGAAAACTGTGAGTGCCTGCCTGTTTCTGCAGTGAAAAGCAGGGGAGCTGTGAGCTATGGATGTGAGCAGTTGTCTTTTTGATCACTAGGGTACCCAGTGAGTTATAGGAACTCTTAAACAGAAGAAACCACCCTCCCCAACCAAACAAGCCCAACTCCACGCATCTGTAATAAGTCTCTCCAACTCTCACTTTCTATATTTGCCCTTAGACTGACATTATTGTCAAGCTCTAATGGAGAAGGGGAAATCTAACAGCTTTAAAATCACACAGTGCTGTCTGCTGGGTGACCTTTTTCCAGTTGATGGTTCAATTTATTTAGGTGATAAAGAAAACACTGAGGCATGTGAAGTCTATCTTCTTGACAGATGTGAGCTTACTGAAACTTTTTCCTCATCCTTCTCTCCTTCCCCACATTTCCCAGTCAGCTTTTTGTTTGTACAAAGCGATCCATATATTTTTTTTTTCCCTTTGAGGTTTAAATGCTTTCGAATCTTTTCAAGGTTTACAAAGCTGCTCCTGGCTGTTGAGGGGACTGAAAGGCAAACAGAGTGACAGTTGTTGAGATGTACTGAAGGAGATGTTTGCGTTTTGTGACAAGAGAGGCATGGCATATGCAGAAGCCTTGGTGTGAAGTGTGAGGGTTTGGTCAGGTCTGTGATGTTACTTGGAAAAACAGCATTACACATGGGAAATATCCAGTAGTGGTGAGCCACAGCAACTCATACAGATCACTGGTAGAACCTGGTCAGAACTTTTCCTGAAATCATGATGAAAACCTTCAAGGTTGTTGCTAAAAGTGTTTGTTATTGTTTGATATTCGGCAGTGATTCGTGTGAGGCTCTGTTTCAATATTAGGTTACATCTGCCAGTAAGTAAAAAAATACTGTTTATTGAAACAGACCTGTCTCTTAACTATCACTCTTACTAGAAGGATGCTAAATATTTCCTTGCAGAGGCTTAGGCAGGTTGTAAACCAGGCTACTGGTAGTCTGCAGCTGTCAGTGTGGGATTTGGTTGCCTTGTGCCCAGCCCTGGGAACAAGGCACAACAATCCCTATGAAATTAGATTGTTTCAATTTTTCCTCCTGAATCCCAAGAAATCTTGGGACTCAAAGGCTGTATTCCCTGTCAGGAAGCTTGCTTTGCGTTGAAATGCCAGCATTTTATAGGGTGCTGTGGGAATGCTGGTAACTGGAAGCAATAAAGGCCCCGAGGTGGGCAACCTGCCGAGCTCCTCGATACTCCGAGGGATTCCTCAAAAAGCCAAGCCACACCATCACGTAGCCCTGTTGATCCATCAAGAGACGTGTGAGGGTGTTACAGGGGAATTACCAATGTGGAGAAAAGGAATAGCTCTTCCAGAATATCCATTCCAAACTAATTCTTTGGGAACAACGCTACTCTTTAAATCCCTGTTTGTTTGTTTTTTTTCTCTTCCTCTGGAATATCTTCTTTGCCCTAAGAGCAAAAACTCCTGAGCAATGTCAGAGCTGTATATCCTGGGTTTTCTCTGTTAGTAATGATACCTTAAACGGAAGGTGCATTAGTAGGATTTTTATTGAGTATCCTGTTGGAATAAGTAGATTCTGTTGTGCACCACTGACTCATTTCAATTGGAATACCACAGTTCAGAAAAAGAAAATAATTGAGTCATGGGTTTCTTACTTAAAGTGTGTCTGATATCATCTTTTGCAATAAAATTTTATGAGGGTGAAATGAATTTAGAGCGCTGATTAAATATGGGCAGCTCTTCTCCTCTCGTGTTGGGGTGGCTCTTTGAGCTTAAGAAGAAAATAGTGGTTTTGAAAACATTTTCAATAGATAAGCCTTATTGAATTAGATACATTTATATCTGCAGTTAGATATTTTCTCCTGGATTTTGCAGTGCTGTCTACTTTGCAGGCAGTTAGGTAAGCACACCCTGGTTTAATTCAGATAAAATTATCTGTGTTAGCTCAAACCACTAATTTAAAATTCAAAGCCAATCTGGTGATTTTTTTTTTTTAATATTTATTTATTTAGCCTGAACTGAATTAGGAAAACTTTCTCCAGCCTGCTGTCTAGACAGATTGGTGCCCGTAGGAGCTTCCAGCAAAGGGAAGGTTATGAGCAGCTGAGAGCAGTGACCTCTGTCATTCAGCCTGCAATATTCAGGAGGGATGTCTGTCTGCAGGTGAGGTGAGCTGGGACCACCTGAAACTTTATGAAGAGGTCTGTGGCCTCACACAACCCTGTCTGGAACAGCAGGACATGATTGATATAAAAGATATAAAATCCCTAGCATTTTCACGTTCTTCTGTGCCGATGAAATTATATCTTTGCCAGCATGATCCCCTGCTGAGAGAAGGCAGACAGGACTGAAATAAATGGTAATGGCAGAAGAGCATTTTTTTCCTGATATCTGAGATCTTATCAGGAGCTTAAGCCTTGATTTTTTTTAAAGAACACCATACACAAACAAACAAATTTGCCTCTGTGGGCTCTTTTAGGCACCAGAGAACAGCACTGGTACCAATGACTTTACACTAGCCTTTACTAAGGGTTCTGTAGCGTAGTTTCGTGGGTGTAAGACACAAACCCACGTGTGTGTGAAACGTAGATGACAGCAGTGTTAGATCTCACTATTGTCCTACATTTACAGACAGTGTCTTAGGCTGGATTAGCCAAACAATTATCTAATGGTTTTCTTCTCTGGTGTCACGCTGCTGCAGAGATTCAGATCCTGTTTCGGAGCCTTCGTGCTCTCTTTGGGCCTGAAAGGAATTTTGGCAGAAAGGGAATTGCCTGGGAGGAGCAGGGAGGGCTGCAGAGGAAAAGAGCTCGTCTTAGGGCCTGCATAAGGATTTCAAATAGCACAGGGGGTGTTGGAAGCACAGGAGGTCCCAGATTTGCATTATGGCAGCAACAAGGGTTTGGAAGAGTTGGTTTTAATCCTCTCATTTCCATTGCTCCTCTCCCCAGTCTTCCCAATCCCTCTGTCACAAAGCAAAGATTTCTCTCTTGGCGTCAGGGTGCATCTCCCAGCGATTTCAGGCAGCTTTGGGTAAGGCTTTTAATGAGGAATTTAGAGCTCAGCTGTCCTTGTGCATTACCAGCACATTTTCCTGAACTGAGCTCACGCCACTTAGGTCAAGTTTGGCAGGAGGTCTGCAGCCCTGGAACGTGGTGTGGATGCAGGTATCCTCTCGTACTGAGCTGCTTGAGCCAAACCAGTGAAGAGGTCTCTGCAGCAGCCCATGATGAACGTGACCAGGACAAGGCTGCGATTGTTGAGTTTAAAAATGAAGCTTTTAGGTTAGTTTCTCCTTGGTTTCCTTTTTTTTTTTTTTTCCTCCTTCTTTCTAGATTTGATCTTTTTTTTTTTTATTTTGGTGGTGTTTGGAAGTCCAGTTTTTTTCTTTTTCTCCTACCCTGCTCATCTTTTTCCCAGCAGCTCCCAGAGCAGGTTGCTGCTCCATTCCTCCAGGGCAGAGGGGGGACAAGTTGCAATTACAGATGTGCAAAGAGTTGCTGCCCTGCCCTTGAGAGTCGAGGTGCTGCTGGCAATTAGGGACAGTTAGCAGTTCCCCTACTAGTGTAAATTATTGCAGAGAGTAATTACTGCCCCTTCCCACATGCCACCCCAGGGGAAGTGGAATTTCAGCAAAGCATCCTTGGGTTGGGTTTTTTCCCAATACTTTGCTGCTCCTGTCAGGCTCTGGAAGTTCCCAAATCTGGTCTCAGAACCTGTCCTCTCATCTTCCCAGTGAAAGCAGCTTTAATTTCCAGTAGTGTCCATCCTGTTCTGCAGTAAGTTCAATTCCGCCTGGGGTCTTTGATCTGCATTGTTCTGGCCAGTCGTGTCCTATTTGTTTGGAATTGCATTTGTCTTTGTTTAGTAGGACTCGTAAATGATAACATTTCCTCCAGGAATTTGGGTGTTGCTGTTGATGTTAGTGGAGTATCAGAAGACTGTGCTACGTGCTTCCCACTTCTAAAAAATTGATATGGATTTGAAAATACGACGTAAACACAGGCACAAAAGAAAGGGTGTGTAAAGTACACCAGCACAGAACTGATGAGTTTAATGGGGTTTTTTTGGTTGTTTTTAAATAAATATAGAAGTAACTTCTCTATAAAATGGGGGTAATAATTCTTCTGCCCCTCACGTGGGGGCTGTAGAGTTTCCTGAGATCTCTAGAGAGGAGTTGAGCAATGCAAGTTATCAGTGCTGGATTTCCCCTTCCTGCCCAGACGCAGCGTTTGGCTGGCACACTGTGAAATGTGTGTCAGTTATCAACGTGTTTCCAGCTTCAAGGGTCGTTCAGAAAATTCCTTTTCTCAGCTATTTTGGGAAAAAAATTTATAGGATCCATCGCGACGGTGTTTGCTGTGGTTTTGTTTAGAGCCTTTGCAAAGAGGCTACTGAAATATTAATAGTGTTCTGCTTTGTGAGACATCACATTGCGGTGAGGGGGTCTGTGTGTCCTTTCTGCATTCCCCAAACACATGTGGTTTAGATGCCTTTCATATATTTTAATACAAAGTGGCTGGTTGAGTGGTCCGTGTGTTCCCAGAGGAGCCAAAACTCGCTTCATGGATCAAGCAAATACAGGGCTGTAAGGCAATTTACCGTTCAGGGTATTGTGGAGGAGGGTGATGTAAAATGTAGTGGTTTGAAAAAAAAAAAGAAAAAGCCAAAGCAGTGATTGAAAGGCTTAAAATGGCCGAGTTAATGTGACAACTCTCCTTTTCCTCCATTGGGTCTATTGCAGGGGTGGTCATGCACAGTTAATGTGTTGTGAGGAGCTCCATGGTACCTGTTTGCAGGTGAAATTAAGAGTGAGAGATCATTTATTTAATAGCATTAAAGAATGAGCTTCTGATGAAGCAAGTTAGGTGTTAAACACTTTTCAGGTGAACCATTTACTTATGTAATTATCTCTCATTTACATGATAATAAATGTTTCTCCAGGGAGTTTAGCCAATCATGAAATGCAATTAATCTTCAAATGCTTTTCAGCAACAATTGGTACTCCAGAGACCAAAATCCCTGGTCAGTGTGTGTGGTTTTAAATTCTTCTGCTAAAGGGAAGCTGTTTCAGCTTGGTTGATCATGCAGTTGTTAAATTCTAGGGTTTTTTATGTGTTTCATACATGCCTATTGCTACAAGTCTGGAGTGCTGGGCTGGATACCTGGGTTGTGTAGGTCTGATAACTCCCCTCAGTTTCCAGAACGTTGAAGAGGTTCAGGATGCTGTTCTTCAGGTTAAACCCAGGACTCACTTCAGTGAAGATGGAGGAGTTTAAATGCTCTTGGCTTCTGTCACAACTGATTGCTGAATGATACTGGCCAGAGAACGTAGCCCATATGTAAAATGGGAGTAGCGTAAATCTCATGTCTCGGTGTGTGTCCATGGCAATGTATGGGTAGAAGGGACTGGTTGGTGTCTGTGTAGTATCTGTCATAGATGGCAGTCTAAGTATTGTGCTGCTAAAGTTTACTTAATTCAGTTTCTAGCCTAAATGTTGTTACGGTCACTTTTGTTCTAATTTGTGAACTGATCAATTAAAATAATCTGTGACATTCCACCTTTTACACTTGGTCCAACAGCTTAGCTTTTCAAGAATGGATTCATTTTATTGCAGCAGGTTTTTCAGATGAATTGCTGCTGTGCTTGGAGTAGGGATCCTGATTTGAACAAAGCTGCTTTTTAAAAGTGAAAAGGAACAAAGCCTCTCACCTACTCCCAACAGTTCTGTTTCTGCACTCTGGCTCCAGTTTTTCTGGTGTTAGCCCTTGGGCCCTGGTGCAGATGCTGCTCCAGCCACACTGGGTTGCAGGGGATGGATGGGCTGGGGTTGAAAAGGGCTCACAGCTGGCTGCAGAGCCTCTCCAGCCCCGAGTGTTCCCAGATCCAAAGCGGTGGAACCTGCAGGTCTCGTGTATTTGGAGGTTGAAGAGTTTTTATCCTTTTGTACTTGCAAAATCCAATGTAGGAAGGCACTTGCCAGTGATACTCTCCCTTCGTAGCAAACAAATAAAACCACTTTGGTTGAATTTGTGTGTTTTCCTGAGGCTTTGTCTTCAGATGGGGTAAAGAGGAGAGTAGGCTTTATTTACAGATGTTGCTTTCAGAATGAATCCACCCTGATTATGTTATCTGTAAATACACCTTGGGGCATCAGGCATCTTTTCATATATTTAGAAACATGACAGAAAGATCATCTGATATGGGAGTGAATACTTTGTGAATTCCTGTAACTGTTTTGTTGCCTCAGAGTACATATATGGTCTAAAATGAGTCCATATCTGCTGTTGTATCATCCCGTTGCTTCCAGCAGAATACTTGTACTTTTATTTTGACCCGCAAATTTTGTTACTTGCTGTTTAGACTGACCTCTAAACCTAAGAGACCAGAGTGCTCTGGGCCTCCTGAGTTATTTCTGAAGGTGTCTGAGATCAAACCTGGTGGGATTTGGGTCTCAGCTATCTGAACTCTTCATGTATTCCCTATAAATACTGGGCAGCTAGTGGGTCTAGGCCAGTGTGGATTTTGTAAGCACCTACACACAGATCACAGTCAGATCATTATGTTGATCTAAAGCATTTTGTAATCCTCTGCAATCTGGGTTTAGAGACTGTTATTAGTGTCACAAATAAAAGCTTGTGACTTCTTTAGTTCTCGGGATAAAAGAAGACACGCACTTCCAGAGAACTGCATATTCAAATCAAAGCAACAAACGTGCAGGAGTTTGAGGAGAGAGTTATCCCACTTTTCAAGACTGAGCCTGAACTCACAAGATTGCAAGAGAGAAATGGATTGATTTTAATTTCATAGTTGGCCATGTACTGAAGAAGCTGAATTAAACCAGGAGGACAAGGCATGAAAAGTCCTTTTTTAAAAAATATTTCTTGTTCAGTAACTTGAAGCTTTAAACATGGCTGCAAGGGAAGTGTATTTTATTTGTCTGGGGTTTTTTTTGTTTGTTAGTTTTACTGAACATATAGGAAAGAAGCCCTTTTTGCCCAGCTAGATCTCTAAATTTAGAGACAGAAATGGATAGAAAGGTACTTAAGAGTTCTATTTTCTCACAGACTATTTTCTAAGCTCATGAAAAGCCTCTTCAAAATGATACCAAAAGGCACAATAGGAAGTGATTTTAGCTATTGTGTTAGCATTCCTGTTTGTGTTAACTGGCCTGGTAACTGATATCTTCCCATTACAGACAACCAGCAGCTTCCAGCCTCCATTATTGAGAGCGAAGGCAGGGGAGGGTGTGGGAAGGACAGTGATGGATGCAGCTCGGTTTGGCCTGGACTCGGCAGGGTGATTGGATATCGCCTCTGCCCAGCATCCTGGTGCTAATCCCCTGCTGTTGGGCTTCTGCCTGCAGTTACCTGAAGGAATTCCGCACGGAGCAGTGCCCTCTTTTCGTGCAGCACAAGTGCACCCAGCACCGGCCCTACACCTGCTTCCACTGGCACTTTGTCAACCAGCGCCGCCGCAGATCTATCCGCCGCCGGGATGGCACCTTCAACTACAGCCCTGACATTTACTGCACCAAGTATGACGAGACCACAGGAATCTGCCCAGAAGGAGATGAGTAAGTAAAGGCACCAGGCTTTTGGGATGGGTCCAGGTGGTGATTCCGGCCAGTTCTTGCAGAGATGGGGCGAGTCAGCTGCGAAGCAGCTTTGTAACATTGGTAAGGTGAGAACAGAGGCAAAAACTGCAATAGCAACCCCAGATGCCAAAACTGCAGTGGCAACCCCGTGTGCTCCATGCCTGCTGCAGAGGTGGTGCTAAGGGTGACTTAGATGGGGATTCTGCTCTTGCATCGTTTGCTGTCCGCGTGAGTCTTGGCATCTTCAGCAAAGTTGAGGTGGGAAAAACAGCTCACCGACAAATGGCTCAGAAAGGCTCTGTTCCTGTGAGTCCCTGACTGCCAAATAACAGCTCTTGCTCACTGGTTTAGTTTTTAACAGCCTGAAGAAAGGGGAGGAGCTTTGTCCTTTAGTCTGCCCGATTACATGCCTGTTTATTTCGTCTTCCTGAACTTTTAAGAAGCCAAGAGGGAAATGACAGGGACCCAGAATAAGGCAATACGAGGAAGTTTGTTTTATTGGGTCTTCTCTCCCCGTGACCACCTTAACCAGAGCCAAGATATGTGTTTCTGCTGTGTGTGTGTGAGACTCCAGTGATTAAAGGGTTAACCCAGAAATATAACTTTAGCCACATGACAGCTATGGAACAATAAATAATGTAGTCAAACTATAGTCAAATACAGGGCGTGTTTTATGTGGAAATGCTATAGAAAGATGGAATTTCAGTTTCCTTTCAGGGTGCCAGTATAAACACACAGAAAAACACTAATTTATTGGGAAAACAGTAATATCTTTTTTTACCTGATTAAGTAAATATCTCGTGACTACGTCAGAATAGAGTAATCCTGCAGCCTTTTTCACTATTCTCTTCCTTGTTAGAAAAGAACTGGAAGGAACTGGAAAAAGGATATTTGGGGGTTTTGGCTTCTGGTTCATATCTGGCTCAAACTCAGTGAATAAGAACTGTTGCCATTTTGGAACTCTCTGCTGATTTCCATTTTTAGCTTGATGCTGCAATATCTAAACTTTACCTATTCCATCTTGTCCTTTTTTATTTCTCAGTGCAGATTGATCTTTTTTTCTGCCTAAGAAGGGAAAAAACCCTAAGTTAAAATGGTAGCGTTGTAATTCTCCTTTCTTGTCCCATGCTCTGCATAAAGGATGCATCTGGCTATAGATACACTCCTATGGGGCTGTGATGCTCTATCAGCAGGAAACAGTAACAACATCAAGTCTAGATGGGCTGCTGAGGAAATAGTATGTGCCATGTGATGTCCCTTCAATCACAGCTAGTATGTCAGAACACCTTGACATTGTCCTTGCTCTTTTCCAGATCCCTGGCAGTCACTAGACTGGAATAATAAGCTGCTGCTGGCTTAGTAGTCCAGCTGTCTCTTTGGGTGGGAAGCTGTTACATACTGTGTAGTGAAGGTTTAGGGGTCCTGAGTAGCGTTGGAAGGCACAACATAAGAGAAGGGGCAGAGTTAGCAAAGGTGTTGTCAACTGCAGTCCTGTGTTGGCAATGTATCTTCTGGTAGTGTTGAGTCTATCACCTGTGTGACAGCTTTGTCTGTTTTTCCCTTCCTTCTGCACCTCAGATGTCCCTTCTTGCATAGAACTACTGGAGACACAGAGAGGAGGTATCACTTGCGCTACTACAAAACTGGAATCTGCATCCATGAGACAGACTCCAAGGGAAACTGCACAAAGAATGGAGTCCACTGCGCGTTTGCTCATGGGCCCCACGACCTACGCTCCCCGGTGTATGACATCAGGTTAGTAGAGGTTGGGACTCTGTGAGAAAAAGGTAACTTCTATACCCAAATGAAAAGTCAGGTGATTGAAGGACAGTGCTGCTTCAGTGTGAAATGCTTCGTGTTGGAGTCATGATGATATATCCCTTCCTAATAAGGCAAATCTGCAAAATCTCCAGGGAGGGCACTCAAAATGGGGGGAAGGAGCACAACTTCATCTAGTTGTGCTGTGGTTTGGAGTCTGGTGTGGGGAGCCAAAATAATGCATCTGGAATTCCCAGGGAACGAAGAACGTGTTGCTGTTTGACTAAAGATGTTCTGACAAAAAAATGCATGAATGAAATGCACCCACTTAGGAGTTGTTACCACGCTCCAGTGTGTCAGTTCTTATACACCATGGTCTATCTCCATCTGCTCAGTCTGTATGTTCATTTAACTCTGTCCACAAAGGGAGCTTCAGGCGATGGAGGCTTTGCAGAATGGTCAAACTAC
This sequence comes from Aegotheles bennettii, assembly GCA_013398125.1. Classification (NCBI taxonomy): domain Eukaryota; kingdom Metazoa; phylum Chordata; class Aves; order Caprimulgiformes; family Aegothelidae; genus Aegotheles; species Aegotheles bennettii. Next base: position 491,667 of record VZRW01014087.1, read on the forward strand.
ATCAGAAGGTGGCATAGAAGGTCAATCTGCGGTTGCTGCTAGCCATGCTATGATAGAGAAAATACTCAGTGAGGAGCCGAGGTGGCAAGGTGAGTGTCACTTGGGGTCTGTGGGGCTGATAAAGGCTGGTGTTTGTGGAGTGCCCACTCCTGTCAAAAGCTTTTGTGTGGTAAATAGGGATCGTGGTCACTTCCCACTAACTGGTTGCTTCTCTTGCAGATACAACGTATGTGCTGGGAAATTACAAGACGGAGCAATGTAAGAAGCCCCCTCGTCTCTGTCGCCAGGGTTATGCCTGTCCCTACTACCACAATAGCAAAGACAGAAGAAGAAGCCCAAGAAAACACAAATACAGGTACTATGATCCCGGATATTCTATTTCCCAGTTGAGTGGTGAGGTGTAGCAGAAATCTGTAATGAAGGATCTAGGATTTTGTCCACTAGATAGTTTTTAGTGTGTCTCCAGGGCCTGTACTGACAGATGTGATGGACTGTTATTTCTGCCTAGGGCATGGATAACTAAACAAGGAGTTTTCTGGTATATCAGAACCAGTATCTCCAATAAATGACTGCTGCTAAATCATGTTACAACTCTGATTTTATAGCATACAGAACTTGTGTCTGGCTTCCCCTTACCATGTAAACTCCTGCTTTAGAAGGCAGTGCAGGAAAAAGAAAACAAAAGAAAGTTTTAATCCCCATTTAGAAACAAACTCACACAACAGGGTCTTCATGGTAAAGGGTTCGGAATCATCAGGCTGCTTGTTGTGTGTGCCTGGTGATGGGGATCGTGAGGCATGGTGTGACCAGTACTGTAGCTGGACATGCATTCCTAACCAACGGCTGAAGGCTGCTTTTGAGGCACCGGGGTGTTCTTGTCACTCAGCTGTCACTGCATTTTTCACCATGCTGCGTCTCCCTGAACACATTTCATCCAAATTATAGGCCCTCATTTCCTCCAACACAACAGAGCTTTTGTTGTGGTCTCAGTGGGACTTTTCCTTAGTTCCTTTTTGAAAAACATAAGAGAAGAGCAGAAAGCCAGGAGAGAAAATACCATGGATGTTCTCACTTCCCTTCCCCACCCCCAACATTCATAGAAATTTTTGAATTGGCACTGAAATCCTGTATTTCAAAAAATTAAACAAATAAAAATCAAAGTAACATTCATCTCAATGCTTTCAGGAGAAACAGAAGCATTAAGCCAGTCTTCAGGCAGCAGTTAGGTGCCTTCTGCCCCGCCTGGGCCCTTTGGGAAGGGAAGAGCTGAAAGCTCTCCTGATCTCCACTCACTCCTGTGTTGCTTTCCCCACCCCCAGCTGATGTGGCTGCCTTTCATGAAGGCGTCTGCTGCTGCTATCTGCTTCCCTCTGCTGTTGTTTGAGGGAATGGTTAAGAGCATAAAGAGCAGGGGAAGTAGGTCACAATAAAAATTCAGAACCCGGAAAAAGAGCTGTTCCTAGCTGGGAGAAAGAAAATGGACTTGCCTTTTCCCCGGTGACCCAACTCAGCCTCTTTTCCACATGGCCATACTATAACCCTGGAAACACAACACTGTCAGGGTATTATGGGTCTTTTTAGGATTAGCCAATTAACTTATTAGCTTTCTATGAATGTACAGTTCCAAAACAGAAACCAGACCCAGCATCTCACGCTAATCACATCAGCTGCCAGCATTGTTCTGTTGGTTCAGGTTGTGTTCAGCTTCAGATGGAGAGTTAAGCCATGTTTCTCTCATTGGGAAATGGGGAGAAGGGGAGGAAGATGCAGTAACAGCAGGATGGGGGCTGGGGAAGCAACAGCCAGCCAAACAGATTGGACAGCTGAGGGAGGGCAGCCAGACCTGCCTCCCTATTAAGGAAGCAAAGCTTAAAGCACATTTGTAAGTCTGATGCATTCTCCTGCTACCTTATTTACACAGATCTTCACCATGTCCCAGTGTGAAACACGGAGATGAGTGGGGAGATCCCAGTAAGTGTGAAAATGGAGACGCATGCCAGTACTGCCACACTCGCACGGAGCAGCAGTTCCATCCAGAGGTACAGTAACCTGCTCACTCTGTTTGGTGGCTGACGAGAAGAGCAAAAGCATTTCAGTCTTATAAAGTTAAATTAGTGTGTCAGCTGGGAGAGAATGTGGGCTGCTTGCAGTGTGGTCCTGGGATACAGAGAAACTGCATGTTGGAAGTGAGCTGAAATTCAGCTGCTCGATAGGTGTGCCTTTTATCAGGTAGAGTTTATGGAGGGAGGTAAGAAAAGTAAGGGAAAAGTCAAGTGTAAGAGCAGTCTCATGTATGGGGGTCCTTTTCAAAGCATGGTGTGGGTTTGCAGGTGAGCATGCAGCATCTGTTTCCTTGAGGAAGAATTCTTGGTTCTCACTAAACCATAGATACCCACAAACTGGTGTTAAAAACCACCAGGCTCTTGGTTGTGAGCATGCCCAGAGCATTCCAGTATCCTTACAGAAAGTGTAATGGAGATCTTGTCCTAGTCTGCTTCATGTTACAGTATTGAAAAGCTTTGTTGGGGCTGTATCGGCAAAGTAACCATTGTCACCGCCTGTCAAACTGGGGGGAAGGGGAATAATCCATTTCCTACCATCATTGTCAATGGTTTGTTATTTTTCTTGCAAACACGTGGCTGTAACTTTCTGTGCTGTCAGCTGTTTCCTACCTACCTTTTACCATTCTTAATACCCATGGAGCTTCCAGTGAGACTGAGGGACTTTATGGCAAGTGGTGGCCTCTGGGTGAGCTGAGGTGTGATGGGTTGATCTTTGGGTGAGCTCTAGCTGCCATGGGCATGTTTGGGTGTTTCTGTAGCTACAGTGGGTTTTCCTTTCTTTGAAGCAAAGCACTGAAATGGTCACCCTGAACTCTGCTGGCCTTTGCACCTGATTATCTGTGTTCTTGCTGTAAATCTCTTTGTAGTATTTTTATACCTGGGCTGCTGGTCACTGTTTTTTTCCTGTTCATGTCTCTTTTTTTTTTTCTGTCTTTTTTTTTTCCCCATCCTTAGATCTACAAATCCACCAAATGCAATGACATGCAGCAGTCTGGCAGCTGTCCCCGAGGACCCTTCTGTGCCTTTGCACACGTAGAACGTACGTGGGTTGCTTCTTTCGTCTTTCATGGGTATTTGAGCTATGGAGAGCTCTGGCAAAAATAGATAGCTTTAAAATATAGGGCAGATAGCTAAACTGGAGCTTCTGCGAAGAATTTTCAAAACCCAAGTATTAACTTTGGTGATTCCTATAAAACTGTGCTAGTGTGGGAGGTGTTGGCAGAGCTGAAGGCAGCAGGTAGTCTGTAGGACTCAGCCCTTAGCTCTCACTGCATTGTCACTGGGAATATCTTCCCCTGGTCCCTCTCACTTGCTCAGTTCTCTGTATGTCAGTTCAGAAGGACAGAAACAGACAAAGCTGTTTCTCTGTTGGATGTGGATGAACTGTACCTATCTAAGTTGCAAAGTTATTTTAAAAAGCTGGGGATAAAATTGCAAATTCTAGATAAATGTATTGATCCATTTTAAAAATTAAATACTATTTTACTATTTATGAAGTTTTGCTTAGAGTTTAAATCTTTAAGCCAGGTTGGAGAAGAAAAATATGCAGGTTTTTTGTTCACTTTTACTCAAATCCTCTTTTCTCAATAGCCCCCTGATTTATGGGGCATTATTGCAATCCTCACTTCCATCATCTGCAAACTAGTGATGCTGTTTTGGTTGTGAGTGTTCTATATTAAGGTGGGTACTGACACTCATAGGTGGTTCGCTCCTGGTCCTATGGCTGCTACTCAGTCTCTGCACTCCAGGCTCACTGTTGAATTTGCAGTAATTGGAGCAAGTTACTCACAAGTCAATAGATTGGCTCAGATACTGACTCACTACAATGCCTTGAGCAGATCTCTTTGTTATTTGATTATCCTTTGTAAAAGGTGGAATTAGTAATTGCTGCCTTTGTCAAGGAACTGTGAGAGTAAATTCCTTACAGGTTATGCTGTTCCTTTTATAGGAAGTCTTGTCAAAGCAGTAATTACAGCTGGAGCTGTGGGCTATGATGGCCCAAAACACAGGAGTGCATGTCACAGTTTGATCCAGCAAACCTGAGAGAGAATGAAATCTTGATAACAAAACAAGTGTTTAGCAGACTCCCTTGTGTATAACATAATATTTTTGTTTAGGAGGTGCCTTATTTCTAACAAGATTACCACACTTGATACTATACTACTTTAAAGGCAGAGAAACATTCTGTGGCACTTAGGTCATTCCAACCTGGTTATTTTTTGTGCTGCCTTATGGAATTGTTATGTTTTAGTCCTTTCTTAAGAAGGTGAATGCTGAGAGCCTAATTCAGTAAAACTAATAGCCCATTTATTGTATCTGCTCTTAGCATGACTTTTGTTGATTAGTAGCAAGAAATATGTTGAAATTAGTACTGTAAAGATACTGGGATACAGGCATAGTGTCAGTTACAGTTTTTATAAAGATGCTGAGTTGTGTTAGATGTAAATACTACAAGGCTACAGAATCTCTGCTTTACCTTCCAAGCCAATGACACTTTCTTTTTGTGTATGCCTTTCCATGTACTTCACTTTTTTTTTTGGTAATTTTTTTACTGAGTGCAGATGGAAACTTAATCTCCCTCAGCTAATTATAATGCACCCATCAACTCTGTGCCTAGCAATGAAGGAAGCTCTGCTTAGTTCAAGACAACTGAATGAATAACACACAATTCATGCAGGGAAGATAATTTTGGAGCAGCTTTAAAGGACTAAAGAGCAGCACAGTGTACAAGTCATGACAGTAATAATGTAAGGAATATTAGATAAGTAGTAGCCATTTGCCAGATAAGATTTCTCCTTGCTTCTATACTTCTAAGTAGATGCTTGTGGAATGTTTTTTCTCTTGAGAATGTCTAGATATTCTTGTTCTTGGACATCTTGTGTTCCATTGCAATTGTAGAGCTTTGAGAAACATGTTCCATGTGCTTGTATTTCTTCCAGAGCCTGCACTCAATGAAGATCTACAGCAATCCTCAGCTGTGTCTAGCCCAACGCAGACAGGCCCTGTGATGTATATGCCATCAGCAGCTGGTGATTCTGTTCCGGTCAGCCCTTCCAGTCCACATGCCCCAGACCTTAGCAATGTATGTAGCACTGGGGAAGCCTTGTCCATATTTTATAAATCTGGGTTTCTTTTGAGTCACTGCACTTCTCTCTCCCAAGAATAGAAATCTTAATTATCCAGAACCGAAAGGATATGGCATTTTTCTTTTGGATCTCAGCTCCATGCCTTTTAGAGGGATCTGTTTGTTTGGAACATACAATTCAGTGGCTTTAGTATTGTCCTCTCACCTATAAAATTTCTAAGCCTTCCTTTCTGTACAGAGTTTGTTGATGTACTTTCAGGAAAGTGGAATACATCCGCACATGAAATACAACTCCTTCCTGTCTGGAGGTACACATTTGGCTTAGTTTCCAAGTACTCTAATTAAAGGCTGTGAGCCAATAAGATCTAAAGTACATAACTACAATCAAGTTTGTTTACATATGTAATCTCAGAGGCTTAACCTGTGCATATTGTATGTTGCATTATAGGATATCCTTGATTCCCTCTCTCCTGGAGATAGCTAAACTCTGTAATATGTTGAAGTAATGCTCCGGATTATTGGTAGCACTTTATTTTAGTTGTACACACAAGAAGAAGATCTTTAAATGCTGAACAGATACACATAGACAGATAAGAAGCCCGTGGAATACTAGACCACTTCATTTTTGCTGAGATTTCTTTGGTGTTTGCTAAGTCTTTCCTGTTTGCACTACTGTTGATAAGGTGTTTAATCCTTTCACGTGGTTGGTTGAGGTTTTGAGAAGTTAAAATGACATGGGTTTAACTCATTTGAAACTGCTCAGAATGAGGTGAACTCATTTAAGACCTCTGTCTTCTTATTCCCCCTCCTGACTCTGATAGTTTGATTTTAGTGGTGTCAAAGCGAACCTAACAGTTCATAGTTCTCCTGAATTTGATTGCAGCTAGAATTCCAAACAGGTCTTCAAAAGTCCCAACATAATACTTTCTCTCACTAAATAACACTCTGGAAAGCAGTAAAAAACCCAAACCCCCTTCATCTTACGAATGTATCATCTAAATTCTCTGAAAACTACAATGAAATTGGAGATATCTTCCACTTAATAGACTGTTTAGGCCTTCTTTTATCTCAAGCTCTCAGTCATTTAAACAGTCTTTCCTAATCCTTGGATGGATGCCAAACAGCAACACATATCTTTCTGTGACTTCATCACTCCACAGGGCATCTGCATGTAGCTTGCAAACAAATATGGTTTTGCTGGTGATCATTTTACATGATGAATTAATCAGAGAAAAAGATCCCTCTAGCAGCCAGCCTCACATGGCCTGTTCTGTTTTGTATTTGTACTGTAGGTGTGGAATAAATCAGGAACTCTGCCAACTAGCCCCACCTCCACCACAGTGAGTAGTATCTTTGCGACTGTAGGGAAGCATGGACAGCAGAATGTCTGTATAAAAATAAAATCAGAACATTGTAGGGTGCTCCTTCTTTCTAGTGCTAGCCCAGCCTGTGCCACGTTGGAATCTGTGGCAGCAGTAGCTGTCTAAATGTTGTCTGAAACAGTCATGCTTGCCAGTGCAGGCAAATAATTCCCTGTCCCAAAGAAATGGGATGTCTGCATTGATCTAGGTAGGCACTGGCTCTGAAACTCATCTTAATCTCCTTTGCTGCTGTCTGTGGCTTCATCTACAGTGCAAAACTAGCCTTGTTGCATGTGGTTGTGATCCCTGGTTATAGTCCAAAGAATGGAACTGTTGGAAATCTCGAGTTTTCTTAATGCAGCTGTTGATACTTGGCTCCTGCCTGCATTGAAACTTTCAGATTTCCAACAGGAAAGCAAAAGGGACAGTATTACACGTAGCTCAGATACGCTTGGTTGTTCTGATAGCAACTTTCCAGGTTTCACACTACTGTTCAGCATGCAGACAGGATCCACTCTACAGCCTAAGGAAAGTAAAGAGAGTTTTGGTGAGGTTTGGAAACTTGATCAGTCGCATCTGAGGGCTCAGAAAGAATGAATGTCACTAGAGCTGTAGGTTGGTTTTCATAAGACTGCACTCCAGTATATAGTAATGACAGTAAAACCATAATTGTGGGACTGTATAAATCCAGTATCTGCTAGAGCTTTCTCCTGGTTTTTAATTACTGTTTACTGGAAGCTTGTATGTGTGTGTTGACTGTCAGTGTAATCGATGCACAGTGAAGTGAATGAGCTCTTCTGTGGGATGCCTCTCCTTTCTGAGTCATTGCTGCTGGCTGTTCCTTCCTGACTCTTGTTCCTTCTATTAGATTCTTTGTAGGAACAGCAGCCTCGGAAGCCCATCTAATATATGTGGGTCTCCTCCTGGCGCCATTGGAAAGCCACACAGCTTGGAGACCATTGGTTTTCCTCCAGACTCAGTAACAGCAGCCGGCAGCTACAAGAAAGCACCGGGGTTTGAGCGAGAAGATCAGGTGGGGGCCGAGTATTTGAAGAGTTTCAAATGCCAGGTTAGTAGGGAGTGTTGACTGGAAGAGTTGGGGGGATGAGGAAGAATGAGGAATTGCCCAGTGTATTTTGAATGTATTTTTATTTTTCAAGGAACGAAAAAGAGAGCACTGTTCTCATTAGCAGTCCTCAGATCTCTGCTGTTGCTTTCAGCCTCCCTTCCAGTCTCTTCCATCTTACATCTGTTCTTGTCTGTCTAGCTGCCATCACACACTCAGTTTGTAGAAGTCAAGCTGCTGCTTGTTTTCCTAATCCCTCACAACTTCTGTCCTGTGTTGACCCTGGGTAGCTTCCCACATATCACTTCTTGCTCTTTTTTTCTTTTTTCCATATTTAGGTCCTTGCCAAGAGTTGCTGTTTCTTTTGCTGTATTGTCTCATGGAAACTCATCCATCCTTCTCTCTTCTCACTCTGAACTCTTAACTTGATCTCCATTGACTTGGTCTGTCCTCTGTTTTCACCGCTTGTTTCTAGGGTGTATTAAAAACATCACGTTGGTTGTCTCTTGCTTCTCTGGCTGTGTGTCATTCTGATCCTTGACTCTCTCCTGTGGCTTCTGTATTAGATTTGAATTCCTCATTCTCATTTGAAGAACCCTCTGCAATCCTACCCAACCCATGTCTCTAATGACATTCTCTCTTGCCTTGCTGCTTCCTCAGACTTCTCCTTCTTGGTCTCACGCCTTACTCAGACTCCCTAAACATAGAACAGTCTCTTCCATCTCTTCCACCATGCATGGGCTTTTCCACAGTCAACTTCTTATTGTGAATTTACTTTCTTGATTTTACAATCAATAGTTTCTCTGAACCGTCCCTTCCAAGTCATCCGAGTCCAACGCAGAGCTCTGGTCTCAGTTTTTATTCCTCACTGGGTTTGTAAATATAATGGAACAACACCTCGATTTAGGGAAAAGAATAGTTACTTTTATTAAGGGATGCCTGCAAAGATATTTTCTCCAAGTTCTTTTTTGAAAGAAATATAAAAAGGAATGAAAATACCTGGTCTATGTTGCTGGAAAATGGAGATGACAAGAAATGCCACCTCCAACCTGGCTATGTTTAAACTGTTGTCTATAATATTAAAGAAGCCAGCCTTAATAAGCCTACATGGCTGCAGTGTTGCACTACTGTGAGAAAACAGTGGAAATATCCCGTCCAGACAAGATCTTGCATAAAGTAGCTGGATTTAGAAGCAGACTCTGTGGGTTTTATTTATTTATACAACTTTAGGAAAATATGACCAAGCTTTACAGTAGGACCAGTCTCAAACACTGTTTAGTCTAATTAAAATGATTTCGTGTCAAATACAGATGAAGCTATACACATGTATGCTTTCTTATAAATGCTTCCATTGTGTTGCTTAATGTGGATGTGGCTTAGGAAATGGCAAATTGATGCAACTCTTCTTCGGGGGTAAAGAGCAGACCATGCTGTGATCCTGGCACTTCTTGCAGGCACAGCAGCTTGTAGCAGTTGTTTAGAAACAAAAGAACAACCATGTGCTCGTTTTCTGTTGCCCCTGCTGCAAAGGAGGAGTGAACCCAAAGCCGAAGGACTGAGAGAACCCCTGTTCCCTGCCAGCAGAGGCAGGGTGCCAGGGAGGCCCTGCTTTGGAGAAAATGGGCAGCAAGCCTAAGCCCAGGAGAAAGGGGATGGAGCATGAACAGGACTTTTAAAAGGAGGGCCAGATGATGAGCATTTATGTCTGAAGTCCAGGCTGTGCTACAAAGATACTGTATTAAGGTAGCTTCTTACTCATTTGGCTTTAATTAAGCAAAAAACCTGTGTTAAATGACTGGAATAAATAGCTATTGAGATATAGATGGAAGTAATCACAGTTGCCTTGTGCTAGGCTTCTACAGGCAAAATTAGGTGTCTCATAAGTGTCCTGGTTTAATTTTATTTTAATCTATAATTACTTACTTTTTTAAAATCCTGTGTAATTCCCTTTGGCTGCAGTGGGCACCAGAGATTCTCATATACCCTGTAAATTAGGCCAGTAATTAGGCATTTAACTTGGTTCACTCATATTTGAAAAGTGAAGAGACACTCTGGCTCAGCTCTGCAGAGGGCTTGTCATTTTGTTCTGTAGAATTGCTACAAATAGTTTCTATCTTATTAGAATGAAAAATGCACCTTCTGTGTTAATAGGTTCCACATAGTTTGTGGTAAGGCTGAGCCAGCAGTTAAAGCTAAAAATACTTTTCCCAAGTCCCAAAAGATTTAGCAAGCTGAAAAAATGCTGGCAAAGCTGGAAGGATTTGAGTGCCACGACCGGGAGGTGTTCCCAAGCCCTGACTCACACAGTACAGTAGGTTTGTTCCATGCTGGTCAGAAAACATTGAGTTTCACTCATAATTTATGGCCCCTGTTTTCCTCCCTGACCGCAACAGAGCGAGCTGGAGAATTTCAGCCTGCCCTTTGAATTTCTGTCTTGATGTACGTCCTTTTCAATGTTATTCAGAGCTAAAGCAGACTGGCTTAGTGGTGGCAATCAATTTGCTCTATTTTTCACTTGTGTAACATGAATTCAAGGCAGTGGGAATTGGGACTAGCTTAGAAACATGCTCCCTTTTTCTCCTCCTTAAAGAAAAAAACCCCAAAACCTTCCAGTAAGACTTAAATGCACCAGAGCAAGCGAGCTACGTTGGCAGGAAGCCTCTCAGTGGGGGGTGGAGGGAGGGGGCATGGATGCATATGTGCCTTCACTTTAGCTGCTGACGTCTGTTGATAGCACATTTTGTGTTCAGATGAGTGTCAAACAGGGTAGGGATGTGTTGGATAATCTAGCAGGCGTGTTATCAGACACACACAGATGCACTAATGTAACGCAGCTATTGCACACAAAGGAAAACAAGCCTGTGATGGGTTTGGTAGCAGTTCTGCTGTGTGTAAACACACTCTATGCTGTTCAGGGAAGCATGAGAGAATGGTACCCACCACAGAAGAATCTCTGCGTCTGTATCTCAGCTGCCTGTTTGCCAGGCTTTGACCTTCCCATCTGCCCATAGGCATACAGCTGAGCGGAGAAAATTATTTAATTAAGTAAAAAAAGGATGAATTCTTCTGCTGCTCTTTCGCCTGTCTGGTTATGTCATCCCTCTCCAGCAATCATTTATCTTTTTCATAAGACTGTTGAAGTCAAGGCATGTCACTTCAGGGCAGCGTGGTGTCTCGTGCTGCTGTTGTGCATCGTGCCTGAATCTCCCCTGCAGAGATGCTGCCTGTCTGCCCTGGCGAGAAAACCCATCGAGCCGACTCTGTGCCTAGAATGTGTCTCTGATTCAGGCTGGAGGTATTGGAGAACGAGTAAAGAAGCTGCCCTGACTCTCAGCACTTTTTTTTTGTTCCTTCTCTGTGCCTGGAGGGTGTGATTGATTGATCTCCCTGTGACTTACATGTGTAGCAGCACGGGAGGAACAGAGCAAGTTCTGCAGAACAGACCCTTACACACTGGCGAGCTCATGGGGCTGCTTCCTCCCTAGCTCTGGTTATCGTCACTGACTGATGTTGTGAGGCAAGAGGGTTGATAGCCATTAGGGATTTAGTCCTGAAAGGTCCTTGAGCTGAATTTTTAGGCTGGGTAGTGGAATTCTAAATGAATGTTGGCATTCACGCAGTTCTGCAATTCAAGGCAGTCTTGACCTCACTTGCATTTTATAGCTTTGAGCTCTCTATGTTAACAGATGGGGGAAGGCTTTATTTAGTATCAGTTTTGATTATGTTGCTTTTAAAATTGGTTAGTTATCACTGTGTTTTAATTTGCAATCCTAGCTGGAAGCTGGAAAACTTTGAGGGGAAAACGTAATCTGCATACTTTATTTTCCCAGAGCTGTAAAATGTTTACATAATTTAAAAATATAGTATGCCTCCCACCATTTCTGGCCCTTCTTCTAGATACCAGTAGGGCTGATGAGTTATTTATAGCAAGGCAAAATAATTCCGTTTTGGTCTTGGTTCTTAAAATGTCCTTTGTGCTAGCAGAGAACTTACAGCAGCATGAAGGTAAATGCAAATGTGACAAGTCTTTGCATAACTCTAGGGGTGATGTCTCTCTACATAGAAAGCAAATTACTTGGAGTGTTTTCAGTTTGCTGTGCTTTGCCACACTCTGAATTCTCTAGTGCCCAGAGCCAGCTGTAAGAGAGGAGGGGACTGTGTTTCCCATGGCCTCTCCAAGGTCAGCAGTCAGCCATTTTTAATTTTGCTGCTAATCCCTCTGTTTATTTTTTGTTCTGTGTCTTTGCTGCAGCAAGCAAAAATGAAGTCCCACTCACTGGAACACAGGAGCCAGGAGCAACCTTTGTTACAGCCCAAACAGGTATGATACCACTGGCAGGGCTCTGAACCTAGCTCAGTGCTCACACCACCACAGACAAGGACACAAGAAATCCCTGTGGATCCAGACAACGCTGCAGGGAGTAAATGACAGTCCAGGCACCTTCAGGGATCCTTGAGGGGTTTGCTTTATGAAGATGGGGTGATTTGCTGGAGGTGTTATTTGGGAATGGCTAGACCTGTGTGAATTCAAGATAGATTCATAGGCCTGAACCATGCTGGAGAGAGTCTCCAAATTACAGAAAATTGAGCTGGAATGAATCTCTGGAGACATCTAAGTTCAGGTATTCAGCAATGAGAATTTAATATCAGGTTCTAAGTAGTGTGCTGAAGTAAGTCTGAGTGAGTGATTGTGTGATCCATCCCTCTGATTGCGTGCAACCTGTGGGTCACAGGAGTTAATTCTGAGGCAGCCTGAAGGATGTTTGTAATACTGAGCAGGGGGGGATGCAGGTGGGGACGTGACACGACAGGGAACAGAGAACAGAAATTAAAGAAAAGCTGTTAATCTCTCCCCCACCCCCAGCCCAGTTGTAGCATCAGCCATCTGTCAGGTTGGAAACAGGAAGGAACAGGTTTGCTGCTGATCTTTGGCTCATCCCTGCATGTTTCTGAAGGGATTCTTCTATAAAGCTGTTTTTATTTCCTACCTCTTTCCCTTTTAAAACTCTTGTTTCAGGACATACTGGGTATTCTCCCAGTGGGGAGCCCACTGACATCCAGCATCTCCTCTAGTATCACCTCCAGTCTGGCTGCAACGCCACCAAGCCCTGCCGGCACCAGCAGCATACCAGGCATGAATGCCAATGCCCTTCCTTTCTACCCAACCAGTGACACCGTTGAGTCTGTCATAGGTAACTTTGCCTTTTTTTACTTATGCTGCTAGGGCTTCCTCAGCCGTGGATCACCAGGTATGAGAATTGGAATAACATGGGTGTTCCCGTGAGCTCCAGTTTTTTCGTCTCAGTGTTGGCAGATTCCTGAGGCTGTAAGCTTTTTCTGTGACTGTGACACATCTGATGTTTTCTGCAGGTCATTATGGATGAAATTCACCCACGGGACCAACAGAAGGCCTCTGAGCCACTTACTCAGAATCTCAGATGTTGTAGAGGGCCTTAGTTGTAGGTTTGTCAAAGTTACAAGGAGGTCATGGAGTAGGCAGGAAATCACAGGGGCATTTCCCACCCCTTACATTCTAAATGACAATTTTATAGTGAGGACTCCCACCAGGTAGATTGTAAGGACTTGCCCTTCACAGAGTGTAGGACAGAGGCTGTAAGAAAAAGGAGAACAGGAGGGTCCAGAGAGTGGAATCGCTCCTCTTAGATAGGTGCAGGTTTTTTGGTCACCTGTTTTTCTTTTTCTTTTTCTTTTTCTTTTTTAATCTAGCGTTTCTGAGGTGATCTCACTAATTTATTAAAAATAATAATAGAAATGAGTGGGCATGTGTGGGATGGAATTATATTGATCATGATTAGTGATGAGGCACGTTCAAATAGATAGAACATTTCCAGGCATTAATAAGCTTTATTTTACCCTATCTTTGAACCTCAGAGATGTTTTTTCAAGTGTTCCTTCTACTGGTTATTTCTCTTCTGAGCAGCTCTTCAGCAAAATAGGCAAAAGAACCTGAACTGAGAAGCTGCCCATGATGCTTCTACCAAACCATTTAAGAACAGCGTTGCACAGGGCGGAGAGTAGGGCTGTGCAGACTGACAAATAGAGAGCGAAGGCTCCTCTGCATGTAGGCTCTTTGGGCCATCCTATCTCTTGAAGTTGTTGGTCCTTTATAACATAATTGGTACCTCTGTGTCTGGCAGAGTCTGCCTTGGATGACCTGGACCTGAATGAATTCGGAGTGGCTGCCCTGGAGAAGACATTTGACAGCAGCACAGTGCCCCACACGAGTGGCATCATGATAGGTACATGAAAGCAACAGAGCTTTCTTTATCTTCTGCCAAGCAGTGTTGCCCAGTCACCTCAGTGGAGCCAGCCCAAACGAAGCTCTAAAACCAGTCCCAAAAAATAGCATTGGTTAAAACAGCAATTAATAACAAACTCTGGCAACCTCTGAGCATCTTTGAAGTGAAAGCTTGCCCTTATTGACTAGCAGAACTGAGTTCTTGCCATTGGGCCCAGGTGTCTTGGGGTTGTTTCTTGAGACTGAATGGGACTTGCTGGATTTTCTTTTTTGTTTGTTTTGCGTTTTTGTTTTTTGTTTTTGTTTGTTTTTTTTGAAGTGTACAAATAGACTCTAGGAGGGAGCTGATGCCTTTAAAAACAGGCCAAAGTATAACGATTTGCATCTCAAGCAGGGAAGTCTCCCTAGCAGTAACAGGAAACTCACTGACCTGGTAACGCTATCCATCTGTCACAGCGTGTCATCATGGTCTGCTGATCTGATTCCTGTGATGTCTGTCTCATTTGAGTATGTGGAGGTAGGCTAAGGCCTCTTCTGCCTGTTCTCTGATGAGTGTCCAGGGAAAAATTAAATGTCTTGTAGCTTTTTTGGAAGTGGTTGTAGTTTCCAGCTACCCTTGCTGTGTAGGGCAGGTTTTGAGTGAAAGCTAACTGTGGTGGTCTGAAAGTTTCCAAGGGAACTACACTGCCTGGAGCTGTGTTGAGGTAGGAAGGGACCTGTGGAAGGAGCCCTAAGGAATATCACTTCCACTTCCCTGCCAAAGAGGAGAACCTGGTCGGAGAGTTTACTGTACCTGTCTGCTGGTAGCCCTGCCTCTGCTGCTTCCCATCTGCAGAGGCTTAGAGATCCTCCACGCTGCTTTTCCCTCTGCTCATGTCAGATTTGGGTGTTACCTGGTGATCTTCTAAGAAGGGAGAGTGAGGAGCAGAATTGAGATCTCCCTCAGCCTGTGTGCAGCAGGCAGGATGACCTCTTGTGGAAGGGAAGTGTGGTGTCTTTGGAAGCTGAGCTTTTGTTTATATGGGTTTTTTTATTGCTGATAGATCTAGGCACTCGTATGTCTAAGATAACTAAAGCTAGACACTGATTTTTAGTGGTTAAGATCATGACCTGACCCAGCACCATAGTCATCTCACTACAGTTTGTTTGGAAGTGTTAAAGGCACGTGTTACAGAAGTGATTTTTTTCATTATAAAGTATTTCACCAGGTACCAAATTCATCCTCTCTAGGCTGATAGGGACTGAACTCGGCTCAGAAAACCTTTTGTTGCTTTGGCCGATGAAAGAGCAGTCCATGGAGCTCTGGAGGGCTTTAACCTACGTGGTTCATGGGATGGCAGCTTCAGTGCTCCTCTTAAAGGCTGAGAGGGGAATGAAATGTGCTGAGAAGCAGAGGGAATCCTGAGGGGGCTTAGGGAGTAGAAAGGGAACCTAATGCCTTCTGCTCTGAACTCCTGCACTGTGCCCACACTTCATGGTCATACATAGCCATCCTCTCTGTGTGTTCTTTGTCCAGGTGGGAGTTTGCTGCAAAGTTCTGCTCCTGTAAATATCCCCGGGTCCCTTGGAAGCTCTGCCTCCTTTCACTCCGCCTCTCCTTCTCCACCGGTCAGCCTCTCATCGCATTTCCTTCATCAGCCCCAGGGACACTTAAGCCAATCAGAAAACACATTCCTGGGGACATCAGCTTCTCATGGATCATTAGGTAAATGCACAGTGTGTGTGTCCCATGTACATGCCTGTCTGTGCCATGTAAGTATTTTCTTTTAAGTTAGCTTTGATTTGAATGTGTTATTTCACTGCTGCCATTTGTATCTCTTCTTCCCATGAGAACTGCAACAGTACTAGAAGCTGCTTTACCAAAAATCAACTAATACCTTGTCAACAAGGGAGCAATTCCCTCTGCTTCCCATGTATGTAGCCTGAGGAGAAGAGACAGATAAGTGGTTTGCTCTGATGATGCCTTTCAGGGAAAAGAGCTCTGCCTTTTCCTGACACCAATGATGTGTCCAGACTTCACTTTATGTAAAACTTGGAGTTGGGTCCTCAGCTTTGCTTTGTTAAGGGGATTGCACACTTGCCCTTGGGGTTGCTTGTAGGTCAGGTTGGCTTCTGGAAGCTCTAGAACAGACTTGGGTTGCTGTACTTTTTTCTTCTATTTGGCACTCTGCTTGCAGCTTTGCAGTATGGACTTTGTAAAATGTTAGAGTGTTCCAGCTTTGTCCCCTTTGCTCCTTTTTTTTGGTTGTTTTTCCCTTCTTGAGGATCTGTTTCCTGTATGAGGGACTGTGAAGGGAAGAGAACTTGCTTTGGAGCTTCAGCTGTATCAGGCAGAACTGGGAACTGAGGGGCCAAATCTATTTTATTATTCAGATGCAGGGTTATCTAGAGAAATGAAACTGTTTAATAGGCTCAGGGCTACAGTGATGCTTGCTCTGCTGATTTCTGTGTTAGTAGATATTAGTTCTCTCTATTGATACTAGAGATAAATGCTTCTTTAAATTTAAGATACGCTTTAATATTTGGCTTAACCTAATAAAATGATTAAATTCTTTTGTGATCTATTTCTGCATGCACTTACCTGTGTAACTGCATCTCTTGTTCACATAGGCCAAACCCACGCTTCCATGCCTTGCAGTTGCTGTTTGTTTGGCTTTAACAGCTTTTACAGTTACTGTAATAAGACACATCTGTAGGCATCTCTGCTGTTGGTTAGTGTTGAGTGTGGCTGTTCATCCCAGTGTCAGTAAGAAAGGGAAAACTTGCTGATAAGGCCTGCTTTTAATTTCAGAAAAGACAAGTTGAGCTGTTACAATTGTCTTGAGCATGTAGTTAGACAAATAAAAAGAAATGCAGGAAATTCACAAATGCATTTACATAATCTATTTTTAAAAGAAAGGTATTTTCCCTGGAATACAACAGAACCATTTTTGCTGAGGTTTTAGTAAGATATTTAAATAGTAACCTAGCAGTTGGGAATCTGGAATCTGTCTCTTCCACGTCGTTTGCTGAATGCTCAGAAGTTAGTGTGTAGTGTGTGCAGTTATTGCTTATTTGTGTTGCAGTCGAGTTAAAAATACCTAGTCGTGAGCTAGTCCCCACTGTGCTAGATGCAGGATGTGCAGAGAAGGCCTTCCTGACCCAAGGGGTTTGCTACTTCACATGTGACATGAGAACAGCAGGTAGAAAGAGGGAGTATAAAAGAAACCTTAAGATGAGCTTGGTCAGCATTATGGTAGAATTTGTGGCTCGCCAGCATCCTGCTTAGTTCTAGGTTCTCCTTCAAGGGAAGAAAACTGGAGCTTTAAAAACAAAATGTGAGTTGAGGTTCCATTAAAACTTCCTGCTCTCAACTGAGCATGCTTCAGAGCAGCTAGAATAGATCTATGGTAAGTGGCCTGAGCCAGTGAAGAGCCCCTGTTGCTCTGCTAAATGACTTGTTAATGCACCTAAGCCCTTAGTGAAGACAAGTTACTATTTTTCAGCTGTATTTTTTTTGTAACTGTTTGTGTCTTGCCTGGCACTAAATGGGAAGTCAGTGGTGTTGGGTTAGCCCTCACTGAGAGGCCATTTGCCCCAGGGATTGCTTGCAGACACAGTTCAGCTGCTGTAAGATCAGAATTATCAAATGCAACTGGATTTGGGAATGTCCACAGCCAGGGGTGAGCACCACTAAATGAAAATGACTCCTGCATTAAACTGGTGTGTGTCTGTGTGTGTAAGAGTCCACATCACACAGCAGCTCTGTCTTGATATGAGTTTTTCCTACTAGTTCTCCCCCGAGTGCAAAGTGTGGATGCTTATTTTATGTAAAAATATTTTTGTTATTAGAAGAGTACAAACCTTGGAGTCTGGAAAAAAACATAACCAGTTTTGCTTACAACTGATTTTCTACTGCTTTGTCTCCTGATCCTTGAATTTGTTCCTGAAAAGAGAAATTATTTGAATAAGCTGAAATAGGGAAGTGGTTAGTTGGTCTTTTCCAGTGCCAGTCACTAGCTTTATGCTAGAACTCTGCAGGGGTTGAAGCTGATGTATATACTATCACCTCCACTATTTTATAAGCAGGGTTTTCCAGTTGGTGCTGTTCCTTGCATATGCCAACAGCAACAACATTTGTGCATTTTAGTCCCACTGTTTGGGAAGCAAGACTCCTTTTCTAAGCACTGAGCTGAAGAGACAAAAGCAGAAGTTTTCTTAGGGTATAGTGTGAGAAGAGGCACCACCTGAGTGGGCTGTGTGTACCCATCTGTTCACCAATGCTGATGGCTGTGCTGCACAGAAAAATGCAGCTCACAGAAAAAGGTGCTCACGTGAGAAGAGGGATTCGAGCTGGTAGCCAGCTCTGCAGTAAAATTGATGCTTCTAGAAACAGCCTGGTTCAAAAGTTGCCTCCACTCGGTTTCTTGGGTCCTGTAAAGATGAGACTTGATGGTGGGAAACTTCCCCTGTAAAGTCCCTCTATGATGGACTCCTGGGGCCTGGGGAAGAAAGCAATTCTTAGGATGATCTTTGCTCTCTTATGTACACGTTAGAATCCTGGATTTCACAGGGGTAGGGAGGAAATGGAGAAATGGCCAGCACCTGTGACATAACCCTCTCTATTTCCCTGTGAAACAGGTTTAAATGGGATGAACAGCAGCATATGGGAACACTTTGCTTCGGGGAGTTTTTCGCCCAGTACCTCACCTGCATTTCTGTCAGGTCCAGGTGCTGCGGAGCTGGCACGGCTACGACAAGAACTGGATGAAGCCAACAGCACAATAAAGCAGTGGGAAGAGTCTTGGAAACAAGCCAAACAGGTAGTTGGGCAGCTCCTGGGAAGAGGGATTAAGGAGTGTAAAGGAGTAGGAGGGTGTCAGCCTGTAATGAGAAACCTTGCAGACATGGAGGTGATGGGAAGAGCTGTAGGTTTTACAGCCAGATCCTCTTCAGCATTTTTATTCTTTCTTCTGCCTTGGAAAGGGGAACTGAATCACTGAGCATGATGTGTTCAGATGCTGGCCGTGCAAGGCCAGTTATCGTAACAGATGCACTGAGGTGCTTGATGGTCTTTTAGACCTGGCAGGTGACTCTGCATAATAGCAAATTGTCATGGATCTAAAGTTCATCCTCTTAACAGTGTGAGCCAAATATGTAGAGCCACAGCCCAACCAGATGGGGTGTCTGAAATGAGCACCGCTTTGAAGCGAAGCTCCAAGGACGTTCCAGAATGTGGGAATGGGGCAGATTGGGCAGAATACACCCCTGTGAGAAGTGTATGAATACAGATAGCTTTGCCTGGGATTCTGTGCTGAAGGCTGACAGTTTTCAGAGTGCTTCTTTTACCCTCTTTGTTGGAACATGTAGGCTTGTGATGCTTGGAAAAAGGAGGCAGAGGAAGCAAATGATCGCGCCAACACAGCTAACATGGAATGTGAACTGGCCCAGGAGCAGAGGGAAGCCTTGGAGCTGCAGGTGAAGAAGCTGCAGGAGGAGCTGGAGAGGATCCACACGGGCCAGGACCCTCAGTTCTTGCGTTCCTTCTCTGACCTGGAAACCCTCTCGCTCTCTTCACTTTACACCCTTCAGAAACAGCTGCGGGCAAACCTGGAGAAGGTCGATAAGGTGAGTGCCAGGGATTTGTAGGGCATGGCCTTGCTCTCCCTGCTCCTACAGATCGCAGCTTTTTTCCCTTTAATGCAGCCAGAAATCAGCAGCTTATCAAAGCAATTCCATGTGGATGTAGCTAAAGTGAGTTTTAGCCAGCTTATAGGAAAACACCTACATCTTCTTTGTGCCTGGTGTGCAGAGTGCAGGTCAATGCAAGCTGCTGTGTTGATCCTAAAGGTCCTAAAAGCCATCATGCTGTGCTGCTTGGCTTTTGCTTCGGAGGCTGAATGGGCAGAGAGCTGCAAGCCCTGCCCCTGCTCCCTCCTTGCTGTTCCCCAAAGGCTGAATGGGCAGAGAGCTGCAAGCCCTGCCCCTGCTCCCTCCTTGCTGTTCCCCAAAGGCTGGATGGGCAGAGAGCTGCAAGCCCTGCCCCTGCTCCCTCCTTGCTGTTCCCCAAAGCCTGAATGGGCAGAGAGCTGCACGCCCTGCCCCTGCTCCCTCCTTGCTGTGCCCCAAAGCCTGAATGGGCAGAGAGCTGCACGCCCTGCCCCTGCTCCCTCCTTGCTGTGCCCCAAAGCCTGAATGGGCAGAGAGCTGCACGCCCTGCCCCTGCTCCCTCCTTGCTGTGCCCCAAAGCCTGAATGGGCAGAGAGCTGCACGCCCTGCCCCTGCTCCCTCCTTGCTGTTCCCCAACGGCTGAATGGGCAGAGAGCTGCAAGCCCAGCTCCTGCTGACTCCTTGCTGTTCCCCAAACTGCGTAGCACAGGACAACAAGAGCCCTTTTGCTTTGTGACTGTGATGCTGATGCTGTGCCCTGTCCCCCTCTCTTGCAGGCGGTATTTCAGATGCAGTCAGTGAAATGCCTTAAGTGTCAGGAGGAGAACCGGGTGGTGTTACCGTGCCAACACGCAGTGCTGTGTGAAACGTGCGCCGAGGAGGGCGAGTGCCCCATCTGCCATCCCAACAGGCCCCACTCTCTCCAGTTGTGACCTTCCGAGGACACTTGTTCTAATCATATCGTATAGAACTTTTTAACTTTATACATACGTACATATATATGTATGTGTACATATATATATGTATGTGTATATATATATGTATATATGTGTGTGTATGTGCAGGTCTGTGTATGTGTGTATATATGCACACACAAGCACATACACACAGAAAACAAAAATTAGTTGCAGAGCACTTTTTAATATTTTACATCCCGTATCTAAACTGCCCCTCACCCGTGCCCCACTAATTCTAACTCTTGAGGAACTTTGAGAGCTGTTTTTAATACAGATCAAAGGGCCGTTTGCAAAGAGTCTGTGTTTCTCCTCTTTTCTATTTAGGTGATAATAAATTTTTGACTATTTCCAGAAGGATTTAGAGTGGGCAAGAGGGGCTTCCACGTGCTTTCCAGAGGAAGAGTTGAGATCACGGGGAGGATCGAGGTGGATTGAAATGACTTGTTCATGTCTTCGGTCTCCCTGCTCTTTGGCTGACCCAGCTTGGTTAAAGCCGTCCTCCCTGATGGAAGCTCTGCTGGGCACCTGCCTGGTGGGCCTCACGTTGCCGATCTCTGAATGTGCAGGAACTTTGTCTGCCATTTAATCAGCAAAGTTCGCTTTTTAAATTTTTTTTACACTCTTTGTATATTTGTATGAAAAGAAGAAAAGAGGGAAAAAAAATGTTTTGGACCTAGAGCAAGCCAAACCCCAGAGTTCAGTGAGCAGTGTTCATTGCTGACACAGCCAACAGGTGCCAGATCTTGAGCAGCCTTAGAAGTATTGCCCTTGTGTCAGCTAAAGCCCTTTATGAAAGAAATATGGATGCAGAGGTTAGTTCTCTCCAGGCACCCCTTTCTCTGGTGGCTGTCTAGAGACTCTTTACTGTTTCAGACCAGATTAATTTTGTTTCAGCCGCAGGGGTTCAGAGTCACTGCTGAAACGCGTGGGACAATTCCAGGTAGTCAGGGCACTTCTGTTGAACAGCACCTTGAGGATGGCTTGTGGACTACTGGGTCCAGAAGCCCTCATGCTAGAGATCACGTATGCCTGTGGTGACAGAGAAAGCCCAGCGTGACAAAGAAATGCCACCAGCTTAAACCAGTAGCTGAGCTTTCCTGTGACTTTCTTTACCAGTGTGACCATTGGATGTTTACATCAGGTGGATTGCAGTAACCTGCTGGGATCTCAACCAAAAGGCCTCTCAGTTGACTAAACATTTTTATTTTGCACGGGGATGCTGCCTGTGCCACCCCTCCCTGACCTGGAAAAGCACTGGAACCTCCCAGCAGCCCACTGTTGTAGGAAAACTGAATTCTTACCGGAGCCTCTCAGAAAGCTTCATATTTAATGCAAAGACATAATTAGGTTTGCTTCCATAATTCCACCTTTCCTTTACATGGAAGGGGTTAATATGCATTCCCAGATGATCTCTTAAGTGCAGCTCTGTGTAGTTCTTTTTTATGTTTTTCCCATTAACTTGTTTTTGGGTTTTTTGGTAAAAATGCTTTTTTTCCATGTGTATTTTATTGTAACTAGCATCAGGTTTTTTTTAATTTTTTTTTTTAATGGAGAGACACTGTTGAGTGACTATTGTGGCTATGTTGTTTGGTTATAGCCTTTGAATGTCTGTGCCATGGGGCAGCACATCTGCCTTGGTCTGATCTTAAGGAAAGACCTTTTATTAAAATACATGAACATTTCTTTTTCTAGGAAAAAAAAAAAAAAAGGAAAAAAAAATTTAAAAAGTGGGAGGAGGAGGAAAAAGCCCAATTAAGAGAAAAATTTACTAAAAAGTTTTTGTAACTAACTTAAATCATAGGAAATAAACTCCTGAGTCAGGTCTTTAATATTTATAAGAACCAGAGCTGATCAGCCTGTTTTGGCTATTGGTTTGTAACACTTTTTATTAGCGTGGTGGTTTGCTCTCCAGCCTCCCTGTGGGACTGTTGAGGGTGACACTGCCTTTGGCCAACCCTCTTTTTTCCAGAAGTGTCCAGCACCTGGCTGTGTGACTGCATCCACTTCCCACGGGGGCTCTTCATTGTCCCTTCTCTCCAGCTGGGACTTGTCCCCCAGCCGTGGTTGGATGCAGAGCTGTCGGGTCAAGGGGCAAGAGATACCTGCACCCAGTTTCATTGGGGGCACGCTGCTTAGGCAGGGGGGGAGAAGGAAAATTCCAGCATGTTTTTTCCCTTTTGAGTAAAACAGTTTTCTCTGTTTTAAAACTTATACTGAAGGACCAAAGAATTCAAAGCTTCCCCCCTTGGTGGCCCTTGCCATTTAACTTTCCATTGCTACACTGCACTCACGGCAGAACAGCCTGAAGGAATTAGCACTAGCCCTGGGATGTCGTGTCCCCTTCCCTTTCCCCCAGCCCAACGTTTCTCAGCACTCTCTTTGCACAAGCACATAGACCATCTCTCTCTTTCCTCTGGTTCCTTAAGAAACGCTTCCTAAATTTAGGTTTCTATGAATTAGTTTGCTGCTTGAAAAAAGAAAATAAAACATCGGAAATGTGAATCATTTTCTTAAGCATCGGATGGAAAAGAGAACTTCATCTCTGAGTATTTTGTGAATATTTTCGGGGGCCACTGAGGTGATGATTTCATGACTGAGGGAGGTGAGAGAGGGGCAAAGGGCAGTGTTCCTGACCCACTCCAGCAGTTGTCAGTGCCTGCCCCAGGCAGGAGGGATGGCCCAGAATCACAGCACTGCATTTAAGGCTTAAGAGTCTGTGGTCAGCTTCTGTATGGTGTAAAAAGAGTCTTGTTGAAAATAAACCTGGTGCTAATATGTGCAGCCCCTGGAACGTACTGTCACGCTTCCTCCCGAAGCAGAAGCTCCCTTTTACAGGACACGCAGTAACACACCAGATCTAAGGGGGCTTTTTTTGGCTGAGTCAAGCTTCAAAACGAAGTTTTTGGTCCACAAGGCTTCTTGCTGAGCAGCCCAGCTGCTGAACAGCTGCAGACATGTCTGGGTCCTGCCTCTTCACACAGGCTCCCTATTGGATAATGACATTGTCCTCCCCTATTTATTATTTTTTTTTGAGCTTTGGAAGTGTTGACCTTAGTGACTATTTATGCAGGTTGGACACTTCTGAGCTAAGAGCTGGGGGAAGGGAGTCTTCACTGTGTTGTGAAACCACAGTAGCTTAAAGGTCAATAAACTTTTACATTATTATGGAAAAACTATATAGAAGCAGATGGCTTAAGACAAACACTATCCTGTGTAGATAGGTATCAAAAAGCGAGGCTAGAGCTGTAGACCATAGCCAGGAACTGAAGAACTTTGGCATCACTTTGGGCTAACAGGAGCACTTTTAGGTCATCTCTGGCCTTAGATGATGTAGCCGTGTGCCAGCTGTGGCGCAGGAGGGACTGGGGGAAGGTCTCAGAGGTGGAGCACAACGTTTTCCTTAAGCAGACACCCTGCTCCCCAAGGGGCTCTCTGCAGCTGATCCCTCACTGAAGGGTTTTACACTTTCTGTACATCTCTGAAGCTGAGCCTGAGCCACTTACAAGGCTTGCGCAGCTGAGACAATGAAGAGAAGTCCTTACCCTGTGAGTAAGCCCATAATGCTGAATGGACTCAGTAATTCATTGCTGTTCCACCAGCCTCCAAACCTCCTCTCTTTCTCCTTTTCCCCCATCTGAGAAGGAAGAATATTACCAGTGTTTTCCTCCAGAATTCCAAGAATCCTTGGAGTGATGGCCAACAGCAAAATAGATGTTACTGATGTAAAACCTAGTATTTTAAAGGTGAAGTATTCCTGCAAACTCGTGACTGCATCGGAGAGATTTCTGGGGCTTCCCCACTCCGTAGCTTCCAATGTTAAAACAAAATAAATACAATATACGTTTTAAAAATAATAATAATAATAATAATACACACTGCAGTATTTCTGGTGGCAATTCTTGACCAGTCTCTTCCCCGCTTTCCCCAGGAGGAAGGGCACTGGGCAGAAGTGCCCCTAGTCCATGTAGAAGTTGGCAGAATGGTGATCAGTGGTGTGTAAAACGTGTTGTTGATTCCATGTATAGAACTGTGATTTCAGCTGTCGTTCTCTCGTACTCTGTAAATACGTGTTTTGGCTGTCGGAAACCTGGTTTAGACTCTTTTCTTGGCAGAGTGAATTTGCATGTGGGGCTGGAAAGAACTCAATCTGTGTCACAGTTTCCAAGGACAGGATGGATTTTTTTTTTTTTTTTTTGAGGG
>VZRW01014087.1:516324-550790 GCA_013398125.1 Aegotheles bennettii
GGACAATAAATTTTTATTTTTTTGCTAAGAAAAAAAAATATATGCTAAACCAGTGTGTGTGTGTGTGTGTGTTGTGTGTGTGTGCATGCGTGCCCCAGGTGTATGTGCAGCCCCGTGCCCTGCTCCAGGCGTGGGGAGGTGTGGAGAGGTCTGTGCAATGAAGCCCTTGAAACAACAGATCAAATACTGTGGCAAAGTCTGCTTTCTCCCTTTCTCACGCCCAAGGATAATTTCTTCCTAAGCTCCCTCCTGGATCAAGCCCCTTTGTCAGGGGGGTTGCCCTTCACCTCTATGATGGAGATGATGCAGTGGGAGAGGGGGAGAGTCAGCGTGGTGAGGTGGGGCAGAGGCTTCTTTGGAAATGGCCAAACCACAGAGCAAAGAGCATTTTATCACCCAGATTCGTGGTCTGGATGAGAATTTACCACTTGAAAGAGCCAGGCTGGGTGGAGGTGAGCTCTGCCTGCCCCTGTGTAGTTGGAACAGCAACACTTAAATCATTGCATACACAGTTTCACCCGTTGGCACTCAAAAGAACACCCCTTGCATAGGAATCCAAGAACTGCCTTTTATTTTTGGTCTAATTAATACTTCAAAGATGCATCAACCACTGACCCCGAGTCCAATTGCAACAATAATCTGAATCACTCCATTTAGGTTATTAGTAAACCAATAAAGTCAGTAGATGCAAGTGCCTGCCCCCTTCCCTCGTGTGTTGCAGCGCTCTGCCTGTGTTGGGGTTCTTCCCCAGGATGGGCATGATGGGGATTTCTTCCTTCTCAGGCTTGGGTTTGTGTGCTTCAAGCCATATTTTTTTAATGTTTAGGCTATTCTGGTCCGTGGGGTTAATTAAGCTCTGGTCCATTGAAGGTTTATTAGTCCTCTGTAAAGGCTGTGATGTCTTTTTGAGGGTGGGAAAAGCCCCACATATCTGCCTGGAGCTGAGCAAAAATTGAGCTAAAACACCTTGGATAATATATCACAGGTATTATAATATATTGAATTATATATATAAATATAAAAACAACCTCAAACCCGTGTTAGCCTCTGCTGCCTGCTCACTGGGGTATGCTGCAGTGAGGACAGCCCGGGTGATGGGCAGCCCGGGTGATGGGCAGCCTGGGTGATGGGCAGCCCAGAACAAGTTGGAGCATGCCCATTTTTAAATATACAGCTAAAAATAAGCTAAAGCCACATTCAAGCCCACAGCCCCAGCTTGCTAAGCCTTGTGATAACTGTGAGGCTGGTTCCTGGTGGGTGTCAGCACCAAATTGGCTGCAGTGTGGCCGTGGGTGTTCCTCTCCAGGAGCAGTAGGAGGAACCCAGCTGAAATGACACCCTGGGTTGGTGTCTCTGCAAGCAGCGACCCTTCTCCCCCATCTTACTGCTCCACAGAGCTTCAAGGGGGGACTGATGGGTGATTTGAGCCAGCAAATGGCTTCCTTGTGAGCGAGCAGTGCCTTAATCCCTCCTGCTCTGGGCTTGATTGCATCTGGCCGTGTCACACAGATACCAAAGGAGCTTTTCAGATTTTTTTTTAGATTTTTTTTTTTTCCCCACCCCCACATCGAGAGCTTGACCTGAACTGACCCAGCATTGCTCTGCCCGCCGAGAAAGCAGCTGGTGCTCAGGCATCCAAGAGGGTGATGCTTTTAACTCCCCGGGACACAGCAGCTCCTGGGGACCACGGCAGCTCGAGCACAGCCACCCCCTCACAGGGTGGGGACAGAGGGAGCTCCACATTTATTATTAGTAACAACTGCAGCTAAAACAAGCTCCAAAAGACCCCAGAAAATAGAGCAACCACCTGCCTGCTGGGGGTTTTTGCTGTTGCATCTGGCCCACCCCACGTGTGGTGCATGCTGTGGAGCTGCCCACCACTGCGTGTTGGACCAGAGGGACCCAGGTCCCTGGCACAGCCTGGGGGCAACACCAGGGACCTGCCCATTGTGTCTGGGCTCTCGGCAGCCCAAAGCACCGCGTGGTTTGGCTCAGGGGGCTGTGATGCCCTTTGTTGCTGCCCAGGCTCCAGCAGGCACCCTGAGGTTGATACAATTGGTGGTAAAATACAAAAAAAACCCCAAAGTGCCCCATGCAAGAGCTGTGTGTGTTTTTGAGAAGGGAAGCAAACCAAAACCAACCCCAAAGCCAATCACAGGGAGGTGCCAGCCCCAGCTCATGTGGTGCCAGGCTGGGCAGGGATGGCCCCTGCTCCCATCCCCTCTCTCCCAGCATCACACTGCCCCATGGACACACACCCCTGCCTGGGGACCATTTGTTTATCGCCAAACCACCCCTTCTAAAAGCCTTTTGCCATGCCTGAGCTAGACCTGGGCATTGTGTGTGTCTTGTCAGGCTCTTCCATGGCTTGGTCAGCAGGTTGATGGGCACCGGCCGTGCTTTGTCCCCATCTCTGCCTGCCCCCAGCACCGTGGGGCAGTGGCAGCTCTCCCAGCCCTTTGGTTTATACCTCGGTGTAGGTGATATTTTGCAATGGCCCATAACTCCAAATGATGCTGCCCGAGTCCCTGCAAAGGAAAACATCCCTTGCCAAAGCCTCAGCCATTGCCCCGGAGCACTCCCTGCACAGACTCAGCCCACGCTGCAGGTTTGTTGCTTTTAATTTAAAATAAGAGGCTTATCTACAAGAGAAAAAGAAATTTAAGGGAAAATTAAAAAAAAAGGCAAGTTTGGCTGTGGGTTGTCCCCACCCCGAGTAAATGATGCTCTGTTGGCATTGCCCTGGTGCTGTGTCGCAGGCAGGAGGGTTGGGGACTCAGCCAGGCCACGTGGCACTGGCAGTGACAAGCGAATGGGGCCAGGCAGGGACAGCCACACTCTCACATCCCCCGTGTAGTGTTGCCAGTCCAGACAGGCAAAGAAATGCCCTGTGGTACCGTGTGCCCACCCTGCCCAGCCTCATGGGAGCATTGCCACCCGAAGGGGGGGGTGAGATGGGCACTGGGAGGTGGTCGGGGGCACAGGGACCCCCTTTGTCCTCCCAGCCCATGCGGGTGGCTCCAGAACCAGCAAACCCGGGGTCCCACTGGCCCAGACCCCCTCGTTCCAGGACCCTCTTTGCCTCCCTCACGCCGTCTCCTTGGACTGCTTGGCTCGTTGCTTGCGGAGCTTGACGAAGGCTTGAGCCTCTTTGTCCCCCTTCCTGGACTCCAGCAGCTGGAGGATCTCATCTCCTGCCAGGGAGGAGGGGAGGGGTGGTGGGAGATGCTCACCACAGTCCTGTCCCCATGCCACGGGGGTCAGGGGGGGCTCAGCCTGACTGTGGCACCACGTACCGGTGGGTTTGGGGTGGGTGAGGGGCAGGCGGGTCTGGGGCACCCGGCCCGTGTCAGCCTGGTCCTCATCAGCATCGAGGCCGGGCAGGTGGTGGAGGGGGAAGAAGGCTTCACCCTCCAGGTCGTTGGCCCCCAGCGTGTCGTAGTCGAAGACGGTGAGCAGCAGGCAGGCCCCCTCCTGCCGACACTTCTCAGGGGGGATCAAGCTGTGGGGGACAGGATGCTGGGCACCACCCCTCCAGGGACCAAACAGGGACCATGGGAAGCCACCTCACTGACCCCAACCCCTCCAAAGCACAGGGTGCCAGCACAGCCCTGAGGGACGCAGGGGTTTGGGGTGCCCCTACACCAGCTCCCACCCGCCCTGGGACCCCATGGCTGAGCCCCGAGTGGGGTCAGGGAGGTGAAATCCCAGTTCCTGAAGCTGCAGCCCCAGAGCAGGGGCTGGGTTGAAGCGTGAGGAACTGCAGGGGTTGGGGGGGACCCAGTGGGTGTCAGCCCCTACGTACAAGTCGAAGGCTTCGTCGAAGAGGGGGTGCAGCTCGTTCCTCTTGCACTGGGTGGTCCGAGGCACCACCTCGGGGAACTCGTGCCGGGGCTCCAGGGTGAGCTGGACGAAGGGGTCACTCGAGCCTGGTGGGGTGGAGACATCAGCTCCGGAGCCCAGCTGGGGTGGTCGGACACCCCGAGGTTCCTGGAGGGCATCGGGGCACCCTCACCGCCCCCCCACCCCGAGCCCAGCCCACGCTCCTGGGAGGGTGCGGGAGCATCCCCACCCCTGCCCACGCATGGATCGGCTGCAGGAGGAGTGACCTCTCCTGGAGACCTCCCCAAATGACAGCCAACCCGACACTGTCCCTCGGCACCCCGGGGGGTTTGTTTCGTCTGAGATATCGTTTGCACAGTGGGATCAAGCTGCCTGCCCTGCCTGCTGGTTTGTGAAGGCAGCGAGATGTGGGCACAGTGTCCTGCCTGGTCCTGCCTCTCACATCCCACCGGACCCCCCCGGACTGGTGCAATAACCCCCCCTTCTTCCCCAGAGCCACCTCCTCGGATGGGAAAACAAATCAAGGCAGAGTCCTGTTACTCTGCCAGCATCTTCCCTACCCAGGGGTGTACTGGGGACCGAGGATGGGGGGGTCCCGGGGCAGTGGGGCTCCCCAGCCCCCCCAGACCCACCGTTGGAGTCCAGCGGGATGAGGTTGGCAGCGTTGAGCACCTCCACGCGCAGCTTCTGCTCCGAAGGGCGGTACAGGGCTTTGATGGTCACCGCCCCGTACTTCTCCGAGCTGGTGTCCAGCTGGGCCGTGGAGGGCAAGAATAAGGTCCCTGCCTTTCAGCACGCCATGCCCGGGGTCTGGTGGAGGCTGGGTGGGTGTTTTGGGGTACTGAGGGGTGATGGGCATCCTCTGGGATGTAATTGAACTCCTTCCTGCCCACCGCTGGGGCAAAGCCAGCCCCAACAGCCCCAGGACTGGGAGGGTGGCAGGGAAATCCCATGTTTCCACGGGTGGGCTGTGCTGGGCAGCCTTGTTCCCCATTGGGTGGGGTGTGGAAGGGCCTGAGGGCACCATCCTGTCTTCTACCTGCTGCTGGATCCTGTTGCTGAAGTATTTCTGGATGAGCTTGCGGCTGGTGGCGGAGCAGAGGGCCAGGTGGGTCTCCAGAGACTGCAGGGAGGAGGAGAGCGATGGTCAAGCACATGGACAGGTCCCCAGCCCAGGGATGCCCTCCCTGGAGAGCTCCCGAAGGAAACTCTGGGAAGTCCCCAGCACCCCATACCAGGAAGGCTGATGTGCGGAGGATCTCCAGTGGCAGCCCACAGCCATCAGCATGGAAGCACCTCTCCAGGCTCTGGGGAGAAGGAGGCTGTTAGGAGCACCCAAACACCCATCCCTGCCAGGGACAGCCCTGGCCCCCGCCAGTACCTTCAGGGCACAGTGCAGCTTCCTGTAGCACTGGGCT
Organism: Aegotheles bennettii; assembly: GCA_013398125.1. Taxonomy (NCBI): domain Eukaryota; kingdom Metazoa; phylum Chordata; class Aves; order Caprimulgiformes; family Aegothelidae; genus Aegotheles; species Aegotheles bennettii. The sequence continues at coordinate 521,586 of VZRW01014087.1, forward strand.
GAGGGGACCTGCTGCCCCGCGGCTGCCGAGAGCACGGCCAAGGTGTGATGCCAGAGGAGAGTGAGGAGGCTGCAGGGTGAGGGAGGACAACTCTCAGCAGGGGTTTGGTCCTCAGCTGAGCAGGCAGCCCCAGAGCAGGATGTCCCTGAGGCCCACAGGGACACTCCTGCCAAGGGACAGTGACACTGCTGGCCCCCACTATGGTGCATCCCTAGGGCCCCCCGCTCACCTTCTGAAGTTCTCCTGGACCAGATGCTCATTGAGATACTCCAGCTCTGACTCCAGGAACTTCATGAGCGGGATGATGGACTGCAGTGAGAGGAGAGGGTCAGGGCACTTTTGACTGGAGCTCACAGAGCAACAGGGGCAACGGGCAGTCAAGAGGGGCTCCATCTCACAGTGAGGACATGGGCAGGCTGTGCCCGTTCTGGTCCTCCTGCCAACATGGGCATCAAACAAAGCATATGGAGGTCTGGGCCCCATTGCTGGTGTGTCCTGTGCCCCAGGAGTGAGGCAGGGAGAGCTGGGGAAGGGTGATGGAGGCCTCCACCAAGTAGGCAAGGTTTATTCACAGCAGCCCAAAAAAGATGGTCCAGGAGGGGCAGCGCCAGGTACTTACGTCCTCAGGGTCCCGGGTGTTATTGGAAGATGAGAGCTCCTGGATGTGTCTGGCAATGCCCTTTTCCAGCTGCCAGGGAGAAAATGCCAGAGGTACTTGGCATTTGCCCTCTGCACCAGCTTCCTCATGCCCAGGTCCACCTTGTCTCCCTCCCAGGAGCACGGTGAACTCCAGGCCCCCTTAGGTGAAACCTCCCCACTTTGAGCCAGGGGACAAGGGGAGTCAGTGGCAGATGGTCACCTTGGTGGCCAGGGCTTTCACCACGTCCCGGACCTCGTGGTCCAGGCAGGAGATAGTGCTGTCGAGCTGGTGGTGCAGCGTGTGCTGGATCTGCTGCCGGTCGATGACGGCCCCCGTGCGCTGCTCCAGCTGGGCCCAGTCCAGCTGTGATGGCAGCTTCAGGATCAGCAGCCGCAGCTGCTTGATGTTGTTCACCACGATGCAGAGCTGGGAGAGGTGGGTCTGCTTCAGGGTGTCCCACATGACCCTGGTACATCCCCCATTGGCTCCATCCCCATCCCCATCCCCATCCCCATTCCACTCTTCCCACTCACACCTGGTCCCTCCTGATTTTCCAGGATTACGGCTCTTGGGGGTCAACTGGTCCCCATGAAAGCCACTCAGGATGTCAGCTGGGTGCTCAGCAGCTGATCTCCCCCTCCACCCCAAAACCACAGCCAAACCCTGCCTCTCCCTGAGCAGTGGACCCTGCCCTGATACCAACCCTGTTGGCTGCTTCGCCCTCGCTCTGCTCGCTCAGTGACAGAGCCTCAGCCCTCTCCTTGATGAGCCGGCAGTACATCAGGGCGATTCTGCACATGTCCTGCAGGATGGAGGAGAAGCCAATGGGACTCAGCATGGGGATCACGATGGTGGCAGGGGACACCCCCCACATAGGCATGGGGCATTGGTCCCATTCATGGCGACACATGCCCAAGGCCAGGAGAGGAAACTCTGGCTGCTGATGCTCGTGAGCGTGGCATCTCATGAGCATCAGGGACACAGTTTGGTGGTGGACTTGGCAGTGCTGGGTTAATGGTTGGATTTTGTGATCTTAAAGATCTTTTCCAACCAAAATGATTCTATGATTCTATGATCTGATGGTAGGGACTGGTGTACAAACCTCCACGAGCTTCACCATGATCATAAAGGCTTCCTCAGGGTCCGGCCAGTTGAGCTGCTGCCAGGTCTTCACGATCTGGGCGTAGCAGGTGGACAGGTCAACAGTGGACGTGCTGTGCTTGTTGTGCTCCCCGAAGGGCGTCAGCTGGGAGGGCAGAGAAAGCAAATGCAACTTGGCTTGTGTGGTAGGACCCATCCCAGGGAGGAGAGCTGCTCCTTTCCTTTGGGGCTCCCTGGCCCACCATCAGCTCTGTATATCCCGATGTCATCAGTCACTTTGGAGAATGGAAGAGATGAGGATGGATGGACCATGCCGAGCTCCTCACATTGGGCTGTGCCCCATTGTACTCTAACCCAGTGTTGTTGTTGGACCACATTGAAGAGCAAGGAGCCCATGGCCTCATGGCTGCCTTCCCTCCCCTCTTCCTGAAGGTCAGAAGCGAAGGGGGTGCTCATAGCACAGCCCAAACACAGCCCCATCAGCTTCACTGGGGCATGGGGATGTGGTGTGGGGCCAGGGTGGGGTCAGTTGGTCCAAAAGACCATGTCCTCTGCTATGCATCTGGGAGAGGAACCAGCTGCTCCTGGGCTGCAAAAGGAACCTAGGTGGTGATCTCAATGCTGTGAGCTAAGCACAGCAACAAAGCACGGAGGGACCTGGAGTGTCCCCAGAGGATGGAGGGAGATGTTCCCTGGTTACCTGGTCCATCTGGATGGCTCTCTGTGCCCTCTCCAGTGCGATGGTGTAGGCCTTCTGTAGCCACTGGGGCACAGCTTCCTTGAACCACTGGTGGAAATTGCTCAGAGCCAGAGGTCCATCCCTGTAGATGAAGGCACCAACTTCTCCAACTGCACAGCAATGGCATGGGGCCACCACTCCTTGCCCTCACACAAGAAACTCTGCCTCGAGGCAGAGACAGCACATAGCAACCTGCTGAGGGGAGACCTCTACTTGTCTGGAAGTTGAGGTCCCCATCACCTCTACTCAGAGATGAGCCTGAAACCCTTCTGGTGATGCTCACATCAACACCAGACACCAACAGCCTGCTCTGCCTGCCTCGGGTGTAATTAGTGAGGGAGGTGGGTCAGAAGGATTTGGAGTTCCTCTGAACTAACTGCTCGTTCCCCATGCAGCATCTCCCCTCTCTCCAGGTCAGTACCTCTTTAGGAGGAAGTCCTTCATCCGATAGAGCTCCTGCATGTTCATGTAGAGCTGGAAAAGGCTCTCGGCTGTGGGCTTGGACATGCTGCTGTCCACTTCATGCAGCTGCTCCTGGACATGCTCCGCAACCTGGCAGTGACCAAGGGAAGGGGGGACAGCAGTCAGTGAGGGTCCAGCCAGCAAGGCTTGGCCTCTTGTGAAGGTGTCTGCAACCGTGGGGTGAGGGTCAGCTCAGAGGACTCCTTGTCCTTCTGGCTGGAGATTCATTGGGTCAAATAAACTGAAGACAGTCACTTTATGGGCATGCAGGGATAGACAGGGAGTTCCCCTGGCTTGCTCCCTTTCCAGGCTTCCAGTGACCAGTTGACACCAGGAGGGTGGCCAAAAATCTCAGCCTGGCTTTAGACCTTAGTGCCACGAGTGCAGAGCAGCCCAGGTTTGCTCACCAGGGCCTCCAGCTCCAGGTAGGCGATGGAGAAGAGATTCAACTTCAAAGTGCTGCAAGAGAGAAACGAGGAGTCAGGACCCTGCCAGCCCCAGGCCAGCAAATCCTCCCAGGCCAGGCCCTCATCACAAGGGTGAGGGCAGCAGTGCTCTAAGAGGCAGAGGTGGGACCACAGGTGCTATTGTGGAGCCCAAGAGCCAAGGAATGAAGCATCAAAGTGCCCTGTTGCTCTTGGCTCCAGGGAAGGTGGATGAAGAGGGATGAAGCTCCAAAACCTACTTGATGAAGAATTTATTCCAGATTTTCTGGCACTGCTGGAGATCTCCTATCACCTCCACAAGCAGTCTGGACAAGGCTTTACCATTCTCCTCCACACTCTGCAAAGGAAGGAACAACTTGTTTTGGATGCTCAGTGATTTTTGACATGACCCAAGTTCTGCTCTGCTCTGATTTGTGTCTCTGATTTGTTCCTGTGGGATAGCAATCTATCATTAGATCCACATCGGAAGCACCAAGAAATTGTCCCCATGTGCTTGTATGGCTGGGCTGGGGGCCACCTCCTGTTCTTCTGAGCATCACACCAAGACCTTAAGCTTCAATGTTGCTCAGCAGCTGTAGGTAACACAGCTCATGGTATTTTTAAGCTGGAAACTCAAATACCTTGACTGTATCAGGAAACTGGAGAAGTCTCAGTCTTGTCTTCCCACCCCAAGCCCAGAAAATTGCTTCTTCTAATGTCAGAGAGTCAAAGATGGGAACTGACCTTCACCATGGGCTGGAGGTGCTGCTTCTTCATGTGAAACCACTCCGTGGTGCCTGACTGCAAGAGAGGTGTCCTGGTGGGACGACAGGAGGAGCAAAGCCAGCTCTGTGACCCCCTTTGCTCTCCCTGTCCCCTGGGTGCAGGTAGGACCTGGCTCCATGTGGTGGGAACCACAGAATTGGACTACCAGGTTGAAGAGGGGTAGGTATTTTCCCCACCCAGGGTGGTCTATGTGGCTTTGCAGGAGAGACTGAGGTGTGGGCATTGGGTAGGGCATGGGTGGGAAGGGAGAGCCATAAGGTCCCACCTCCTAGGGACTGGGGAGGGTGAGACCCCCTGGTCCTGGTACCTTGAGCGCCGTGGAGACCATCTGGGGGAGGTCAGGGCTGAGCCTGCACAGCTCATGGAAAGCTTTCATTTTGCACATCTGGACCAGGACCCTGCAAAGTGAGAACCTCCAGTGAAACCCAGAACCAGCCCATCAGAAACAACCACCTCTTTGTCCAGAAACCCTACACAGACAGACCTTCCCCTCCCAACAACATCCCCCATGGGGAGCCCAGGACAAGAGACAGGGCAGGACAATCCCACAGCAGCCTAGAAGGGGGCAGAAAGGGCTCACGTGGGGTTTTGCTCAAGCTTAACGGGCTTGTCCATTGTGGTGGCCAAGCCACGTGACTTCATGGGCAGCAGACAGCAGTGATTGACTTACCGGAGCAGGGACTGGAGCCTCTCTGTAGACCTTGGGATGGAGAGGGGGAAAATGATGCGGAACCTCCGGATGAGGGAGACCCCGTAAGTCAGCAAGGACTGGAAGGACTCGGCCAGCTCTGCTTTCTGGGGAGAAGGAAGGAAACACACGCTGTCATCCTCAGCAGCAGCCAGAGATGTCAGCAGGACCATGGCACCGTGGTGGGGGGAGCCCGTGGCTCCTGCTCCAGGGTTGGGAAAACCCCCCTGATGCCTGAGGGAACTTCTCCCTGGAGGGGAGCTCTGTGCTGAAGCCTCACTGCTCTACCTGGAAAACTCAGAGTCTCAGCAGGATGCTGAGATGTCCTGGAGAAGCGGGCAGGGAAGAGCAGGAACTGGGTCCTATTTCAGTTTTTCAGGAGGTTGTGAATGCAGTGATGGAGGAGAGGGATGGAGGTACCAAGGGTAAGGGCTTGTTCTTGTCCCCATGGCTGGTTGCACCCCAGAAATGCCCTCCAGCCCCCCTGGCAGCCCAGTACCCCACAACCTCCTGCCCTTCCTGGAGCACTGAAGGGGAAATGGCTGCTGGAGGTGGAGGAGAGGCTGGGGTTGGGTGCCCAGGACCTGTGTCCCCAGTCTCTGCCCCTCACCTGCTCCGGCCTCAGGCGCTCCTGCACCCACTGGTACTCGATGCTGGTGATCTGGTGGAGCAGGCAGCTGCTGTTGAACTCCAGGCTCTGGTAGAGTTTGCTGTATGCCAGCCACTGCCTGGGGAGGAGGGACAGGCTGGGCTGAGCACCCGGCTGGGATGGGGGCACCTAGGGGCCAGTGTGGGGCTCCCCCACCCATGGCTACAGCTGGGACGTGGGTCTCCTGCTGCTGCTTGGGGCAGAGGGACAACACCAGTCACGCTGAGATCATGGGACAGCCCGGGGGCCCTTGTCCCCCCCCATGCTGCACTGTGGCTCCCCAGGCGGGGGGTACTCACGCCATGACCTGGTGGAAGTCGGAGAGGTCCTTCTGCGTGGCGTGCAGGTACAGCACAGTGCTGGCGTGTCTGCTCAGCTCCCCGTCCCATGAGATGCTGCCAGCCTGGAGGATGCAAAGGGAAGGGGACATGTCCTGGAGCCAGCTGGGCTGAGCGAGGAGGGGGAAAGGCACCAGGCAGGATGTGTTTGAAGGACCATGGGAGGTATTGGTGCCCTGTAAGGGTGCCAGGCATCACCACGACCCTCCTCCCTGTCTCCTTGCAGCAATGGGTCAGGCGTGGTGGGTTCCAAGGAAGCCCTCATCCCCACCCAGCTGCTGGAGAGCTGCTTCTCCCCCTCATCACCTGGTGCTGAAGGATCTCGTAGGACACCAGCTGCTGCAGGAGGTGGCGATGGACGGTGTAGCTTGGTTGTGTCCGGCTGCACGTGGTGGCCCTCTGAAAAGGGACAAGGCATAGGAGCAATGACCACAACTTGCCTGAACAGGCATGGACACAGTCAGAGAGGGGGAGCACAGGAACTCCAGGAGCATGGGGCCAGAGAGTCCCATTTGAAGCTGAGCCAAGGGGTGCAGAAGTGAGGGCCCCACGCTGGCACGGGGCTCAGGGGAGGGTCAAGAACATCTCCAGCACATGGTGACCCTGGTGCTGGCACCTCTGTCCTGGGACAGGGATCTGTGACCTCCAGGGACAGGCAGCTGTGCTGTCCTGCCAAGGCAAGGGAAAGGGACCCATATCCCCTCCCCTCCTACCTTCTTGTGAGTGAGCAGGAACTGGAGGTGACACTGTCCCCGGTTGGGGTACGTCTCCGTCCGTGGCTCCAGCTGGTACCATCGGTCATTCCAGCAGTGCAGGTCCTGCACACATGGAGACAAGGGTGAAGGATCCCGCTCAGGGACCAGATCCCACTGCATTAATGGGGCAGGAGGATGCTGTACTGGATAACTCTGGATGCACAATCACTGAGCGAGTGTGTTGGAGCACCTGCCACCGAGCTGAGGGACCCGGCATCAATTTGCAGCTCTGAGATGTGATCCTGGGTGAGCTGGGTGCTGGGATCCTGCCCAGATCCTGTGGGGAGTCACTTGAAGGAGAGGATGTGCCATGGCACTCACCTTCAGGCGAAGGACCACGTTGCCCAGGAAATCATCCTGCCCTTTGTCTTTGCGAGCATCTTTAAAGATCCTGAAGGGCAGGAAGGAAAGAGGGGGTGAGAAGGCTTCCTGAGCCCGTGACCCAGCCACGGTCAGGGCGCAGAAGAGCCAGACAGACCTGTCCCCCTCCCTCCCTCCTTCCAAAGACAATTTTTGAAGTCCAGCAGGCAAAGAAGCATTTTCCAAAGCCTCTTTCCTTGGCCAAGTTGGTACCAACCGTTTGAGGCCGTGGAGGTCCGTGAGCTCCCCCAGCTTGTGCCGCACCGACTCCACCGTGTCCGAGTCCCTGTGAGACCCACCATGGGGAAAGGAGGACATTCAGACCATTGCAAAACAGTTCAGGGAGCCACAATGACAAAGGGAAGGTGCTAGGGCTGAGGCCACCCCTGAAGCCAGCTGTGTGGCCAAAATCTGCAAGCATGCAGCTTCTGGCCATAAATAAATGAATAAATAAATAAATCAATTTATTGCCATATTTCTTGCCATAAATAAATAAATAAAATCAGGGCTGAGGATCAGCTCTGGCTGGGCAAAGCCAGCCTGGCTCATGCTGGCCCCATCCTGCACTGTGCACTGCTCCAGCAGAAAGTGATAGGGAAAAGGGTCCCCATAGAATCATAACCATAGAATCATTATGGTTGGAAGGGACCTCCAGGGTCATCAAGTCCAACCTTTATCCCATCATATTCCTAACCATTGGACCCCATCTGGATTCTGGGGCTTTTAAAAAGATGAAGGCTGAAGAACCACTCCAGGGAGCCTCCCAGGAGGCAGGAGCCTGCTCAGGGCTGGGGGTTGGAGTGGCTGGCTGAGGGGTGCTGCACTCACCACATGTCCAAGTGGAAGCTGGCCATCTCCATGTCTTCAAACTCTCTGCAAGGCACCACACCACGCTGTTACTGAGCAGCACCCGAGGGGCTGCAGCCAGCAGGCAGGGCAGCTGGGGGGCACAGGCAGGTGCCTCCTCCCTGGGGAGACCCCAAACCACCCCGCACAGCCCAGAGAAGTGGTGGGAGAGCCCCAAGGGAGGGATTTTTGCCATGCTTTTATTTTTCACCTCCTTAGACCTGCTGCATGGGTCAGAGCAGAAGCCTGGCAATCCCTAGTGGGCATCACCCCAGCAGACTCCCAGCTCCTGGTTGGAGTGAACCCTCTCATACCCCCCTGAGAGCCCTGAGCACCCCCTCTAGCCCCCCAATGGGCAGAGCCAAGGGATGGAGGATTACAGGATAAATGTCTCGTCCCACACCGGGCTGAGGGTCTGGCTTATGACTTGTGTGCGATGGATCTGGTCTTCAGGGATGAGGTCTTTGACCACAGCCTTCATCCTCTTCTTGTGGTCGGGGTGGGCCGGTTCCTGGCTCTTGGCCTCGATGCCCAGCAGGCAGTAGGGGTCACTGAACCCTGCAAGGGCAGAGGAACACAGGTCCCCATTGGGAGCAGGAGCTGTCCCTTTTCCCATGGGACACCCACCAGTCTCCACTTACCACTGACATCTTTCCCCAGAATCCCCTTGGCTTCCTTCACGGTTGCTTTCAGGCAGAAAATTGGGCTCTGGAAGAATGAAAAAATAATAATGATGAATGGGTGGGTCACCACCCTGTGAAGAGGGATGTGGCTCGAGCAGGACCACACCATCACCTGCTGCTCAGGCCAGCAAACAGCTCCTGAGTGCTTCCCCCCGCACAGCCCAGGGCACCCCACACCCCAAAGCCCAAACAGGGGGCCAGGAGGCACTGCAGCTCCCCAGCACCACCCCGATGTGGGGACCCCCCTGGGCTGCAGCACACTGGGGAGACACCACCTCCTTGCGTACCTCCAGGTCCTTGACCTGCTCCATGATGACGCTGTGCTCCTCCACATCCATGCCGAAAGCCTGTTGGAGATATCTGGGCAGGTGAGGGATGGACCATGGCTGGAGAGCAACCAAGGGCTCCCCTCCACTCCCTGGGAGATACTTTTAGGCACTGGAATGGGCTGCCCAGGGAGGTGGTGGAGTCCCCGTCCCTGGGGGTGTTCAACAAACGGGTTGATGAGGCACTTGAGGCCATGGTCTGATGGTCTGATGGTTAGGAATATGATGGGATAAAGGTTGGACTTGATAACCCTGAAGGTCCCTTTCAACCATAATGATTCTATGAGGGAAGAGGAGCAGAACAAAGAGCCCAGCAGAAGGGCTGGGAACCAGCTGAGAGCTCTCAAGGGAGAAGCTTCTTCCCACCAGCCCAAGCCTAAGATAAATATTTCTCCCTAAGGATATTTCCCAACCACAAATGGTCCCAGCCCTCCAGCTGGATGTTGCTGCTGTGACTTTTAAGGTGCTTGCTAAAAGCTCCCTCCAAGTGCTCCCCATCTCCTTTATCTGGGAGGGTGGACATGCAGGGAACAGGTTTTGGGGACCCCCTTGGGGAGGTGGGGACCCACCTTCTGCACGTAGGCATAGAGCTCCTGGGAGTCTGCGACGTGGTGGTGCTCAGGCTTGCCCAGGCGGTGCCGGATGGTGTAGAGGACCTCCTCATAGAGCAGGGCCAGCTGCAGGGGAGCACCCACACCTCGCACAGGGCCAAGCCAGCAGGGACTTGCTCCATGCACCCCCCATGTCCCTCCTTGTCAGCCCCCCAGGCTCCCCACTGGTCCCTGCTCCCCATCTCCCAGCATGCAGCCCTGCCTGGCCATCACCAGCTGTCCCTGGAGAGCATCTACAGGAGCTAAGCCACATCCCCAAGCCCCAGCAGTGCCCAGCAGTGCTGCCACCCCCTCTAGTGCCACCAAGGGAGATGGTGACAGGACCATGCTCGTACCTCTCGCTTGGAGAACCGGTGGGACAGATCCATCTAGAGAAAGAGGAGAAGAAGAGAGGTTTCCCATCAGGTCTCACAGTAGAAACTGGTTTTAGGAGGAAACCACAGCTGGGCAAGGCAGGGCAGGGGTGGTATCACCTGCAGCCCATCATGGTAGGATGCCCCAAATGATGCTGTGATTCCCTGCAGACACCCCACAGCTGAGGGACCACTTTGTCCATCACCCACCCGTGGGGCAGCACGGGGACTTGACTACCAAGCCCCATCAATCAAGGAGGGGGTGACAGAGATGTGAACAGCAATTTGGGGTGACCCATGGGAATCTTTAAAAGCCAGCCCCCCATCTCTTGCCCCACAGAGCTGCTCGCTGGGCTGGCAGGACCAGTCTGGAGAGCAAACCAGCCGAGGGGGAGGGCAGGTGGCCAAAGTGCAGAGAGGAGCTGCAGGCTGGGCAAGGCGATGCCAAAAAGCCACCAGGGTCCATGACTTGAGTCCCCTTGCCAGAAAGAAAAGCGAGTGCTGCTGCAGCAGTGCAGTATTCCTGGGCTGAAGGGCCATTCCCTGGCTGAAGGATGATCAGCAACAGCACTGACTTCCCAAAAGGCAATTAAATTAAAACCCAAAGAGGCACAGCCCAGCTCCAGCAGTGCTCAGCCCCAGAGCTGGCCACAGGGGTCCTGCTGCCCATGAACCCCACTGCCCCCACCCCAAACAGCACCTCCCACTGCCATCCTCACCCCCTGCTCCCTCCACATCACGGACACTGAGCCCATCCTGCATCTGCTCCTCTAACCGTGCTCTGGGCTCGGCCACCACCGCACTGGGCAGCTCATTCCTGCTGCAGAGCCTGGCTGGGTGACAGTGACTTTGCCACCAGCTGGGTGATGCAGCCAGCAGGAGGGAGACCAGTGTCCCTGTGCCACCCATTAGGGTTCCTGGTGCTGGAGCCTCTGGGAGTGCAATGAGGAGAGGCAAAAAAATTCCTAGGGATTATTGAATTGTTCAGCTCTTTGTGTGCCGAGGGGCATTTGCTAAGTGTGGCTGCAGTGCCCCACTCAGCCAGGGCTGGTGGGGATGGATGAATGGACGGACCAGACCTACGTGTGGGTCAGCCCAGGCCCTGAAATGACCTCAGGATCCTCCAACTAGAAAAAAAACCAAACCAAACCAAACCAAACCCAAGCTGGAACATGAAGATTTGCTTAGGGCAGATCTAGGGCTGGCGTAATCCCCGGCCATCTGGACTGAATTCAACTCTCCCACCCCCCACGAGTTTAACTCTCGAGTTGCTTCTCTCCCACCTGCCTCCATGTCCCTTCTTTTCATGGTTGGTGGGTGCTGGGCAGCTCAGCAGCCCCTGTGGAAGGGGGACCTGTTGCACCCAGGAGGGACCCTGCCTGTTCCTGCCTGCCCTGGGCACCGTCCCCTTCTGCTGCTGCCTGCACCAGAGCACGGCCCCATCCCAAATCCTTCTGCCCCCCCCTCACGGGCAGCCCCATAGCAGGGTCACAAGCACGGAGGGGAGACAAAAAGGACTGCATTTCTCTGCTTATCTATTGCTCTATCAGCAAGGCACAAGCATCAGCTCCTGGCCCAGCAGTGGAGCAGCAGGAGAGGGCAGGGGAGGGAAGTGCTGTTGATTTGAGGGGGGGGAATCCCTGTTGCTCCCTTCTGCCATCAGGGATGTGGCTATGGGATCTGCTTTGTGCTCACCCATATGTGCACGGGCCTGGGTAAGCTGAAGCTGAGCTGAGGCACCAGGATGTGTTTACTGCTGCTAATCCCCATGCCAAGAGCCCAGCTCAGATCCGGGAGAGGTGCTTAAATCCAGATCCAGACAGAACCACCAGCATCCCCCAACCCCATGGGCTGTGGCAGCATCACTGGGATGGGAGGGCAGAGTGGCTGCTGAGATGGTGACACTTAGGAGGGAGGACAAGTCCTAACAAGGGGGGGGACACCACCAGGATGGATCATCCCAGGAGTCCAGCACAGGGGATGAGCTGTGATCCCATACCCACAGATGCAGACACAGGGACACCGTCTGTCCAGCCACTGCTGGCAAAGTTGGTTGGGTTGGGTTGGCTGAGAGCAGGGCTTGGGGGGGGTCTGCTGGCAGCAGGGACCCCTGAGGGGCTGAGAGGTGCTGGGGACTGTACTGAGCTCAGAGCAGCCCCTCAGTGCTGGTGCAGAGCTGCAGCCCCACGCAGAGCCCACGCTTGCAGGGGATGGCACCCCCACTTCCCCACCCCCACAAACCATCCTGCCTGGGACACACGTTCAGCCACGCTTTTCCCATTGCCCTCTTACAGCCTCGGCACCCACCTCTGCACCTCCAGGACCCAGCTCTGCACCCCCAGGTCCCCCAGTCCCATCACACCAAACCCAACCCCCTCCCCATGGCCACACACTCTGGTCCCTCCCCAGCCCCACACACACACTCCCCAGCCCTGGGGTCAAGGGCACCTACCTCGGGGCTCTCCTCCCCGAGCAGGGTCCCCAGAGGGGTCTCGCTGGGGGTGTCCATGGCTGGGGAGGGCTCAGCACAGGGCAGGGGAGCTGCTGCAGCTCTGTCTGCCACTGCCGCCTCTCGCCTTGCTCGCATGCTCGGAGGAAACCACAGCCCTTATCTGCCCATGGCTCCTTCAACAAGCGGAAACGTGCACAGGCTCCCTGTGAGAGCAACACAGCAGCACAGGCACCACAGCCCTGCTTCCCACCACCCCATCCTGGCACTGGGGACCTCGTGGCACGGATGGGATGGGAGCAAAAGAATGGTGTCACATCCAGTCCCTGCGAATGAGGAATCAGGAACAAGTGGACAAAAATAGACCTGAGAAGCAAAAGCCCAGCAGGGAGAGGAGACCTTATTGCCCTCTACAAGTACCTAAAGGGAGGCTGTAGTGAGGCTGGTGTTGGTCTCTTCTCCCCAGTTGCTGATGACAGGACGAGAGGAAATGGCCTCAAGTTCCATCAGGGGAAGGTTAGGTTGGAGATTAGGAAGAAGTTCTTTACTGGGAGGGTGGTTGGGCACTGGAATGGGCTGCCCAGGGAGGTGGGGGAGTCACCGTCCCTGGGCGTGTTCAAAAAACGGGTTGATGAGGCACTTGAGGCCATGGTCTGATGGTCTGATGGTCAGGAATATGATGGGATAAAGGTTGGACTTGATGACCCTGGAGGTCCCTTCCAACCAGAATGATTCTATGATTCTAAATGGGGTGGATGGGGACAACATGGAGGATCTGGGCTCCGATGTTTGTTTAGGATCTGTTGTGCCCTGCAAGGACAGATGGGGATCCCACAGAGAGCAGAAGGCACCTTCAGCCCTGGGGGATGGAGGGGATTTGGAACCTGGTTGGAAATCCCTGCAGCACCTGGGTGTGTGGGGCTGAGAACTGATGCAGTTAGTGCACACGCCAGGGGTGGCACCGGGAAAGGGCTGGGTGCTGAGAAAAAGAGCCACAGGAAATGGAGTTCAAAACTTGTGCTTTACTGTCAGCTTTCGTTCTGGTAAACACTTTATCTGCCCATCACAGACCGGCAGCAGCAGCCACCCCCGACAGATCACAGATCCCTATCGAAACGCCTGTGCTGATGGTGAACAGGGCACGGGCAGGAGTCAGGAAGAGCCACGGGCCAGGAGATGGCCAAGGCAGGAGCTGGTTTACTCCTGGGTGTCTAACATGCTTACAGGCACAGCTCAGAGCAGCCGTGGGTTTGGAGGGGTTGCTGAGCTGCACGAGCATTTGTGGATGGAGCCCCAGCCCCGGGAAGGACTTCAGCCTCTGCTCAAGACTTGTGTGTCACTGCTGAGGCTGCCGAGCACCCGGGGGCTTTGCAAAGCACAGCACCCTCCACCCAGGGGAGTCTGGCTTTCCAGCCTTCCTCCTGCTGGCCCCCAGATGCTCCTGGAAGCTCTAAGCAAGATGCTCCAGACGCAACGCGGAGGGCAGAGGCTCCACGTGGGGTTCAGTGGTGCTGTGCAGCCTGCCAGGGATTTCTGCTGAATCCAAACAGGAAACCATGACTGTGGGAACTGCACTGGAAAGTTTGTCCCCTTCACTGTCACATGAGGCATTGCGAAGAGATGACTCCAATAGCATGGTGGTACTGCATGGATTCACCCTGCAGCAGGAACCAGGGCTGCGGGAGGATGCTGGCAGCAGCATCCCTGCACGAGGACAGGCAGGAGGCAGGCAGCCAGTCCCTTTCATCCTTGCAATCATCTCATCCCTTAATTAAGGCACTTTTAAACTTAATTAAACTGTTTTAGCTGCTTTAAGGGAGACACAACTTCCCTTTGCCCCGAAACCCTGTGAGAGCTGGTTATGTTGGCACAAGGGGCTCCCTGAAGCTGGGGGAGCAGGAGATGGAAAAGGGCTGCCTGCATTGGCAGCTGGTGGATTTTGGGTCAGGTTTTTCTCTCTCCAGGTCCGTCAGCACGGGAGCAGGGCTATGAGGGGCAGGGGGTGCTGGGCTGATCTATGAGATGAAAACCCAGAGATACAAAAAGCCAAAATCCATCCCAAATCTTGCAGTCATCATTCAGCCTCATCACCTGAGGGCTGAAAAGAGCTGCTGGTTACACTTCTGCTCTCCCTCACGGCAGGAGAGCTCTTTTGTAACTGTCACCCGAGGAACTGGGCTTCAGCATCACTTCCTCTGCCCTCCCCAGTGGAGCTGCCTCATCGAGGAGGGTGCCCTTTGCTGGCAAAGCTGCTCAGAGGTGCTCACCCAGCCTCAGCCCTGCCTTTATCCAGCCTGCCATTTGCTTCACCTTGGGCAAACAGTTTAAAGACATCTCCTTCCTTGCTGGTGGAAGGGGACACGAGGGGGGGGGGGGTGTGACTTCTATTCAGTATCTCCCTCTCTCGACACTCACAAATGCTGCTTATTGATCTGGGACATTAGGGCCACACTCCACTGCAAAACGTTGTCAGTGGGAAGTGGAGATGCAAAGTGCATGATGGCATTTGAAAATGATTGCTGTCGTCTTTGCTTTTAGCTTTGATTGCAAAAGCAAAATCCTGCCTAGCAAAGAACAGCCACAGAGATAAAGGCAGGACATAGACACAGCATCCCCCAGCTCCTCACACCTCTTGCTGCTTCTTGCCAACAAAAAATAACAGAGGTCAAAGAAACATCTCTTACCACAACCAGCACAGAGAGAACAACTGCTGAGAATTTAGTTCATCCTCAAATCTACCTCCCTTCTCCTTGTAACACTGAAGAAATAAAATCCACAGCAACCATAAATATTGCTAAGCATCAGGCAGTCCTTCTCCAGCCAGGAGCTGGTGGCTGTGCTCGGGTTTTGCAGGTTTCAGAAAGGAAAAGTTCAGCTTCAGTGTGGAAGTGTGTTAAAAAACACTTTTTCTGAAAGTTCCCCAACTTTGCAACACGGGGTGGGAACACCCAGGCGCAGGGTGGGCAGCACATGTCCCCACCATGGGCCAGCGTGGCCCTTATGGAAGGTCTCTATGACTCTTTGAGCCTTTGTGTGTGCAAAGGCAGAGTTGTCCAGTGACCCTGTTTCAAGAGCATCAAATATCCTTTTCCCCCCCTGGGTTTTAGCAGCAGCCACCTGCTCCCCAGAACACCGTGACAAAAATCACTGGGCTCACATATCTCATCTTATTTACACCTCAAATTACTCATCATCATCCAGGCAGCAAGAAGGAAAGCCCGAAAAGCAGCTCCAGAATTAGCAGATTTCTGGTTAATAGAGACAATCCCAATAAACTCCACACCTCAAGCCTGCCACGACCTTGCAAAACATCTCAGACACGCCAGGTGAGGAGCTCTAAAGGGACTTTGTTTCCCAAAGGGAGAGGGTCAGCATTCCCTAAAATAGCCCCTGCTTCCCACAACACCCATCTTCCCCCCAAAACAACTCCCCAGGGGCACGTACCTTACATATACACAACACAGAGTGAACACAACATAGAGCAAACCCCTCCAATCCCTTTAAGAACCCTTTTCCTCACCGGGTGTGGGGTCACCAGCTGCCCCCAGTATAAATAAAGTCCACAGTTCACTCGTGCAGGGGGTTATAGGTGCTGCTGAGAGACCAGCTCTCCAAAGAACAAGAATTATCAATAAAGAATTATCTTCCCTTTATAGCAGAACCTGGTACTCAAGGACTCTCCACAAGCATTAACAAGTTTATCTCCCTACCTCTTGGCTTGGTGATCCCGGAGCCGCAGCCTGCCCTCACCCTGATCTCAATCTCTTGGCTGGAAATGGGCAAATAGTCAAAAAATTGATTTCAACATGTCCCTCCCTCACTTCTCCTTTTAAACACGGGGTCTGATGACTCTGCAAAAGCAGGCTGTGCCTGCCGGGGTTTGGCAAGGCGTGCAGTGAGAGCACAGGGCTGAGCAGAGGAAGGTGGTTTCAAAATGAGAGCAGGGATGGTCCTGCTCCCCTTCCCCTGGGCTGCCTGGCCGGGGCATCCCCCCGGGGTGCTGCATGCTCTGGGACCAGTAATTTCATACCCGGGAGGGATGTCAGTCACCTCCCATCCTTGTTCACTATGGGGGCTTCCAGTTACCTCTGCCCTAACCCCACATTTTATCTTCCACGGGCTCTCCTGGATGCTTTGAGTGCACCTTGTAAGATACAGTGATGCCTGGGAGGAAATGGGGACACACACAGCACCCCCCACCCCATCTGGGTCCTCTTAGAAGGACATCAAGGCAAATCTTGTCCTTCTGGGAAGAGCAAAGGGGAATTCCAGCCACTCACGCAGGACAGGGAGGTGGTGAAAGCTCTGTTCCCCAGTGAGGAACATGTGTTTGTCATGAGACCTGCCAGCTCCACGGCTGGGACATGGAGGGTGACTCTGGCCAGCACCCAGTTACCCAGGGCACCTTCCCTGGCCAGCACCACCCCCTCCGGAGGAAACACCACCCCAGTGCCAACCTCTGATGGCCACTGCACCGAGCTGGGTGCCAAAGGGCAAAGCACAACAGGTCCTGCCCACCCTGACCCTGCTCCCCTGCTGTCCTGCAGGGACCCAGAGCTGACCTGCCTGGACTCCATCCCAGCTCAAACCCTGCCTCTGGTGTTGGGGATCCAGGCAAGGCGATGTGTCCAGGATCCAGGCGAAGCTGGGCAATGTATTCCCAAGCTGGCAGCAAGCTGCCCCAGAGCACTGTGAGCACAGAGCCAGCCTCCCTTCCCAGCACTCAATGTCCTTGCTGGTATCGTAGGTTGAGTAGTAACTCAACATCCAACTCAGAGCACATCCCACTCCTGCCCCCAGCACTCAGGCACTGAAGGTACCCTGGTACCTCCAGCCCTGCCTTTTATGGTCCACCCTCTTGTTAGGCCATTAGCTTTATTATCACCAAACAATTAGCACCTGAGTATGATGACCAGGAGGGCTGCTCTGTCAATCAACAATCAGGTAGCCCTCTGGTCATCCTCTACATTCTCTACACCTGGCTCCCTGCAGGGCAGCACAAGGAGCACAGCCCCCCCTGGCAGCAGCCTGCCTTGTCCTTCAGGAGGTCACATACTTCATGTCTAGACCTGCGTGCCATTCGTTTGGCTTGCAGCACCCTGTAACAGCTCTGAAATGTTTTCCCCATCACTGCCACGTGCTCCGTGTGTGCAGCAAATATTTCTTCCACCTCCCTCTCCCGGCGAGATGAATTCTGTGTCACCCATTGGATTTATCATCCCCTCACCAGGTTCACACAGATTTCAAGGCCATTTCATCTGCTGGTTCAGGGCCCTGAGTTCAGAGCAGCAGGATCTATGGGGTGTGTGAGCCCAGGAGGGACCAGGGTAGGTGTTTGTGAGGGTGGGAGAGCTTGGGGCTGACACCCAGGTACCAGCCGTGCCCCATGGTGTGTATTGAGCAGCTTTGTGCCTATCCTGGAGCACACAGATCAAATTATTGACCAGCTTCAGCAGCAAAATGGTCCCCTCATGGCTTTTCCAGCACCATGTCTTCCCACACACATGTCAAAGCCCCTTAAGAAGCCCACAAAGCCCCCTAAGAAGCCCACCAAGCCCCCTAAGAAGCCCACCAAGCCCCACAGAGCCACACGCTCAGGTGACAGGAGGGGGCTGCAGGGCTGAACCCCCCCACACCACCCCCAGATCGCAGACCAGACACCCCAAAACACAGAATATTATTGGTGACTGTGCCCCAGGCAGAGCCCAGCCCTTACAGAGCAAAGTCCGCGGAGGAGGAGGAGAGACGGGAGTTGAGCAAGGGAAAGAGGAGGTTTGGAAAGGTGGGATCTGCTGAGCTGAGCTCACTGATGGAGTCCAAGCCGATACCTTTTGTACCTGGAGCTGTGTAGGAGAAGGCAGGGAGGCAGCAGAGGTGGATCCTGGTCCTTTTGCACCCCGAGGCTGGAGATCCTGCAGCCCCGTTCCTGCTCGCTGTCTCCTCACATCCCTCTGGGGCCTCTCTCGGTGCCCCAGCGAGGGCCCTTGGGCAAGGCGGGTGCTGCAATACCAGTTCCCAGCTCGGTCTCATGATGGCAGCTCCTCGAGCTGACTCACCCAGGAGAGCAGGGGTGAGTAACACCCGGTCTGGTGGCCAAGCCAACCCTTCTCTAAGTGCTCATCTCCGCCCCGCGTGTCCCAGCACCTCACACCAACCCACAACAAACCACATTTGTCGCTTGGGCTGGCTCGTACAGCTTTAAACCTGAACCCACCCCCTGAGCACAGCCCATCTTAGCAAAACCCACCTGCTGACACCACCCTAGCAGCTCTCTATGGCTGGAGGTGCCTGTGGTGTGACCACACCAGCCAGGGCTGCTCCGAGAGCACCTGGGTCCAAATTTCACCCCCACGCCTCCTGCCACCTCCAGCGGTGCTTGTGAAGGGAACTGGTGCTGCAAGCTCATAAATCATGGTGTCCAGCACATGGCAGAGATGTGGTTTGACTGTCTACTGCTCGGTCCTCCTGGTCCCCAAAGACAGACACACACACACTGCAGTCAGGCACTGGCCAGGCTGGCTTAACCCTGGTCCCTCCAGGTTCTCAGCACATGCCCCAGCTAATGCACAATAATAATTTGCTTTATTTTTTTAATTTAATTCCCCCCCCCCCNGCTCTGGGGACAGGCTGAGAGAGTTGGGGGTGTTCAGCCTGGGGGAGGAGAAGGCTGCAGGGAGACCTTAGAGCACCTTCCAGTGCCTGAAGGGGCTCCAGGAAAGCTGAAGAGGGACTGGTGCCAAGGGCAGGGAGTGATGGGACGAGGGGGAACGGGTTCCAAGTGCCAGAGGGGAGATGGAGATGGGATGTGAGGGAGAAATTGTTTGGTGTGAGGGTGGTGAGAGCCTGGCCCAGGGTGCCCAGAGAAGCTGTGGCTGCCCCTGCCTGGCAGTGCCCAAGGCCAGGTTGGATGGGGCTTGGAGCAATGTGGTGTGGTGGGAGGTGTCCCTGCCCATGGCAGGGAATGGGACTGGATGGGCTTTAAGGTCCCTTCCAATCCAAACCACTCTGGGATATTTTTTTTATAATAGGTTGCACAAAGTGGGAGTGCTCAAGGTAAAATCCAGGCATAATGGTGTGGAGGAGGAGGAGGAGGACTCTTCCTTCAGCTGGAGGCACTCCTGGGCAAGCACACACATGCCCTGTCCTCCCAGGGTAAAGACCTTCCCCAGCCCCCAGGGGTATCAGCAAGATTTCAGGGATTCAGTGGGAAATCTCCAAGTAGCACCTGCAGTCCCTGCAGCAACAGTTTTTTGCATAAGATCTCAAAGCACTTTAGAAATACCCAGTTACACCACAGTCCTGTGAAGGAGGGAAATGGCTGCGTGCTCAGAGTGGGGAACCAGGCACAAGGTACAGTGACCCCTCAGATGTTACATCCTAAGTTACATCCAGGAGACACAGCTGTAAATGGTGGTTGAAAACCTGTCTGTGCCGAAAGATTAACTGGGTTCAACCCTACATGTTCCTCCTTTTTCTTCAATAATATAAAACCATCTAAATATTGGAATTTAATGGAATGGATCTAACTTTCACATGACAGCCTTTCTGCTGCAAGGCTGATTAATCATTCAAGCAGGGAGCAGACCTGGAGGTGCATTAATGCACAGCATTTCCTCCTGCCCTGCTCCCACCCCATCCCCAGGGCAGCAGCTGAATTTCAACTGCATTTCCCTGCTTTAATATTTAAAATGTTCTGCGTGGGCAGCAGGACCAGCTGACCCTTCCACCCCTTGTAAGCCCTTTCCAAAGCAGAGCACAGCTCCCAGTTCCCAGCAGGGAGAGGGCAGCAGGTGCTGAGTCTCTCAGCCAAATCTGGGGTTCAGGTTTTAGGGAGTGGGGCAGGAATTGCCACCAGCCAAAATCTGCACCCTCCTGAACCCTGCTGCTCCTCCTGAGCCCTGCTGCTCCACTCAAACACCTGCACGAGCCTTGCTGACTGGGTGCCTTGCCCAGCATTTTGGGCCCAGCCAAAATTTTGACCTTCAGCATTCCCAAAATGTGCTCCACTTCCCACCAGCGTGCTCCAAACACACTGAGAAGACTGTGATCCATCTCTGTTTTGGCTTGCTCCTTCTCACCTCCCCATAAACTGTGCCAAGCTCTCGCCTGAAGGAACAGGGACATTCCAACTGTAAAAAGCTCTCAGCTCAAAAGCTGCCGATTTAGCTCACTAATATCCATTTTTAGGAAAAGAATATTTCATTTATTCCAGCCTGACTCACCCTCTCAACATATTTTCCTTTCTCCAGGCAGCAGACCTCATGGTCTCTGCAGATCTCGCCACTTGTCTGCACTAGTGGAAGAGGTTGCTCGAACCATGAAGCCAAACTCTCAGCAGAGCAGATACCGACAATGTTCCTTTTCTCAAGCACACTTAATTGAGGAAAGATTTTTTTAAAAAAACCCTCATGGGTTTGTGCTGATTGTTGGCATGAGAGCTGCACAGTGAGACCTGGAAAAACCGTGTTTTCCAGGATTATCTGTCTGGGAACAGAGGGTAACTGGGATAGAGCCATTTTAAACCAGCAGAGTACGGGAGGCTTCTGCAGCATCTTGCAGCTGGGCCAATCTGTTTCAGGAAACCTCAAGTTGAAGTAATTTAATTCACAAAACAGGATTTATTAGGTTCCTAACATTTTCTCTCAATGCTTTCCTTCCACACCCACCTCTCGCTACAGAAGACAAGCCCAAGTGGCTCAGTCAACAGTAAACCACCTCCAAGAGTTCAGATCTAACCGAGCAGAACCTCCCAGGCATCTCAACACACTGAAGATTTTTAAAAAAATAAGATAAAATTATGTATTGCTTCTTATTAGAGACATATTTTAGATGCTGTGTTCCTTGACTGCTTCTTCTAGCAAAAGGTTGCAACTTTTACACGGAGAATTGGTTCAGAAAAACCATCTGGGTAAAGCGTTTAGCAGCCGCTTCGCTGGTTTACAACAGGAACTGGCAAATGGGCGTTTGTTAAAAGACTGTAACATCTTATTTTCATTTCACAAAGTCAGTGAAGAGAAATTAAGTGACTGATGTCTCCAATGAATAGCCAAGAACAATATCCAAATGATTTTGCCATTTAACTCTCCCTCTTCCCATACAAAGCTGTTAAGTGACAATCAGGTTTGGCCACACATGCACAAATACCCAAACTCCTTAAGTTTTGAGCTGATTTCTCTTTATTTCACAGTCTTGGCAAAACAAATCTGCATTCAAAAGTCATTTCACATTAATATATTAATCAAACATTTTCAAAATAAATATATTTTTTTAAAATAACCATTTCTTTACATCACTGCGGTAGCAATTCTAGAAAAGTCAGTGCACAGACAGTAGCAATTTGATTAATCAGCTAGACTCAAACATAAAGAAAACAAGAGGTGGATCTTTTTTCTCTCCAAGCAGGCTGCATGCAGCAAGTCTCGGCGGTTTCCTAGCACGGGCTCTTTCTTCACACTCGCCAGGAAGGATTTTGTCTCTCATAACTGTCAGCAGTCTGATTTGTGCAAAGTTTTACAACCTGGATTCTGATCAGTCCCGCAGAGGTTCTGCGCACCGGAGTTGTTGCTAACGAGATCAATGAATCAACGCTACAGAAGGAAAACGCTCAGACCCTCAGGTCAAGGAACCCACATTCAAGTCACTGGGAAATAAATTCACAGCTGATCCAGGAACACCAACAGCATTAAACAACATTCAAATGAGCAGCTCAGTTGCACCTAACAGCTTATTCCAACGTTTTGCATATTCTCTCAAGTGCTTCCAGGGCAGAAGTAAAGCAACTATTTTCTCCCCTGTTAGCTATTAATTCACTGCTTAAATCACAGCAGTAAGATGCTCCACTGGCCAGAAAGTGTAACTCGTGTTACAGCAAAGAAAAAATAAAAGTGCATTACAGACTCTAAAGAGAATATTCTGGACTTCGTGATCTCAAGCTCACATACCCAACTGGAAAAAAGAGACAACAAAAACTTAGTGTTCCCTTATGATCTATAACTAGTTAGATGCTACTAATGAACCCTGTGAAGAGTGATGTGTTTTCTTAAGGGAAGCTCGTGCACAGCAGGAAAATGTGGAGGGCTTCCAGATTGTTTGTTATGATTATCAGGAATGACTTAGCTAAAAAAAAAAATGTTTAATAGATACCTGAAAAATGTAATAGGTATCTATTTCCTCTGAGATTCCAAAGGTTCCCTTTGAAGCCCTTTCTCAGTAGCAGAGGAAAAAGTTGGATGTGGTACTGAGTTGAGAGGACTACCCAGAGACATCCCTGTGTCCAGAGATGCTCTTGGCTACACACTAAGGTAAAATCAAAACACCACCCTCACCCACCCAAGAGCCTTGTTTTAATGTTACGAGCATGTTAATTATCAGTTTGGAGCAGCTGCTTACTCTAAGGAGGTATAATTCAATTATCAGAAGAAACAGATGTAAGGGAAACAATCACAGATGAAGACAACCTCCAGTTCTAGCGATGCCATGCACAGGGAGAAGGGAACACCACGGTAGAACAGCAAACCCTCAGAGCATTTTGAGGCAACCCAGGCTGCTGGAATCTCTCCCCTTGCTCTGCACACATCTACCACTAGAGTCCAGGAAAGCTACGTGCCTTGGGGGAAGGCTCTACCCCTCAGTGCTATGGACCGTGCCCCAAGATTCTGACAAAATGGGAAGTAAGAAAGCAATGAGTTGTGAAGAAGTTCTGTGTTAGCTTATTG
The DNA here is from genome assembly GCA_013398125.1 of Aegotheles bennettii. Taxonomy (NCBI): domain Eukaryota; kingdom Metazoa; phylum Chordata; class Aves; order Caprimulgiformes; family Aegothelidae; genus Aegotheles; species Aegotheles bennettii. Next base: position 544,512 of record VZRW01014087.1, read on the forward strand.
GTTTTTCTTGTCCTCTGGTGGGAAGTATGGAGGAGGGGGTGGCTGGTCCTGAATGAAAGACAATAAAAGATCATCAGTTTATGGCTAAGAAAAAAAAACCTCGAAAAACAAAACGCCAAAATCAATTCAGACAAACTTTGCTGTATCACTGAGAAAAAGAACCACTAAATGCACACTTGGGCTCACCTTGCAAACCCAGACTGACACAGGAACTTACCGTGGGCATGTAGACATTATGTGGGTTGACTGGGCTGTAGTAAGCACTGGCAGCAGCTTCAGCTGCTTTTGCTTCAGCTGTCACAGAAAGAGAAGTTACAGATTTGGTGATGCACACAGAACTTTTACAGTCAAACAAAACCTCCACCTACTCGCAGCCATCAAGTGTTACTAACAGAGCACTATTGAACCGAAGCTCAAGTTGCAAAATAGCAACAACAAACACAACAATTGAGCATTCTCTCTTCCAGTTGCCACAGGATTGTCAAGTCCTGAGAGAAACAGACCAAGATTTAGTTTGGAAATGTCACCTGGGACTTGCCTGTTAGCCAATAAATAAACACTAATAGCTGTTTTGCCTGAATACAGACAATAACCCTTAAAAGGCAGCCAACAAACCATTCTTCTTGAGTGGGAAAACACAAGACAAAGCAAAAATCAGCACAAGTTTATAGCAGGTCGGGGGAGTCGCACTCTAAATATGGTAGTTTATGAAAATAATCCTGATCCTCCGTTTCTGCAGAATACAGAAATTTTGTACAGCCATCTGGATCAGTGCCACTTTCTAAATAACAGTTCAAAGATGGTTGGTTGTTTATTCAAACCAAGGAGAAGTTAAAGCCCTAACCAAACACCCTTACCTGAGAGAGATCTATGATTGTGTCCAACCACAAAAGCTCTTTTTTCCCCCCATGCACAGCCCTTTTAAAACCATGTGCAAAATTATTTCAATTAATCCTAAACGAGTGAAAATGAGACTGATATTTCCCCAGCTCCTTTCCATCATCTGCTCCTCTGTTCCATATTCGTTAAGCAAAAGTAATCAGGTTAAACAGGGGAGAGGGGAGTGAATATCACCAAAGCCACACTGCTAACTAAAACAGACTAGAAACACATTTCACCATCAATTTATTCTTATTCATCTATCAGAGCAAGATTGCCACAATAGGAGTATCACAAACTGTATTTTTTCTGTCACAACAAGAACAAATCCAGCTGCAAAATATCTGCTAATGGTATCTGCCCTGGAGAGAATCAAGCTGGCCTCCAGACCAAGCTGGATATACAAGGCTGGAGATTAGGGGAGCTCCATCATCCCTCTCCTAAACAATTTTAACTTCTAAGTTGACTCTGAGTTCCCCAAGAGATAACAGACTATTGTTAAACAATGCCTGTTTCATAGGTAACAAAACCATCATGAGCCAATTCAGCTGAATATGCTCCTCACCTGCAGGAGTGGCAGGCAGGTCTGGGCTGCTGACGGGGGGTTCCATGGGCCCTGGGTATGGTGGGGGTGGAAGCTGCATGTAACCCATGTCTCCATCCATCGCTGGAGGGCCAGGATAAAACTCTGTTGGGGAAGGAAAGAGCACAGCAAAAGACTTAACTCCTTTGGGAAGGTCACAGCATAGAGCCAAAACAAATCAAAGGCAAATATAATTAAGCTTAGAGACAAAAATTGCACAAGGCATCAGATCCAATCTCAAATACTCTCTAAAATTTGTGTTTCTTCCCCTTTTTACCTATTTTAATTCTTGCTAACTAGAATAATCCCCATCCTCAATTACCAGACTTACCAGGAGGAGGTGGTGGGTATGGATACCCCCCATTAGCTGCAGCTGGTGCGAAGGGATAGGATCCATTTGGCATGTAGGAATAGCCATAAGCTCCGTTGGGTATTTCACCTCTGGAGACTGGAAAAGTAAAGACAAGTTGACCTTATCAAAACATTAAGTCTGTATTAAATGCGGGCCAAGAGCTCAAAAAAAAAAATATCTAAGAGTCCTTATCTGAAAACCAAACAAACTCCATCCCAATAAATCTGCTGTTCATCAGATGTGAAAAAAAGTATTTTTTAAAGCAAGCAAGTTATACAATACAGCCTGAAATTTGTGTGGATTTGAATCCGACCTGTTGCAAGATAAAGCTACCTTTGCTGCAAGATGAAGGCGAGACCTCCTGAAACCCCAGAACTGACTGGCAGACACTGCCAGATCCCCATACCTTGCGATGCCACCTGCAGCATGCGCTGCCCGAACTCAATGGCACCCCCAGCTGAAAAGGTCATCTTGAACGTGGCAGATCCTTCCCAGCCACCTGCAGAGAGGAAAGACAGAATTCAGAAACAAGGAGAAGCCATTTTTTATGCCACTCAGCTTCCATGCTTTATCTACAGATGCCCTGCATATAATTCTTTGAAGAGCTTATCCCAAATATCCAAGAAAAATTATGCAGATAATGTGGCAAAATGACTACCATCAGAAAAATTCCCATTGGGCAGTATTTTCAGGTCAAGAGACACCTGAAGAAGAAAAATCAGTGAGGGAGATGTTCAAAAGGTTACTAAAGTTGTGCCTGTTTCCACACCAGCTGCCAACAGACCAAGCTATCAGGAGTGCTGGATTTGCTCAAGCTTTGTACAAGATTAGTGCAGAAGACAGGGATTTTGATAATCTCTTTTGCTAAAAAGCCTTTGCAACTACACCTAACTGTCAGCTACAAATTAGTTTGGGAGTTTGAGTGCCCAACGAAGCAAAGAGCTTAATGAAAAACACAGTCCACATAAATACATTAGAGTCCTTGGAAGATATTTCAAGTCAGGATAATAATAGTAATAAAAAAATAATTAGTGACATATCATATTCCAGAGTAAAAAATAAAAACATGCACAGCCCAGAGTCCCAACAATGCATCAAAGCAGAAGCTGTGTCAGTGCTGAAACCAGGACATGTAGATTAAAGAGTCTTTTGAGCTAAACCAGTCTCATGGCTGTTAAAGCAAAATCATCATTAAAGGAGACAGCCTCTGGGGGAAAGTCGCAAAGATTTAGCTAAAGCTGTTTGCCTTTCACACAGTTTACAGAGTTTGTCGTTACTGCTCGAGCTTCCTCTCATGCTGCATGGTCCCACTTTGCTCCCATAGAGGCCACAATGCTGATTTCCAGATTATCAACTGAAGTCTCCTAAACTCTGCGCTGTGATTTCAGTGCCACAACTAACAGACTAAATCAGGCTGGGGATGAGAATCTACTGAACTGTGCGCCTTTGGTAAAAAGGGAAAGAGCAAAACAATGATTTAAAAAAAAATTATTGCTGAAAATGTCTACCACAAACTTCTCATTGAACATAACATGAAACCATCTTCCAAAGATTCCCTAATTTCAAGACAGTCCATTCTCTTCCAAGTGTTATTTTCACTGCCAAGATGCACTAGAGTAATAGCGTGCCTTTCCCTGGATTGCACTAGAGATTGATGAGGGAGAAGAGCACTCTGGAAATCTGCACCTGAAAACCCAAATAGATGCAGAAAGGAGCACGGGTCTTGGGCACAGGAGGACCTGAATACAGAATTAACAGGTAACCCCCAGTGACCAAAGCAAAACAACACCCTCGCTCTCGCTGACTCTGCCCTGACGTTTTCTCAGCGAGAGCACTTGTGTGATTGAGCTCGGTATTTCACAGAGAGGACAGGAATGAGGTGAGCTGCAAAACAGATCTGTTCACTGTAAATGTACAGGAAGCAGATAAGAGGAATACTTTTAGCTGGAACTTTGAAAAAAACCCCACATTTTAACAGTACTGCAAAACCCCATTTGGTCAGTATCTAGTTTCGGTTACACTGGGTACTTCTGTGCTATGAATCGTGCGGCTGAAGTCAGATACAGAGCAGACATCTGTACTGTACATACCTCCTGCCTCTGCTTTCACTGTGCCCTTGATGTAATTTGCTCCAAAGACAGGCTGCTTAATCTCACAATCTTTCAACAAGTAGAAGGGCATCACGAAAGACTGCATAGCATCCTTCCCCTTCGATACAAAGATAACCTGAAAAGAAAATGTTATGAAGAGTATTTAAATCAAACAGGAAACGCAGCCTCGATTGATTATCTGAAGAGACTTTTCAGTGGACTGAAACTCTCTCCTCATCAGTTCTGCAGGCCAAAAGCTACACGGAACAGCCACAAGGGCAAGCTGAAGCCTCAAGGCAATAAAGGCTTCCAGTAAGACTACCCTTGCTCGGATAATGCTCCTCCCAGCCTCCAGTGAACTCGCTGCTCCTCACAGCTGTGACTGAGTAGCTGTGCTGCTGCACTCAGCGTTTCCAGACCATTACTAATTTCCAATCTTGAGATGCCTGATGGACTAAACAGCTGCCTGTGTAAGAACTAATCAGATTTATTATCTTTTGACAAATAGATAGGACACGCAACAAATTGGTAATGCTCCCCAGAGGGAGAGGATGAGCCGTACTTCAAGGGGGAGCAGATTATCCTGACTTTCATGCATTGAGGACGTTTGAATACAGAATCACAAAGAGCCCTTATCTCCTTACACAAGATAAAGCCTTTTACTACTTACTCGGTAGGGAGTCAAGAAAACACTCCCTTTCTTGGTCCCTTTGAAGGCATCTGGCATAGGTTCGATATCACTGAAGGTGATTTCTATGTGATCGTAGGTCATCAGAACACTGCAAACGAGATGAGAGAAGAGACACAGAGTTACAGCTCAAAGCAGAAGTGCAATATGACCTACCAGAACCATCTTTATCCTCAGGCCAGTGTTCAGCAGACAAAATCCCTCTGACTCGCTTTTTTTTTTTTTTTGGCTGGCAGTAGCAACTTCAGTAGTACTGGCTGCTTCTTCTCAGCCTTGTGTTCCTTCCTCAGCCTGCTGGCACAGCTACCACCGTCTGCATAGCCAGGCAGTGAATCCAGTCAACTAAACTGATCAAGAGCTCAACACACAGACACACACATATATACATTTTTGTTGAAGTTATGTTGCATTTCTGCTGGGTCGTTCCCTAATTTGGTTCACCACAAGCAACACAACAGAGGAAGGACTGCTGAAGCAGGAACTGCTCAGGGCTGCCTTATGCAACATGGCTGTTGAAGGTCTAACCACAGCTGAAGCTTCTCTGTCATAAAAACGCAACCAGGAGGAACTCCCCTTTCTTGCCACTTTATAAACCCACGTTGTCAGCACTAACTCCTTAAGTCTCAATCAGAAACTGACCTGATTAAAACCAGTGCAGTACCCTTGCATGGATGCAGCGGGTAACTTGCATTAACACAACAGCATCCACATTAGGGACTCTAATCCCTAAAGCTGGAGAAGTCTCCACCACCTTTATCTTTGGCAGCTTATGTGTTACCAATCCTCAGTCATTCACCTGTTCCTTCTGCCAGCAAACACCTAGCCCTCCAGCAAAAGTTCCAGAGGGACCAGCAGCTCTGCTCATGCTGCAGCACATCAGCTGAATCAGCCACCACAGGCAGCTGGGCGAGAGGTAACCCCCGACCCAAGGCAGGCTGACAACCAGCAACAGTAACACATCAAGCTGCTGCTGACATTTGTTTCAGTGAGTGCAAATTTTAAGCCCCAGAGCTGATATTTTTAAATTCTTCTAAGGGTCACATCCCAAATGGAAGACAGGCGCAGAATTCCCATGCCAATGTTTAACCAGACTCATGGAAAGAAGCCCTGAAGAATGAACTGCTCCTTTGTCCCAGAAGCAGGTGACTGCCATGTCAGAGCTGAAGCACGCTGGCAGACACAGAGGGTGAGGACAGCCCACTGCTGTGCAGACAGAGGCAGCTCTGTGGAGGCTTTCTGTTTCCATGGTTATATCCCAGCACCTTTTTCCAACACTGCTGCTGCTTCCCAAACACACGAAGGGAGTGTGCGCGCAGGGAACCCAGCAAACCAAACTGGGCAGCCTTTCCCGAGCTCCTGAAAAGAGCTAAACTGCAAGTGCAGCATCCCAGCTCCCGTGTGCACAGGGAATCCAGCAAACCAAACTGGGCAGCCTTTCCCGAGCTCCTGAAAAGAGCTAAACTGCAGGTGCAGCATCCCAGCTCCCCTGCAGCACCCGGCGGCGAGAGAAGGATGAGGCTTGGGTCCAGGCCAGAACCACCTGGCTGTGGGCTGAGCTCTGCCAGCCCTCACTGGGCACACCGGGGGCAACTGGAGGAGCCAGCAGCAGGCGAGGGGGGCTGGCAGGCTGCACAGGGGAGCGGTGTGTGGGGGGAGACCCGCAGCTGAGGCCCAGCAGCGCTCCCCC
>VZRW01014087.1:551243-563094 GCA_013398125.1 Aegotheles bennettii
CCCCAGCCTGACCATCACAGAGGAGATCCACAGCCTCTCCCGCCTACTCCTTTTTGGGAGAGCTCTCCAGCCTGTTTACAAACCCATTAATTATCCCATTACATACCCCGCTGACCCTATATAATTAAATGTTTTGAGTTATTTAGAGCCTGCCTGATTTGGGCAGCCCTTTTTCTGGCTTTTCCCCTCACAAGGGCACCCCGGCGTAGTGGCACTTTGTGGTTCAAATCAAAGTTTTGCTTTAAAATGTTATATTTTGCTGTGGTTTACACCTCTTCTATTTTTTTTTTTTTATCCTGAAGACATTTCCTGGCCAGCTCATGAGCAGGTGAAACATTTTCCCCAGGAGCCTGCCCAGTTTTGCATGCAAATCCCATGCAACCACAACAGATTTTGGCTGCATCTCCCAGGAAAAAGCCCAGAATTAAGCGAAATGGAGACAAAAATGGACTTTCAGGAGGTGGCATGGGTAGAATTCAGCTGTTTGGTAGAGCAGAATAAAAATCATCCCACGTCTGCAATGGCACTGCACATAAAATGAGGTTTAACCCCTGAAAGAGCTCCGTTCCCAGCAATATTTTTAATTTCACAGCTGATGAATGTTACGTGTTTCACACACTTGCAAATGGATTTTTGAGCCTGACATTGGCTGCATTCCACGCTGGAATCAATCACATCCTAAAATTACCTCTTTATATTGAAGAATGTAAAACTGGAAGGGCTAAACAGTAGCCCCATAAACAAGTCAGGACCCTGTCTGTCGGGAATCTGGGAACAGGAAAATACCTGTGGCATTTGGAATATAATCTCCTGCCTCCAGGTGAGCCGGCAGGAGGAACTCTTAAAAAATTAACAATTGCATAATTTCATTAAAAATAGGAGCCCTGCAAAACCAATCAGCTGTTTTGAAGGGCTCCTCGTATTAACAACCATCAATTGTATATCGATAACATACAAATATATAATAAAGGCATCTATTACCCTAAATTATATCTCTTTTTTCACCCTATATTTTTTATTTTTAGATGGCTTTGAGCTTTTGCTTGCAGCGTTTGCAGCCCAGCCCTGCCTGAGTGCCTGAGAACCAGATGGGGTGCGGGGTGGTGGTGGGGGGAAAGCAGAAAAGCTACATAATGGAAACCAGATCTAAATAAATGCAGTGACATCATCTGTACGGTTCTTGGCAAGAAAAGAGCAAGTTTGTGCTGTTCACATCCGCTTTTTCATTAAGCTGTAAGTTTCCCTTTTAAGAAATGGTTGTAACAAACAGTCCTGATTCTTCTCCTATTAAAGTCAGTAGCAAACATCCACATGGTTTCCACCAAAGCACCCAGCTCCAGCATTGCCACCTTGGACAAACTAAGTCTCACCAAATAATGTGTTTCTCCTCACTCCAGTCAACATTTGGGATGAAGAAACATGGCCTTTGTTTAAAAAAGGTGCTGGTGCGAGTGCCAGCATACATGGGAAGTTCTACACCTCCTTATCACAATGAAAACCTTGGAAGATTTACTCTGAAGACTGAAAACACCGAGGGAAAAAAATGCCTAATCTGTTCATCTTTGTTATTTCTAAGCTGAGGACAGAGGTTGAAAACACAACCGAGACAATGCATTGTTTTGAATTGCCCAGTACTGACAATATTGTTATTGGATTTTAGGATTCTTCCGCTCCTTTTTGCAGTCGAGCAATAAAAATGTGTATTTGGCACAATTCCCTTCGACACACTTGGAAAATAAAATCCGCGTTATTTTACGCCAGATGTACAGGACACAGAAAAATAAACATGAGATAGCAGGACAGCTCTAAGAGTTCGGTATTTGAAGGACAGACAACCCAGAGCGATGTCTGAATATTATTTAATGGCAAATCAGAGTCTCTAACATCATTATATTATTCTGTTACAGTTTTTTCACACGCTGTGAAGTACTCTACAGTAAATATATTTTAAAAATCCTAATTAAAAAGAGGAACACTCTATGACAGCAGAAATAACACCCCATTTAGCTCTTTGTTTGCAGCAAACCCACCAACCCAGAGCTGGCATAATGCACATTTCCTAATCATTCCAGTTTACACCCCAAATTAATGACGAGACAGAGCAAATGCTGGTCCAATGCCCTGGAGCAATTGCTCCCATCTTAAATGGGTCAGAATTTGCTTTATGCCCTAAACTATGAGGATTTATAGAGCTTCCAACCAGGATAAAAGCAAGCAGCAGGAAGGACAGGGTTGGATAACACTTCCCAACAGCTCCTCATCCATGGGAGCCCTCAAAACCCTCCATGAAGTCGCATATCAGCATCCCAGCTCCTGGGCAGAGGGGAATTAAGCAAAAGCAGTGGCACGACCAGAAGCAAAGCCCAAAGACCAGATGTGTCCTCTTGAGTTGCTCCCATGCTGGATGGATGGAAAGGGAGGGATGCAGGATCCCGCCGAACCATCCCAAACCCTGCAGGAGTTCACAGACTTGTGTCTGTGCATTGGGCAACACGGAGAAGGGAGGGATGTGGGGCTGGAGCAGGGGTTTCCCCACGGAGCAATCAATCCACCTACGGCGAAACGAAATGGGGCAGAGGCCCAGATCAGCTCTGTTTACTCTGGCAAAACTCCTGGCTGGGAACGGTGGGAATTTTGCCTGAATAAATGAGATTTATGGCTCCAACAGAGCCGAGATGGGAGCCCGCATGTGAGATCTCTTCCTGCAGGCACACAGCAGAGATCAAGGTTACCTTCCTGTTCCTTTTGGGACGTGACTATGCATGGGCTGTTCCACATCTCTGCTTTTCTTAGCTGATAAGGCATTTCTGATCCCAAGACTTCTCCAGTGTTAGCGAAACAGCAGCAACACCTGGGCTGTGTCACCACTGACATCTCCACAACAACCAAATTGTTCAGGACGAGGACTGGCAGAGTGAAACAAAGCGGGTTTGAGGCAGGAGCCTGGGATGTGGGGAATGAATTCCCATCTGGACAGAAGTCCGGGCAGCATTCCCGCTGGCTGGGAAAGGCCAAGATTTCATCTGAGGAGTTCACTCTGGCAGCCCTACCTCCCCTTTCCCCACTGCCTGCGGTATTTTAGGAGTCACAGAATCATCGAGGTTGGAAGAGACCTTCAAGCTCACCCAGCCCAAACCCCACCTCCATCCCCACTCATCCACATCACCCAGCGCCACATCCAGATGCCTCCTGAACACCTCCAGGGACGGGGACTCCACCACCTCCCTGGGCAACCCATTCCCACACCCAATCACCCTCCCAGGGAAGGAATTGTCCCTCATGTCCAACCTGAATCTCCCCTGCTGCAATTTCAGGCCATTTCCTCTCATCCTCTCATTATGGGCATGGCAGAAGAGACCGATCCCCCCCCTCACCCCAACCTCCTCTCAGGGAGTTGGAGAGAGCCATGAGGTCCCCCCTGAGCCTCCTGAACACCCCCAGCTCCCTCAGTCATTCCCCATCACCCTGTGCTCCAGCCCCTTCCCCAGCTCCGTTCCCTTCTCTGGACACCCCCCAGCCCCTCGATGGCTTTTTTGAAGTGAGGGGCCCAAAACTGACCCCAGCACTCGAGGTGCAGCCTCATCAGTGCTGAATACAACAGGACAATCCCTTGTCCTGGTCCTGCTGGCCACACTGTGCTTGATGCAGGCCAAGATGCCATTGGATGCAGAGGAGGAGGAGGGATTTGCAGGTCTCCCTCCTAAACTGACTCACCCACCCTGCCCCAAGGAGGGGGCAGCTGCTTTTGGACCCTTCTGCCCCTCCAACGAGAGCCCATGGTGGTGGCCCTTTGTTGGGTCTGGCATCTCTCCCTGTGCCAGCAGGAACTGGCAGTGCTGGCAAACGAGTTACATTGAAGAAGCTCTTTAAGCTTGGGTGTTTATGTAAACGTGGCTTTAACTCCCGGCTTTGGGGCTGCCTTTTTCTTCATGCTTGCTTTTTTTCCGTTGGCTCCTCTTGAATACACCACTATGATTTCCAGCTTACCCTTTGGGGAATACATATATATTTCATATATTTAGCTAAACGGGCCGTTTTCCATCCCTGCTGACCATGGATGCGTCATCGCTGACTCACCCACGCCACCAAAGAACCTGACCCAATATATATAGTTTTTCTCTCAAGGTATATATATTACGCAGCATTACGATTCTGTAAAGCAAGCTTTGGGAGGTAGGTAGCAAACTAATCCCAGGAAAAATAAACTCGTGGAAAGAGACAGCTGAGACAGGGGCTGCACTGTGCTGCCCGTACAGGCTGTGTTTTTCTTCTGGAAAATCTCCCTTGGGACACATGAACTGGCATTTTTGCCTCTCAGCCACAAGTTTCCACCTTTCCTGGAGGGGAAGCTTGCTTGAGAGTAGTTTTTGTTAATTGTTACCTATTGCCAGAGTCTAAAGGGTCAGTTAATGACTGACTGATGCTGCACATTTTTTCGATGCACTCACAGCTATCCCTAAAATGTACCATTTATCCCTGGGACATGTTCACAGCAGCTCTTTGCCACTTAAAAAACTCTCTAAACTAAGGCGTACATTTACAGCTCAAGTGTGCCCAGGGTGCTTTAAGAGTTGGGAGTTTAACAGTATTAAAATCTCCTAAAACAGTAGGGCTAACAAAAATACAGGGGGAAATTTGGCTGTAAAGCTCCTGAGGAAGGAGTTTACTAAAAGCACATCCTCAAAAAGTGTTTTGTGCTGCTTTTTCACCATCTCAAGGCAGGAACAGTGCTGCTGCTTCTTGGGGGGAGGTTTCTCCCCTTTCCCAGCTGGGATCTTTGGCTGTGGCAGGGGACAGCCCTGTGGCACCATGGCTTTTCCCAAAGAAGCCTGGCTACAGAGCAGAGTTTGAGATCACAGAATCACAGCATGTCAGGGGTTGGAAGGGACCTCGAAAGCTCACCCAGTCCAACCCCCTGCCAGAGCAGGACCACCCAGAGCAGGGCACACAGGGATGCATCCAGTCAGGGTTTGGATGTCCCCAGAGAAGGAGACTCCACAGCCTCTCTGGGCAGCCCCAGGGCTCTGTCACTCTCACAGTGAAAAAGTTCTGCCTCATGTTCACCCGGAGCCTCCTGTGTTCCACCTTGCACCCGTTCCCCCTTGTCCTGTCACTGGCCATCCTGACAAGAGCCTGGCTCCATCCTCCTGACCCTTTACATATTTATAAACATTAATGAGATCACCCCTCAGTGTCCTCCAAGATAAAGAGCCCAAGGTCCCTCAGCCTCTCCTCATAAGGGAGATGTTCCACTCCCTTCATCATCTCTGTGACTCTGAGATACCTGCTGGCCACAGCACGAGGAGAGCAAGGAACCTCATTTCATGTCTGCAGCACTGCTGGGGGGTCAGCCCTGTGGGGAGAGGCACTGTGTCACCACAGCATCCCTCCTGCACCCCACCAGGCTCCTCTGCATCCCACCCACCCCGGAGCACCCTGCTCACCCATGCCAAGGCACAATGGTGATGAGGGCACTGGGGAAGTGACCTCATCTGCTTTGGGGGCTCACCCGGTCCGTGCTGGGTTTGCTACTCCAAAGGCACTTCATAAGGAGAATGCAGAAGGTGTTGATAAGTCAGTGCTTTAAAAAGCAGCAGCAGCAGTGACACAGAGACTGAGATAAGGCACAAAGTGGAGCATCTGTGCAAGGCACCAGGGCAGTGTGAGCAGATATTAAGGAGAGGGACCAGGCAGACAGGCAGCCAGCCAAGATACAGCTTCAAATCTAGTTGGCACTTCTGAGCAACGTGCTTTACCAAGAAAGGCTGGATTGCAGTCCCTGATGTCCAGAAAGGGAAACCAAGGGAGCTGGGAGCAGCAGAGACTCGCCCGAGTTTGCTCAGCAGCCCAGTGGCAGAGCTGGCACTTGGATCCAGCTCCCTCCTGGCTCCCAGCCCACGGCTCTGCCCACCAGGCAGCTTCATCCACCCCTGGGTCACCAACAGCAGAGCACAAGCAGGGAGGGCTGACACAGAGAAATACAAAGAGAAGCCGTGATGGCAGCAATACACCACAGGAGAGACTCTTCTGGGTCTTCCCGTGCTCCCACCTCCCAGGCAGTTACCTACGCTTTAGCACTGAAACACAGTCCTTCTTCAGTGGCCCGATCTGCAGGTGGGCATCAACGCTCTCCAGGAAGAAGGCTGGCTTCAGCTTGCACAGGAAGAGGGAGGCGAACTGGTGGTTGATCTTGTTCTGGAACGGGTCACTCTGACCCTTAGAAAAATGGGAGACCTTGAGCTGCTGCAGGCAGGTCATCTTGGAATCCTTGACTCCATAGAAGGTCAGAGCTTTCTCTGAATACTCCAGGAAGACCCCAATTGTTTGGAAAAATGGCTGCTGGATGACGGACTCAAAGCCACCAAACCAGGCCACGTAGTTCTGTCCGTTCCACTGCAGGCAGCAGGACTTCTCGTTCCGCCCCAGGCGCCCACGGTTGTAGGACTCGCGGGGGTCGAAGTCCTCAGCGATGACACCAATGCTGACCCAGCCATCAATGAGCTCCACCTCCCAGTAGTAGTTGCCCCGGTTCATAAGGTTCACACCCAGCACCTGCTCACAGTTGATAAACCGGGTTGGGCTCTCTGGGTAGGGGATGGGGCACAGCACCCTCTTGGCCCCTTTAGTGCCAAACAGCTGGATGAACTTGTCAGCCGTGTCACTGTCTAGGTCAATGATGAAGGCAACTGCATGGGGCAAGAAGGAGACATGAGGATGATGTCTTCCCCCAGCCCACCCTGCTCGGATCCCCTGCTCCAACCTTCGGTGATTAGCATGGTCCTTCCTGATTTCTGCCATCACTCTGTCCCTGTGCTTTTAAATCCCACGGCCAATTTCAGATGATGAGGGTAAGGGACTGAAAGAGATGACCTTCCCATAAGCAGGATGGATACAGATAACTGGGCAGAGGGGCTGCTTGATGAGCTCAACCACGATACCAGACATCAATCAGATGGTGGCAGTAGGAGTGGTAGAGGACAGAGTGGTAGTAGGAACATCCCATATAAAAGTGAGTTTCAGGAGACCACAGACAGACACAGGGGGAAGGGTCCCCATGAAGGCAGGAGGACAGCCAGGACGTCATGGCCTCAAACCAACTGCTCCTTGTGGTCGGTTCCCACGGGAGCAGAGGCAGCCCCCAGTAAGACTGTGGGGGAATGTGCAGGGTGTTGGAGCCCAAACCCAGCCTTGGACCTCCACCCTCAGCCCCTCCACCCTCAGCCCCTCCCGCCCCGATGTCTCTGCTCAGCCACTGAATGACCCCTCTGCTTGCTGCTGCTGAAGCTGAGCCCCATCAGCCTGCTGCTCTGCAGCAAACAAGGCAGATGCACAAACTCTGATCTAATTTAAGGGAGGATCCAATTCGTCAAGGGCTGGAAGGCAGCAGAAATGACCCGGTAGGGCTGCAGCCCCCCCGCAGCTGGTCTGGCAGAACCACAGACAAGGGAAAAAGAAAATCACCTAAACAGATGATGGCTGTTGTCAGGAAAGCCAGGAGCCTTCCCCCTTAGCTGAGCAATATTTCCTCTGGTGGCGGCAGTGCTCCTGCCAGCCGCCAGCTCAGGACCAGCCTGGCCCGTGTGTGGCCAGGAGAGAAGCAAAGGAAGCTGGACCTTAGCACCAAGTGTGAAAGCAAAAGCCCCTTGCTCACATTTCAGGAAGTAGTCGCGGCTCTCCAGGCAGGCAGGATTGTTTGACTTCTCTGGAAATCGGGACTTGGCTGCAGAAACGGGACAGAAGGGTTTGCCATCAGCACAGAAACCAGTGCCACGAACACGGGTGTTATCAGAGCATCCCAACCCCCCCCCGACACCCTGGTGGTACCCAGCTGCTGTGGCCCCTGAGCCCCAGCTGGCATCCCCAGCTCCCCCTGCACATCCCTGCCCGCTCGGACTTGGGAAAGGACAGATGCCACCTTTGCCACCCCAGGGAGATGGGCAGGGGGGCAAGGAACTGGCTGCAATTCCTACAAGCATCTGAGAAAATGAGAGGAGAAGGCTCAGGCTAAAGGAGGTGGCGCGGGAGGAAGCTGCTGCCGTGGCTTTCTAAGCGTGGTGAGTTCAGGAGACCACAGCCAGCCCCATGAAGAGGAACATCTATCCCAGACAGAAAGAGTCCCCTTTCACAGGAGGCCACTTTGGCCACTTGCCCCCTCCCTCAGGGCCCTGCCTAACTCCCAGGCTGTTTGTTGCCTCTCCAGTCTCCGGTCTCCGTGGAAAAATTCATAAAACCTCAAGGAGAAGGTGTAAGCCCAGACAGGGATTGTGCAACGTGCGGCACAACCGTGCCGGGCAGCTTCCAGGGCTGGTGGGAGGGGAACCAGCACTCATAGGAGCCTTCAGGCATCTCCCACCTCCACGGGGAGGACAGAGGGTGACAGGGTGGACACAAACCTTCCTCCATCTCCTGGAAACTCAGCCCGTCCATTCCTTTGCCCTGCAAGTGGTCCCGCTGTTTTTTGCAGGCAGCAGACAGCACATCCTTCAGGGCACCCACAACTTGGGTGCATTTGGTGAAGTTCAGCTCATTCTGGAAGCTCAGTGGCGAGGAGAGATTTTCTTCCATGGCTACTTTTAAGGCTTGAAATTCCTGAGCCAAAAAGACGGAGTTTCAGGAGGTTTCAAACAAGCTGAAGTTGTCTCTTGTTCCGCAACCCCACCCTGCCCGGGAGGATTTGGGAACTGGCGGCTGGCGGGACTTGGCCCAGGGACAGCCCTGCAGATGGGAGGAGTTCACTTTCCCGGCCGCGCATTCCTGGAGCCTTCTCTTTGCTCCCTTTCAAACCTGGACCCAGACCATTGCCCACCTTGCATGGAGCAGCATCTCCTCCCCAAAAGTTCTCCTCTTGCTAGGCTGCCAGGGAGGAGGGGATGCTGGATGGGGGCAGTGGGGCACCCCAACCTCCTACACTCTACCCCCCACCCCGAGGTTCCCAGCCTGAGCAACACAACAGCTTCTCCCGAGTCACTGCCAGGATGGAGGTGGGGGTGATGGAGGAGAAAGTCTTGGCTGCCTGGGTGCCCCAAGAGCAGAGAGGGGAGAGGACTGTGCAAACAGGAGTGAAACTCTGCAGCCCTCATGTCCCAGGGCTCCTAGCACCCAGCTCCACATGAAATGGGACAAAACCCCAAAAGACAACATTGCTCCTTCTCCTTGCCCTATCCCACCCAGGCACCTGGAGGAAGTAGATGGTGTCGGTGCTGGGGACATTCTCCAGGTTTTCCTTGCACTGGGCCAGCTTGGCTCGTCTGTCCTCCTTCCAGCGGAGATCAGCCTCTGCCTCTCCCAGCATGGAGCGCTCCCCATCCTCGATGAAACCAACCACCTCCTTCTGGAAGGTCGCCAGGACCTCAGAGGCTTCTGCAAAGAGCTGCTTAACCTTTTCTCTCTCCTTTGTGGCAGCACCCTGAGCATGGGACGAGAGGGGTCAGGGTCACCTCCCGCAGGCAAGGATGTTGGAGACCACCCTTGTCCTCTGCCCAGCACCCAGTTCTCAGCTCTGCAAGGTCCCCCTGACACCCCATAATCCCCTTAAGCCAAGAGTGTGGAGCACTTTACAACCTAGGTGTCTCGGCACAGATGTTTACTGCTCCATCACATCTCGTGTTCCCAGGTGGTGACGTGATGTGTTTGCACAAGGGACAAAGGTGACCAAACCCCCATGAGCACGAGGAGAGAAGGTGCAAGAGCCAGCAGGTGCCCCAGCATGGACCCTGTCCTGTTCCTCCTTGCAGGTTGCAAACAGAAGCAACCAGAGATACCATGAGGGTTATCAGAGAAGAAAAACAAGGATCCTCAGGATCCTTGCCAGGGTCATTGGTGTTTTATGGAGAGCTTGTTCCTCCATGAGCACCACCTTTACACCCCAGACACCCCAAAAGCTCGTGGCGCCTTTGCCTCTGCTCCCCAGCCCAGCAGAGCAGCACCAACAGAGTGAAGTCATCACAGTCACCTTAATGAGCTCCACCAGCTTCTTGGCCTGTGCAATGGTGACTGCCAGCTCCTCCAGCTCGTTCTCCACATCGCTGAGGAATTTGGCTTGTTGTGCCTGCAGACACAAAGGACAAATGCTGAGCTCTGCCCTCCCTGGTGCCAGCAGCAGGAATGCACTGGGGACCCTGTTCAACCCACAGCCCCCTCTCTGGCCATGACCTTGCTGTCAGGCTTTGGATGAAAGGCCCAAGCAGAACTCCGAGTTGTTTTCCCACTTTCCTCCGCTGCAACATCCAACCTGCAAACATCCCTTCTCACCCGGCTGGAAAACCAAAGCAGCAGCCGGGCTGTGAAGGGCCGTGTCTGGCTCCACACTCCCTACCCTGGTTCCAGCATAAACCAAACAAAACTGGGATTTGAAAGCAAAACCATCGGGCAGTGATTGCAGCTAAGCCGTGTGCTCTAAGGGCACATCCCAAGGCTGGGAAAAACCCACCCAGGACGTGTGTGGAAGCCGAAAGGCAGACCCTGAGCACTCTGAAAACGCAGCACCGAGTCTCCTGGGCGTTCCTTGTTAGGAGCAAAGCAAAGCAGCTCGGGAGCACGGGGTGCTGCGTGGCTGCAAAGGAAGCCCCATCCCAACGTGGCGTTTCCTGACGTGCTATTGTTAGCGCCAGCCATTGCCCATCACAAGGACAGGTCCCTCAGGAGCCAGGAGGGCACTGCAGTCCCCAAGCAGGGCAGCTCCCTGACCCGATGCTCAGCCCCCAGCAACGCTTGTGCCTGGCGAGGGGGGACAGGCGCTTTCCCCGTCCATCCTTCCCACCCAGCAGAGCAAGGGTGGTGGCAGAGAGCGGCCACAGGGGCTGTGCAAGTGACGTTAAGCAGCCCCTGCTGAGGCCCGACAGCTCCTCGGGGCTGGAATCACACGCACGTTCTATTTTAAGGCACCTGATGACTAATAACGCCGGCAAAAGGGCTTTCCTGCAGCCCCAACAGCCCGTGAGGGAGTGGGAGCTGGCTCGGGGCTGCTACTGTGCTTCCCGACAGTGTGTCTGCACTGCATGGGCTCTCCCCTGGGAAAAGCAAAGCCCTCCAAGGTCCCCAAATGCCCCATGCCAACACGGGGATGCCACCACATCATGAGCCTCGCAGGCTCCCATCTGCCTGCAGCCCCATAGAGGCTCCATGGGCTCGAGGCAGCAGTGCCCAGGAAGGCAGCACCGTGCCAGGCTCAGAGCCCCAGCTCCCGGGGAGGCTCATGGGTGTGAATTTGGGAGGTGACTCAACCGCATCTGGGAATGGGAGTGATGGAAAAAAAACCCCCGCTGCCGAAACTCCAGAACACAAAGGGCTGGCGGAGCGGGAGCATGGCTGGGCTGGCTGCCAGCACGGAGAAAAACCGCCTTGATGGAGCTGTGGGAACGAGACGGGGAAGACGGGTGCCCCGTGACAGCGGGGGTGGCCACAGCCCAGTGTCCCAGGAGCCCTCGCCCCCAGCCTGACACCCACGGGACCTGCGAGTTTGGCCCTGCCGTGGGACCAACCCCCCCAGGCTGGCTGACAGCAGGGCTGCCCACAATGCCTGTCCTGGGGCTGGCTGGCACATGCCCACACCTCAGAGTGACCCGATGGCACAGCACCCCATGCCCCTGTGCCAAAGTGGGGGTTCCCCGTCGGGACAGGGCTGGATCACCCATCCCACCCAGGGCTGCAGTACCCACCCCACCCAGGGTTGCAGCTGCACACCCCCGCGTGGGCTCAGGTCCCCCGTGGGGATGTGGACACCACATGGACCCTTCGCAGGGGCGCTGCACCTCACCCCACCCAGGATGCCCCACCACCACCGCGCCCCATAGGGACACCCCCGTGCCAGGGTTAGGTCCCGTGTGGGGATACGGGTGCAGCACCCTGCCCA
>VZRW01014087.1:563791-574726 GCA_013398125.1 Aegotheles bennettii
CCGCGCCCGGAGCTGCCGCTGCCCCGCCGGGGCTCCACTCCCCGCACCTCTGCTGCCTCCCCGGGGGGCCTGACCCCTCCCCTGAACCCTCCGGGAACGGGTCCCCCCCAATCCCCTGCCCCGCTGGGGGTGGGTCTCAGCCCCGGGATCTGCTCCCTCCGCTGGGCATCTGGTCCCTCTCCCCAGTATCTTCTGCCTTCTGGGAGATCTGCCCCCGCGGGGAGATGCCACCCTGCTGAGGATGCTGTCCCCCACCCAGGGTCTGCTCCCACCTAAATATCGGCCCCACTGGCATCTGGACATTCTCCGTTGCCCCCAGGGGTATCTGCTGCACCACTACCCAAAATCTCTTGTCAAGGGAAGCTCTTACCAGCCCATTCCAAACCCTCTCCCACAGGTCTGCTGCCCTCCACCAGCATCCCCTGCCCCTCGAGATCCGCTGCCCTAGACACTGTTGCCTGCCCACTGCCCCCCAGAAGCTGCTCTCCACCCTGGGGCCACATAGAGGGTCCTGAGCTCCCCCCTGGACATGGGTGCGGGTGCTTTCCTGCCCTCCCTTGCACCAGTGGCCCCACGTCAGCCATTCCCATGGCCAAAAAGGGCCAAAGTGCCCAGGTCCTGGCTCAGCCCCTGTCCCCCCTCCCTCTGGGGGCCAGCAGGAGCCAGCAGGCACCAGGCAGGCGAGATGGCAACGTGCTTTTGGTCTGAGGATCTGCCTGGTAAACACAGGATCTCCGGACACCTCCTGTGGAAAGTAGGCAATTT
Source organism: Aegotheles bennettii (assembly GCA_013398125.1). NCBI lineage: Eukaryota > Metazoa > Chordata > Aves > Caprimulgiformes > Aegothelidae > Aegotheles > Aegotheles bennettii. The sequence continues at coordinate 564,557 of VZRW01014087.1, forward strand.
TCCAGCTTGGATACATTCCCATGCCCATGCTGGCCCAAGGTCTCACCTGAGGACAGGGCTGGGAGAAGCAGGGAGGTGCGGAGCGAAGGAAGAAGCACGGCCAGACAAAATGCATCTGTCCCCAAAGAAGGGGATTAAAGCTTTTAAGCCTTTTTTCCCCAAAGGAAACAAGCTGATGTGATTCATTTCCCGTGCGTTTGCCTGCACGGCCCCAGCACCTTTGAACCCAGTGCCCAGTTTCGCCCTGTTAGTCCTCACCAGTATCCCCGTGGGGGTGGTGGGAGATGCCTTGGCCTTGGCCAAGCTTCAATCAAAGTTTGGACTTTCTTCTGTGCCAGATCAACCTTGGGGCAGAGCCATAGGAAACCAGGTTTGCTTATCACAGTCCCACTGTCAACAGAGCACCTTTGAGTTCTGCCGCCGGCTGGTCCCTGCTGCTGGTCCCACGAGGATGTGGAGGAGCAGGATGGGGCCCTGCAGGGATGGGTGCAGGAACAGGGGCACCCAGCTCACCCCCTGTGACGCTTGGCCCCATGGCTCCCACCAGCACTAAGGTCAAACCAGTAGGAAAATGGAGCTTTATTGGGAAAAACAGCTTTGCACAAAGAGCAACTGCAGCGTGGCACCCCAGAATGTTGCTCTGCCATGTCCAAGGGTGGCAAGAGGGGAGCAGGAGGGGCTGGGGGAGCACAGGGCTCCCTTCCCATTGCTTCGCAGCACCCTGTGGCTGCAGGACCCTCCTCTGGGGTGCCCCTCACCCCAAATTTCCTCCAGGCTTGGGAGGTTTGGTCAGGACAAAGAGGAAAAACCTAATTCTCACACTTCCCTCGCCCCATCTGTGGGCACAGGCACCCACACGTGTCCCACGCACAGCCACCAGGGACTTTGTCCCCACTGCTGGGCATGGCCCTCGACCCTGTATCCTTCCCCCTGCCCTACCTTGTGTCACCAGAATCACAGAATCATTCTGGTTGGAAGGGACCTCCAGGGTCATCAAGTCCAACCTTTATCCCATCATAGTCCTGACCATCAGACCATCAGACCATGGCCTCAAGTGCCTCATCAACCCGTTTGTTGAACACCCCCAGGGACGGTGACTCCACCACCTCCCTGGGCAGCCCATTCCAGTGCCCAACCACCCTCTCAGGAAAGAACTTCTTCCTGATATCCAACTTAAACTTCCCCTGATGGAACTTGAGGCCATTTCCTCACCAGCATGACATTTGCATATGCAGATCAGAGCGAGTTGGACTCGGGTTGGGGGTTGGACTGGATGATCTTTCAAGGTCCCTTCCAACCCCTAGGATTCTGTGAGTTAATTTTCATGTCTGTCCTCATCAGCTCTTGTTAAAACGCTGCACCCCACTCCCGTCTTGGCATGGGGGACCCACTCACACTGTGACAGCTGGGCTATGGCCCCAGTCTGGAGCTTGCCAGCCTGGCTAAGGGAGCAGCGTGGTGGCTTCAGCTCAGTCCCTGCGGCACAGGGTCACCGCTCGCCCCTCGCACAGCCAGAAGACGGGGTACAGGGGCTCGGTGAAGACGCTGTGGAAGGAGTGGATGAGCTGTGTCCTCTCCCCGAGGCCGTAGAAGGAGAGGAGCCCCTTGTCATACTCCAGGCTGATCCCCAGGTTCTTGTAGAGCCGCTCCCGGATCCTCTCTGCCCGGCCCTTGTGCCAGGCCATGTAGCCATCCTCCCGCACCTGCAGCCCCCACGAGCCCCCCGCCAGCCCGATGTTGAACTTGTGGCCCTGCTGCCACCCCCGGGGCAGACCATGGTAGGTCACCCCCAGGATGACAGAGTGGCTGGAGATCTTCACCTCCCAGTAGTGGTGGCCACGGCCATAGCCCTGGGTGCACAGGACCTGCCAGGGCTGGAAGCGAGGTCCCTGCTCCTGCTGCCCGTGGGCGGCGCTGGGGCTGTGCTTGGCTTTCCGGTTGTCTTTGGACAGCTCCAGGTACTTGTTGGCTGTCTCAGGGTCAAAGGTCAGATTGCGGTGATCTGGGAAGAGCAACGGCATGAAGATGCTCAGGGGGCTGGAGGAGCTCTGCTCTGGGGACAGGCTGAGAGTGTTGGGGTGTTCAGCCTGGAGAAGAGAAGGCTCCAGGGAGACCTTAGAGCACCTTCCAGTGCCTGAAGGGGCTCCAGGAAAGCTGAAGAGGGACTGGTGACAAGGACTTTTGACAAGGACAAGGAATGATACCCCAGTTCCCATGGGAAAGCAGTCCCTGGTGCCACTAACCCGCTAAGGAGCACTTTCCCAGCCATGCAGTGTCCCAGCCCACCCATCCCAGCCGCATCACCCTCCTCTGCATTTAGGGAGAGGGACTGGGAGAGCCAGGGAAGGAACTGCTGTCCCCACAACCATGACCACCCTCCTCCCAAGGAAGAGCCTGGCTTGGTGAAACCTCTGCCTGCACCCAGTGAGGTGCTGTCTCTCCAGACCCCCATGTGCTCCTCACCCTTCAGAAGCTTAGCTCGGAGCTGGCACTCAATGAGAGGGGCCATCACTTTCACCACTGGTACCTCAGGCTGAACTGGGCCTGTGGAGGATGGGGACAGGCATTTTGTGTGATGCCACCCAAGAACTTCTTCCTTCCTGGATTTGATGAGAGGAGGAGGAGGAGGAAGTCCACCATATCCAAGCCTGGGAGTCAGCGTGTGTCATTGTATCTTGGCATTGCCAGCAAGGAGGGGGCCACAAGAAAGCCACCCATCCCATCCCATCCCATCCCATCCCATCCCATCCCATCCCATCCCATCCCATCAATACCCATCTGCTGAACAGTAGATGCGTGTCCCCATACCAGCCCTGTGTGCCTGGCAGTCATGGTGATAGGGGCCAGGCTGTTGTTTGGGGTGACCTGAAGCACTTTCTGGTGGCTCTGCAAGCAAAAGGGTTACCTTGGCCAACAGGGTCAGGAGCCTTGTGGGCCACAGAGCCGGGCAGGTCCTCCAGCAGGAGCCTGGAGGTGTTGGTGAGGATCTCAGCGATGGGCTCAACCACGTCAGCCGCGTGGAACTCCACAGGGAGCAGCACCTCCGAGCTCTCCAGAGACGGGAGCAGAGGGAACTCCTGCAGACAGATGCACAGACACCCGGGCACTGGCCTGGGGAGGATCAGCAGCTCTGACCCCCACGTGCCCATGCTGTGTTCTCGCCAGCGGGAATGGGGACATCCCCAGAACATCTGCCCTTAGCTGTGGCTGGTGCCTGGGCTGCGGGGACAGTCACAGGGAGACTGTGAGGAGCAGAGGGGCTGTGGCACAGGACCTTGTGTTTTGCTGGTGGTGGGAAAGCCTTGCTGAGCAGTTTAGGGGTGGAAGATGCTGTCTGTGTCCCCCCAGGTGGCACTGTCCACTCCAATCCAGCATTGACCCCAACTTTTCAGTATCTCCCCCGAAAGCAGCTCTTCCCCCCAGCCCTGTGCCAGCCCTGGGCCACCGCACGGAGGGCTGAGGACGTGTGTGTGTCCTAGGGAAGGGGTCAACCACATCTCTGCCCTCACCAAAAGGCCATGGGGCTGGCAGCTGGAGGGAACGATACCTGGAGGAAGGTCCTGTGGTCAGGGCAGGCCAGCAGGTGCTGTGTCCTCTCCTTGTGCTGGCTGAGGAGGTCCAGGCGGTCCTTCAGGAGGTTCCAGTTGTCCCCTATGTGCCCCAGTGCTGCCGCCTGCTCTCGCTCGATCCTGGCCACCGTTTGCCACTGGCACCTCTCCAGGGCTTCCCTCAGGAGGGTGAATTTGCTCAGAATGACCGATTTGAGCTCCTCAGAGGAGTCCTGGGTGGGGAAGAGCCATGAGAGTCACCACACTCCCACCCATTCACCCGCACGGAGGCAGATGTGGTGTTACCTTGACACTACGTGTTCGCTCCTCCAGCTCCTGCATCTCCTGCTCGAGCCTCTCCGATTCCACCTGGGCTTTTTCCAGTGACTCTTTCAAAAGGGCCTGTGAAGGGAGGCACCAGCACCCTGTGGTGCAGCACGCTGCTGCCCAGCTGGCCCCGGGGGCTCCAGAACATCTTGCAGGGAAGGAGAAGGCTTGGGAAGGGGAGAGGCTGCATCCAGGCTCACTGGAAAGTGAAATCCTGTGCTTTCACCCATTTTTAGCTGTTCCCTCTAGATCAGGGGGTCACAAATGCAAGTGCCACTGGATTCACCCAGCTCCCTGCTGCTCCTTACAGCCCAGTTTCTCAGGGAGCTGCTGGCACCTCCCTGGCCAGAGCCTGTGCCAGCCCCCTGTTCAGCTGAGGCTGGGCACAGCTCAGGACATGGAGGCAGGGCACGGGGCTGGGAGGCTGCAGGACACAGAGGCAGGTCACATCCCCATGGCAGGGCATGGGGCTGGGAGGTTGCAGGACACAGAGGCAGGTCTCATCCCCATGGCAGGGCATGGGGCTGGGAGGCTGCAGGACACAGAGGCAGGTCTCATCCCCATGGCAGGGCATGGGGCTGGGAGGTTGCAGCCTTCTGACCATGGGGACAGCAGAGGTGGATGTCACACCGTGCCTGAGCTACCATGGCTCCCCCTGCTCCCCCCCTCGCCACCCCAGTCCTGCCACCCACTGTCCCCCACCTGCTTCCTAGCACGTTCCTCCTCGAGGAGCACCCGCCGGTGCCGCTGGCACTGCCGCACCGTGCAGACGCAGCAGACACACCGCTGCTCCTCCTGGCAGTAGAGCTCCAGTGGGTGCCCGTGCTGCGGGCACAGATCGCCACGGGCCACCTCACACCTCTCAGCACTCAGGACCTGCACCACTCGGCCGTCCCGCACCAGCTCCACCAAGTTGCACAGGGTGACGTTCTTCTCCAGCTCCGGGCACCGCTCGAAGTCCCTGCGGCACTGGGGGCAGGTGTAGCCCTGCTTTGCCCTCTGCTCTTGCCTGTGCCAGTAGTCACCGATGCAGCGCTTGCAGAAGTTGTGACCACAGGGCAAGGTGACGGGCACCTGGAAGAGCTCCAGGCAGATGGAGCACACCAGCTTCTCCTCCACCTTCCGCGAGGTGGGCGACGCCATCCTGCCTGTGCCGGGTATCGAGGGAGAGAATCCGGGGAAACAGAAACTGAGCTGCACGAAGGAGGAAGGGATGGTGACGCTGAGCCCAGAGGCGGGTCAGGGCTCTGAGCCAAGCTTGTTCTTAAAGAGCCATCCAGTGGGTGCTCCCTCGGCCCCACCGTGTGATGGGGAGGGTCAGGGCTGCTCCTCCCAGGGACAGGAGGGCTGCAAAGACTTGTGCAGTTTCACCACCTGCATAACTACACTCTTCCTGCCCTACAGCATCTAAGAGAGGAAAAAGACCTCATCCAGGGTAAGGATTGTCTTGTCTGTCTCTGCTCCCCAGCTCTGCACCAGCTGTCCAGGATACCAAGCTCTTCCCCATAAAGACAAGGCAGCACCACCAGCATCGCTCAGAGTGTGTTTAATCAGACCCATTTCTAAGAAGACTGCACAAATGAAAGCAGACACAGTTCTGAACCACTGTGCTGTAAAGAGAGGAAAACCAGGCTGGCCTGGCTCTGTTTGTTCCATAAACAGGCAAAAAACAAGAGAATGTGATCCTTTGAAAGAAGCATGGCAGGGCATCCCCGGGATCTCCACCCTGCCACCCTTACTGATCAGCTCTGCTACAGAATCAGTAGCAAGATTTCAGCCTGGCCATGGATTTGCTTTCATCCACAAACGTCCTCTTCAAGCAGCCTTGTGACCACACAGCTGCCAGCACCTGCTGCTCCCAGCTGCACACTGTCCCTAGCACTGACAGTGCAGGGGAACGGGGAGTTGAGGGGCTGAGACTCTGTTGTTTCCCTCCAGTGGCGCAGGCGGCTCCCAGCTGTGTGGCTGCAGGAAGCCGGCAGCCCCACCTGCCCGGCCAGTGTCCCAGTGTCCAGCAGAGCAGCTGGAGAGGAAGCCAGGCCCCTAGTAAATGCCATAGGTGGGCTCCTTGGTGTCTCGGTACCTGTCCAGGTACCTCAGAGGCTGGTGGCGGGGGAACTTCACCTGTGGAGGGTGGTAAACAGGCGGCCGCACGAATTCAAACACAGGTTCTCTCATATCTGTAAAGGGGTGAGGCAGAACGTTAGCAAGGTGGCTCAGATCCAAACCTCAGGCCCTCTTCTCCACCAGCACGGGCCCCCACATGCACACAGGACCAGGACTGGTCAAGCATGCCCTGGTGAAGGCTCTCTTGGTGTTACTTTAGTATCATAGAATCATAGAACCATTATGGTTGGAAGGGACCTCCAGGGTCATCAAGTCCAACCTTTATCCCATCATATTCCTAACCATTGGACCATCAGACCATGGCCACAAGTGCCTCATCAACCCGTTTTTTGAACACCCCCAGGGACGGTGACTCCACCACCTCCCTGGGCAGCCCATTCCAGTGCCAATGCTCATGTACAAAATGCTCATACAAAATGGCCTTTTATAGGCTGTGTCCTCAAACTGCTGTGAGTGGAGGATGGCTCTGTGCACACCTGGTCTGTGCTGTAACAGATCCCAGACAAGCACCAGGACCAAGCAAGAGCCTACAGCCACAGCTCACTGACCATTACCCACAGGGCCATGTCCCAGCCCATGAACCGGCCCCCTCCAGCATCCCTGCACACTGCATTACTTACTGAGAAGCTGATGGAAGACCCAGGTGACAGAGCTGTCCCATTGACACTGGAAGAACGCCAGCCCTGCTGGGGTCATCGCATCCTCATGCTTTCTGTAGAAATCAAACGTGCTAAAGGTTCGCATCTTGAGGCTGTGGCTGGAAACAAGGCAAGGACTGAGGTGAACCTCAGCACTTGGATAGGCAAATACCTCCCCCCATAGAATCATAGAACCATTATGGTTGCAAGGGACCTCCAGGGTCATCAAGTCCAACCTTTATCCCATCATATTCGTAACCATTGGACCATGGCCTCAAGTGCCTCATCAACCCGTTTTTTGAACACCCCCAGGGACGGTGACTCCACCACCTCCCTGGGCAGCCCATTCCAGTGCCCAACCACCCTCTCAGTAAAGAACTTCTTCCTAATCTCCAACCTAAACTTCCCCTGATGGAACTTGAGGCCATTTCCTCTCGTCCTGTCATCAGCAATTCGGGAGAAGAGACCAACACCAGCCTCACTACAACCTCCCTTTAGGTGGCTGTAGAGGGCAATAAGGTCTCCTTTCAGTCTCCTCTTCTCCAGGCTAAATAACCCCATATTACCCGAGAGTCTATAAAATAGAGGTGGAAAAGGAAGTCACTAAAATAAAACTCCCAGCTTCTCCAGCTCTGTGCACACTTCTGCCCCAGGCAGGAAAAAAAAGCAACTTTCTTAACAGCCTGGTTTAAAGCAACAGGACCCTGCTGTGATTGAAGGGTTAGGACTGTGGCTCCAGGTGACACACAAACGCAGAGCAGCCCCAAACAACCCTGCAGGTTAAAAGGAACTGCTCTCCTACAGCAGTAACAAACATGTCATCATAACAAGCAGTAACAGCCTGGCCAAGCGAGCGTGAAACCACCCAGTGAGAGTCCAAATTACCACGGCATCGGCCGAACGTCCTCGCTGAAATCGATGGGGCAGTCTTGTTTGAAGAGGAGGAAGATGAAGCGATGGTAGCCAGTTCCCATGGCTGGGAAGGGGGGCAAGTAATGGCAGATCTCCTGACCCAACTTGATGTCGTTGCCTGGGATGTTCGTCCTGAACACAAAGAAGTTTCCTTTGGTGTATATCCATTCAGTCCCCTCCACTGGGACCAGCAGAGTCACCCAGGATTGCAAATCACCCTGTGCTACGCTTTGGTGTGACTTACACCCTGTCTGACAAGTACAGGCTGCTTTCCCTGGAGAAAAAATATCACACCCAGCTGCCAAACAGCAGCAACACCTGGAACTCCTACGTCTTTAGGCACAAGCTGATGGCAGGAGCCCCACAGAAAGCCACGGAACTGCCTCAGTGAACTCTGCCCACTCCACCCCGGCTGTCCCTGAGCGCAGCAGCCCGCAGCTTCGACGTGCAGTACTCACACCAGCCAGTGGAGGTACTCCGAGTCCGCCTCTCTTAAATGTCCATCTGCAAAGGCACACAGCAGAGAAAGGTGACTTAGTGACACCCAGACCCCCTGTGAATGGAGGGGGCAGCTCGAGACCTCCCAGCATTCCTTTGCTAGCAGAGAAGTAACTCATTCTTATAGGACTGAGCTTAAAATGAGAAGCAAAGAGCTCTGCAAATATAATTCCAAGACTAAAAGGACTTCTTGCTCAGCTGCTTTGCTTCACTGTGCCTCGGTTTCTCAGGGTGAATGGTGTCAGCTGACTTACCACCCAGGCAGAGTGCGAGGGAGAGAGGAGTTTGGGGGCAGACAAAAGTTGGGAGTCAAGGAATTGCTTCTACTATGCTGTGACACAAGTCCTGTTGTGTCTCCCATCTATCAACTGCTCGAGATTTGGGGAGGCTACGATCTCCTGCGTATCTAATACACCCCTACTCAGAAGATAATGTGCAGCCAAAAGAAACAGGAGCTAACTGAAAGCAGAGTGAAAACAACCCCATTTAAACGACTTTCTAAAGAACCTGCTACTCACCTGGATTTGTGAGCAACAAAGTCCAGAGGGAGCCTTTATCTGCCTCGTATGACACTGCAGGGGGACTGGAAGCCTGAAAGAGCAACATAAAGAGAATGTACATCACTCAAACAACAGGGTCCCTGAAGACCAGCTCACAATTTCCAAGCAACACGAACTTGCCACAGACATGGCCATGCCACTGAGTACCCCAGCTCCATCTGGAGAGCCCCCTGGAGCATTAATAAACACCAGTCTGATGACAGACACCTATCCTGTCACAAAGCTCTGTCCTTATCATACCCAGTAACACGTTTCCTTCATCACAGAGGAAACACCCTGGTAAAAGAAATCCCCCAGAAGGGACAATGCCTGTTAGAAGCATCTGACAGAAACACAGGGGCTTTCCAGGGGGTCGGGGTTGTTCCCAGCTCTCCTCACATACCTCTGACGGAGTCACAATGTTCCCATAGTAGACTGGCACAAGGTGCTCATCTTCCTGGCTGTACTCCACCCCCAAGGGAACCCAGGGGGTGAAAGTGGCCCCCTTGAACAAGTCACGGAAGACCCCGCAGTGCTCCGCCACACGCTGCTTGTGGAAGGGGCCGCTGGTCTTCTCCCACTCAGCTCGGACTTCATCGAGGGGGATCAGCACTGCAAGGAGAGGGACAGGCTGCAGGAGGCAGCTGGGGACCTGGGGTGGCTGGGGCAGGGAGGCAGGTGGTGGGGCACAGACCAGTCTGGAGCCGTGCTGCCCTTTCCATCTCGGCATTCTGATGATTCTCCCTCAGGATCTTCTTTCTTTCCTTGATTTCTTCTGCCTGCAGCAGCCTATCCCGTGGCAGGCTGATGTCAGTCTTTGGCTCTTCAGAGAGGAGTGAAAAAAATCAGGTCTGTGAAAGGTGTGAACACCCAACATACCCAAACACAAAACCTCTGCCAAACATTAGTGTGTGAAAGAGACCCCAAAGACACCAGAGACTTGATTCTACCACCTCTGCCTTCCCTCTGCACCTCCACCTTCTGCTCCCTCCTCCTCCCCCAACTCATTGCACGCCCAGACCCCCCTGACTGCCAGCTGGGGAGCAGCTCTGCTCTCTGCTGAGCAGCCAAACCGTATCGTTTGCTGCAGGTCTGAAGCCCCGAGTCCTGCTCTGCTTCCTCCAACACCACCGGGGTGCTGAGCAATCCCTGCTTTACCCAGCTCCACATCTCCTGGCAGGTCCTGCCCAGCCTCCCCCCTCCCAGCAAACTGCCACCCCTTTCCCCTGAGGACTCTGCAAACTTCTACAGCGGCACAGGGCCAGCCAGGTGCCAGAACACCTCGACAGCTCCTCACAGCGCGGGGCTGGGGGCAAACCCGTGGCCACAGCAACAGCTCCCTGACCTCCAGCAGCGCCCCCCGCCCCCCTCCCCGCGGTACCTGCCCGGGGGGTGCAGTGCTGCCGGTACGTCCGCCACCACCGCGGCTTCCTGCCCTCCTTCTCCGCCAGTTTCCAGTACGGAGCGAAACTCCGGTATTTCTCCAGCGCTCCCAAGTTGCTGACATCGATGTCCTCGTTGGGCATCGGCCCCAGCGGCGCCGCCCGCTTGCGGAGCGCGGCTGCGGGCCGGGAGAGTTCC